>VZTB01017773.1:106537-450256 GCA_013397245.1 Thryothorus ludovicianus | reverse complement strand
TTTTCCTCCCCCTACATATTGGATAAGATGAGGACTAGATCAAGAGAAAAAGACATCTCAGAAAGTGTGCTAAAACAAACTGGGAGTGTATAAGAGGAAAAGTGAAAGGTCTCTCTAGAAGATGAGGCCCCGTTTTTCCCAGAAAGTATTTTGAAGATGAAAGAAGAAAAAAAAAAGAGGAAAATAAGATCTGTTTAAAAAATCATCAGTTGCCTCAGTTGTTTTGTTGAACAAATACCTTGTAAACTTCAAGTTTCCTAAGACAGTTTCATGGTTGTGAAGAAGGTTGTGAAATAAGAAGAGCTGGCAGAGTAATGCCACAAAACCCCCACCAAATCCAAACAACAAACCCCATCCCATGCCTCCCAAAACAAGGCTGCTTTCTCTACAACTGGTTTACTAAGGTTTTAGGAGCAGCAGAAAGGCTGGGCTAAATCCAAATGCTTTCAATAACCAGAAACTCTACATCCCATTGCTGCCTACTGACCACAGGACTGACTTGTGGTGACTCTGGCTGAGGGTTTTCTACCTGATGCTTTCTTTGGGCATAAACTGGGTTTCCCTGCGCAACACAAAGTGAAGTAACTAGGCTTTGAACTCAGGTAGAAAAGAGAAGCAAGCAAACATAGGTTACAATGATCAAAGTTGCCCATTGTGACCAATATGGCCTTCTTAACTCACGCCCTCAGAAAGCTTTCTGTCTCTGCTTGATTCAGTGCTCAGCTCTACAAGGAGACTGGCATGCACTAAAGGAAAATACACAACTGAGCGGGGGTGTGAGATAATCTGTCTCTTTCACTTTAGGTCTTATCCTGATCTCTGAGCCCCAAAGCATGAAGTTTAACATCCTTTTCAATATTTTTATTGTGAATAACAAGAATATCCAGATTTGTTCACATTATTCTCAGGAATACACAAGCTGGCTGCGTCTTGCCAAGTTCTCGTCTTTAAATAACTTTCCATGGCAATGAGTTCTACAGCTGTTTATAAACATATTATATGTATACCATCTCAATTAACACAGGGCATGCAGGCACATTTCTGTATTCTCTATTCCTCCTAAACTTCCCAGGCTATGGTAAATTGCCTAAGACTCAATGTGAATTTCTAGCACCCTCTAGGGAGAATCAGACTGGCATATTTGACAAGCCTTTTCATCTCCTTTCATTTTATGCTGTGACATGAAACTTGGGTGTTGCAATCAATACTTATCTGCTTTGCACTAGACTGGTTCTTCTTATGATGTGATTACCACTGTAATAACGAAGCTCTTTTTCTGAGCCAAAGTGGGTTTCTTTAGACTGTCAGGAGAAATTTGGAAGAATCCAGAGTGTTTTCTTCTCCATCAAGTGGCCTTGTTGGGCTGACGCCAAGAAAGTTGGATCCAGAATGGGATACCTAGTGGCTTTCTACAGGTTTCATACTCTTCAGCTTCTCTAGGAAAAGGGAATTGCTTGTTCCTCCGCTGGTTATGCATAACCAGTAAAAGACTCAATCTCTCAACTTTGGTCAAGATAACTTTGACTCCCTGTCACCGGCTCTCAGGCTGCCATCAACATGGGTATTAAAGGCACTTGCCAGAGCACCCAGGAGCAAGGCCCTTGAGAAGGTTTCAATCACTGATGTTTTGTGGCAAAGAAGCAGAAACATGAATAGTCGTGCTCTTGTGAGCTCAAGTACGAGCTTTTTTAGCACAGGAGATGACTTTTTCTTCTGCATTTGCCTGCCCATGCACAGCAAAAGGATTGGCAGTGAGATCTCTGGCAATCCAAAGACCTTGCAACAACTGTCCATGTTCGCAAGGCTGCAAACCTGATTCACAAGAGGCCACCCTTTAGGGCTTCCCTTTAGAGTTTATTGTTAAGAATATGAATGTACATTAATTTTTCTTCTCCCCAGTAAGCTCTTTTTCAGTCAACCAGGCACCTAGCTTGGCTCTAAATAAGACATACAGATGAGAAATGATAAATTATACTCTGGACTCTGATCTCAGGAACTTACAAGAAGAGAGAAGACATGAATAAACATAAGTCAGTAGACACATGCAGTAAAACGAAGATGGGCTTGAAAGCTAGCACTGGCTACTATCTCTGAACTATTTTACTGGAGTCTTTTCTTGGCTGTGTTAGTTGTCATCCTGGTGCAAGGTATAGGGAAAACACAGCTCTTTCTATCATAACTACCCACAGATGGGTACGCTGCCTCTGGTATCCCTCACAGACCATATCAGTGTGATAAGTGATAAATGATCCTCTGTTGGGACCTTTGTCCAGGATATGGTGCAGCTATGGCATATTTGAAGCTATTGCGTTCAGTGATAAAAAATAATCTATACCTCTGTGGGACATGGATTAGGCAGGTTATGAGCTAATATTAAGGAGAATAAAATAGGGTACCACCCACTCTTGGCACAAAGAATCTGGGGTTTGTCCCTTTCAAGAGATGAGACTACAGAGTGTTCCCCAGTGAAGTATTCCTAATACTGACAACTGCTAATTCATGCAGTCTGCATAGACACCTTCAATACTCACCCCTACTCCAACTGAACACATCACAATTTCCTGACAAATCCAGTTTAGATCTTCAGTTTTACGGGTCTTTGCCATGGCTTACCATCACAAACCAGGGTGGCAAAAGTCATTGGGTATGGCAGGCTTAGCAACCCTGTAGCTGTGTCCTGAATCACAGGACAGGGACCAGACTATGTGCAGGGAGGGGTGTACTGGCGTGCTGCTGTAAGCTGCAGGTCAGTGATCCCAGAAAAGAGCTCTGCTGGCTGAGGAGAAGAGCTAATGAAGCTATTTGTGCTCCCGGACAATGCCTGTTAAATTATCCACAACTACTCAGACCAGGTTGCCAATGTCCTACAGAACAATGGCCTGTCAGGTGAGAAAAAAAAGGGTTCTGGTGACTCCACCTGCTCTGTCAAAATACAATCTGCCAATCATCTGAAGAGGAATGTAAGAGGAGAATGAGGAGTTGCATCATTCCAAGGAATGTCATTCCTGCTTTAATCAAATTAAAGCTGATCTATGTTGTCATTTGGCATTGAATTATTAAAGTATTTTTCCCCTTAACTGCCTTCCTCCCAGGTGTCAGTGCTACAGTCATCAGCCTCAGTCACAGTTTAGCTTTCTCACAGGGTTAGGAGAGGTTTTTCTTCCTCTAGGCTGCTTGAGAGCATCGGGACTTGTAGAAGAAGTGAGAAAAATGTCTGGTTTAACTGCCCACTGAAGAACCAGAACAGGAAGCAACACAGCAGTTTATAAATAATTTTTTTTCAACTTACCAGATAGGCAGATAAAGAAGCTATGATTGCAGCATTTAAATGAACTATCACATGCATCCTTACCTTCTTTGCCTAGTACCAACTCTCCTTTCTCTCAATGTTTGTATCTTCCAGCCAACAAGAATTAAATAATTTCTGTGGTCCTAACTCAGGTAATTAGCCAACAAACACTATTGATGAAGTCAATGAATGAAAGAAACAGCAGACAAAGTTGCTAATGAACTCCTTGAGGAGAGTGCACAAAGAAAAAGTAATTTGGCCCTTTCACCCCCCGATACACCTTTAATTTCATTACCTGTCCATTCAAAACCTCCCACACAAGCTCAGTAACACTCTTCCAGATCTGCAGTCACAAGATTAACCATGAAAAAAAATTGAAGGAGAGAAATATATTTTAGAAACCTTTACAATGATCTAAAATAACTCTTTGATGCATAGCAGATGTCTCTAAAACTCATATAAATGGAGCCAAAATGCCTTGCAGTTCTGGAAAAGGGCGATTCCAAGATAAGACACGTTTCCAACTGCAGCAGCTCTGGAAGAGTTTTGGAATTTATATTAATTGTCAACCTCAAGGAAAACATTTAAAAGAAGCCCTTCTGCCTCCCATTTTGAGACAAGTGTCTTACTGGGCTTTATGCTGCTGAAAGACCTGATGTCTGCCTGAAAGCAGTTCCTCTGTATCTGTAGAAGACAGCAGATGGGTTTGGATGGGGAAAAAGAAAGAACCACAATCAGTGACACATGGAGGTGACAGACTGAGGACTGCCTGCCCTTCATCATAACCTCTAGTTTGCTACAAAGGAGGTGCTTGGCAGGCTTCACTGTAGGGAGGAGGACTGAGAAGGGATTGGAAAAGAGTCAGTGAGATGGTGCTGAGGGATGCTAACAAGGCAACACCTCTGAGACACACAACATGGGAGAAAAAATGTGAAGGGACATGCTGGGAAACCGAACAACAGAGCCAAGAAAATTGTCTCCGTGGTCAAAGTAGGGGTGGGATTCTTCAGTTCTGTTGCTAACCAGAGGTGAAAGCCAGAGTGAGGATTTTTTCTGTGGAGACTTTTGTAAAAAGGCAAAAAAAAAAAAAATCTGTGCCTGATACAGTGAAGTAGGTGGTACAAATTTAAAAAAAAAAAACCTCCCACAAAGCAGCAACAGCAAAAGTGATGAGTCAGGACAAGAATCTTCTCACTGCTCTGAAGAATGCATTTCATGTGTACCAGATCTTAGATTTCATGAAGATTTAACACCCTTAACTCAGTGTTAGGCTGTGCTCACATAATAGCTAGGGAGTATTTTTTAGTTGGATACAAGAAAGAGTTAGAGAACTAAAAGACTGATGCGGCAGTAAAATGGAAGATTTGATATGAACTATACCTTAAGAACAGAAATACCAGTGCTAGAAGATTCTATATACATTATTAAAGATGAAAATAATAAGTTCTATTCCCCTATGAATGCAAATGGTACAGTTATACCTAATTCTGAAAAAAACAGAAGAGAAAAGTCAGGTAGTGATGATAATACCACAGAGGAGTAGTATTCCCCTAATCTGCCCTGCTCTCACCTCTTCCTGGCAGGCTTTCCTCATCTTTTTTCTCTTGGCATTGCAAGAAATGGGCCAGAAATACAAACTGTATATCTGGCTTTCATATACATGAAAGCTCAGGAGAACTTTGGTTTGGCTGAACAGACAAGACAGGAAATCTAAGTAACCCCAATCTCAACCAAAAGCTCCAAATCCAGAGGGTTCTGGATGTAGCCCTTAGATTAA
Organism: Thryothorus ludovicianus; assembly: GCA_013397245.1. Taxonomy (NCBI): domain Eukaryota; kingdom Metazoa; phylum Chordata; class Aves; order Passeriformes; family Certhiidae; genus Thryothorus; species Thryothorus ludovicianus. The sequence goes on along the minus strand of VZTB01017773.1, from coordinate 445,190 downwards.
GCTCTGTTCCAATGTGTCATTCTGCCTCTCTCTCTAACTTTCTTTCTGCAACACACTCCCTTTTCTGAATGCTGAACTGCAGTAGAAAGCTGGACTATCTGTAGCACATGCAGAATGTTTCTTCTCTGCCTACCTCAAATCCTCTTTAACCCTTTACATATATGGGAGTATCACAGAAGATCATTCATATGGGGCTAATCTATGCTTTCCCCATGCATTTTTAATTAAAGAGTATCCAAAAGGAAAAGAAATTATCTAAAGAGTTTTTCTCTCCTCCAAGGTATGGAGGGATAGAATCCTACCTCTTGTTCTCATCCTACTGTTAAATCTTTAGGGGTTGAAGGTTTCCTCGCAACCCAAGATGCTTAATCCATGGAGTCTGGCCAGTGAGAGGACGTTCTCCTCCCAACCTTGCCATGTCCTTGAGCGTGGAGGGCACAGTCAGATAGCAGAACAAAGATGGTGAATTTTCCTTTATTCTGTTACCATCCTGCTCATCACTCACCTTGAAGATCAAATGCCTTCTTTACTCACCTCAGAAGATACATGACTTCTGGTTGTCTGCCAAAGTGGAGAGCAATATGAAATAAAGTGGGCCACAGTTTGCCTCTCCCTTTTACGGCAAATCAGTAGGAAGCAAATCCCATGGTTCTCAGAGAGAACCTCTTTTATGTAGTGTCTCAACAGAAATCCTTTTCCCTCAGTCTAGCATCAGCAGCATTTCATCTCCACCACTGTGCTGTGCATTACCAGCAGTAGAGTTTGTGACAAGCAGATGAAGACCTAAGCTAAATAAAATTACAAGTCCAATTCTGCAGAGGATCTATTGAAGTAATTTCATTTGTTCACTTGGAAAACCTGGTTATTGTGTCTGGGAATTCACACCGCAAAACAAGCTTGAAGTACATTTAAGATTCTTGCCACTTTTCTATAGCTGCCTATATTGCTACTGAAATTTTCTTTGATGCTGGAAGAGAAGGAAACTCCTATATATTTCACAAATCAAATCCAGCTGGATTTCTTACCTGTTGGAGTGAGGTGCCTCCAAGTGATGACAGGCTCAGGACGCCCATTTGCCATGCAAACCAGGGTCACATTGCTGCCCTCATTCACGGTGATGTCCGAGGAGATATTGGAGATCTTTGGTGGAACTGTGAAGACAAAAGAAAGATTGACCTTGTTAGAAGCACAATTATGGAGGGCAGCTCACTTGGCTTATTAATCTACCCACCTATTTACCAGAGCCAGACACAAACTCATCTCACAGGCTGCATCCCTCTCACTACTACTTGTATTTCTAAAATTACATCACAGTAGTATGTACTCATGTGTAGCTTGTATTTCAAGGGTCTACAGGTAGAAACAGCCTGTGTTGCAACTGCAATGTTTTGTGTTTGGACACTTTTGGGGACCTTCATAAAATGACCTCTCAGAACTTGCTTGCCTACGTACGTTAAGGCTGCATGAAAGGGGTCAGCAGGCTTCAAGTATCATTTCAGCTAATTTTTACACTCCAGGGAGTCCCAGATGGAGTTGTACATCCTCCTGCAGGATGCCAGGCTTCAAGGCACTGGTTCTGAGAATGTATTAGTTATTGGTTTCTGTGATGTCTTTCAGCCAAGAGGGATCCCCTGTAGGCTACCTGCAATAGACAATTTCCTGGATGTCTGCACCACACGTGGCAGAGCACCTAAGGCACAGTAGAGTCTCTAAGATTCACAAGATCAACCATGACTTGGGCATTCAAGATCCTTAAAAACTTTCCAGGATGAGTTCGTGTCATGCCACCAGAGTGACTATGAACTGGGACCTGAACATGCACTTCCATGTGTGGAGTGTGCCAGCTGTTGCAGTCTTTCCTCTCTCACATCCGTGTCTTGCTTCCATGCTTCACACCCCATGTCAGGTGGTAAGGGATTTTCACTAAAAAGGAATCCTCTAATTTTTTTTTAGGTTTCATATATTTTCAGCTCCCAAATTTGTGTGTAGCGAGGAATGAAACAACATCATTTTCTGCTTTGCTTGCCATAGAGTAAACAGACAGCAGCTTCCCCCTCCCCCTCCCTGGCAGGAATGGCTGATGGTCCTTTTGAGGCAAAACTGCCTATAAGCTAGGTGGGGAAAAGGAAATGAAGCCTGAAGAGAGCAACTCACTGCTTCCAGCTGTGTTGCTGGATTCACAGGAATGCTGTTTACAGCCCACAGCTCATTAGCCCCTCTCTGTAGGCCCCAAACTCAGGGACAGCGCTCGAGTGTCTCTGACCATGGGACCCCCTTGAAGGAAGAGGACCTGTCGAGCAAAGTGAGGCAGCCATCTGTTTTCCAACAGGCTCACTCACCCAGGCAAGGAGGGATTTAAGCCAGGCACACTGGGGAAGGGTTGCCGTGATCTGTGGAGAAGTGACAATGCAGAGGGCAGTGAGGGAGAAGCTGGGGAGCAACAAAATAGGACAGACTCCTGCATACCTTGTGAAAGCAGGACAGCTGGGGGCCCACATTGAGCACCTGTGCACCAGTGCAAGTATTATGGTGGAAAAACAGGAGGAATCAGATGTTCACACAGATTCACAGTGGAATGTGTGTGAAAAACCAGTGGGATGACAGAGCTGGGGTGAGATGGCTCTTAGGACTGGCCTGGAACTCAGATACAGGCTTTCTAAGAAAGACAGGCTGGAAAGGAGAGGAAAAGAAATGCGAAGCAGTGGCTGCCATTACCCAGCTCTGGATGGTGAACTAGCTCAGATTTAAGGATCAGAGGATATCACAGTGTCACCCTTGTTCCTTAGTGTTCATTGCCAACCACTTGATTAAGAAGAGGCAATACTGCTTTAGACAGGTACAATAAGCCTCACAATGACAGTCCCTCATTAAGAATCAACCACCTTGATATTTTCTGGAAGGGAGAAAGTGCTAGGCTCCAGAAGTCCAGGACACGTGAGGGTCCTTGAGGTTCAGCATGAGTTAGCAGTATGCCCTTGCAGCAAAGACCAGTTCCTGGGTGGTATTTGCAAGACTGAAACCCCTTAAGTGGAGGGAAGTGTCTAAACCACTTGACATGGTGTTTATTAGACAGCACCTCAGGCAGTAGATGAGTTTTGGGCTCCCCAGTACCAGAAGGCCATTGACACACAGGAGCAAGTCCACTGGAAGGCTCCCAGTGAAGCCCTCTGAAGATGGTCAGAGGGCTACAGCACGTAAGTTCCCAGTAGACCCTAAGAGAGATGGGTCTGTTCAGTCTGAAGAAGAGAAGGCTGAAGGAGATCTTATTGCTCTCTACAAAAAGTGCACGGGAACATGCAGAAAAGACAGAGGCAGGCTTCTCTCAGAGGTGCATAGTGAACACTGAAAAGCAGCTAACACGAACTGCAATGTAGGGTAAATTCTGACTCAAAATGAGGAAAAAGCTTTTATTTTCATGAAGTCAAGACAGGAATGGGCTCCTCAGAGAGGGGATGAAAACTCACCCCTGGAGGTATGGAAAAGTCACCTCCTTTCCTTGCCAGTGGATGAGGGGAACACACTGTCCCATGGCTCAGGACAGACCTGCACATTGTTCCAGCTAGCAGATCTGAAGGCTGGCAGAGCTCTGAAAGTTCTGGTGCCGAAATCCAAACTGCTACTCTTACTTACTGGGAACAAAGCAACTTGGAGAGCCACCTCAGGCCTGACAGAAGACCACCATGCACAGGAGAGGACAGAGGGGCTTAGTCTGGGAAAGGACATCAGAGGCTGCTATTTCTGCAAGAGCTGTGGCTCAGGCATTCTCTCAGGGGACATAAGGACAGTGACTTTGGAGCATCCTTAGCACAACTTCTCCATGGTGTATTGGCAAGCCTGGGTAAGCAAAGCCCAGGAGAAAAACCAGTGGCTAGACGACATTTTGGGAATATTACCGTAACATCGAGGGGGTATTTGCATGAGGAAAAAGAGCTGTGCAGCAAACCAAGAAGGACTAAACTGAAGCAAGGCTAGCAGGTGAAGCAGTGGGACAGTGTGAAGTCCTAGTAGAATGGTGCAATGCCAGCCAAAATGGCTGAGGAGAGAGCAGCAAAAGCCACTACAGGGCAGCAGCAGAGCTCCAGCTGGGACAGGTACAAACTGCCACTCTCCAAAGCCATCAAGACATTTTACTTCAAAGAAGATCGACTAAACTCAGCCAGTACAAGCAGTTCTGACCATGCCTACCGAATGCCCAAGAGGAAGAACATGTTTCCAGATGGGCATATCTGGTTGGCCACTTTTTTAGATGAGGGTGAAAAGGACATCTAAAGCTGAAATCCTGTTAGGAATATAATGGCTAGTTCTTTTCAGCTGCCACCTGGTCAGAAGGCAAGGAAAGGCTAAGACAAGGGGAATAGGGCAGGAAACAATTTCCCTCTGAATTTAAAATGTGGCTTGGCTTCATCTGTTTAGAATCCAAGGCCAGTGGACAATAATTTCACTCAGATAAAATGTCAGAGACTTTTAATTTTCAGGGCGTCAAGCCAGCATGTTAAAATGCCAAAACTGTCAGCACCAGCAACAGTTAGCATTGCCTCCTTGGCACTTGTCATTACTTTGCACACACCTTTTTAGGACAGCCTTAAAATGAGAAGCTTTGACCTTATTATTTTTCCCCATGTGTGGGTTGTATTATGTTTTCACAGGTCCCAGACTGCTGGAAGAAAGATTGCTGAAGATAAAACCTCCTGGGACCAGAATCTTCAGAGTGTCACAGCCTCCATTTGCCCAGCCATCTCCTGTTGACCCTCAGGTGGAAAATTCTTTTGTGACTGGCCTCTCTGAACCATTAGCAGAGGCAAACCTACAGGCTGCAGCCCCACAGCAGGGTAAGTACTACAGCTCAACAGCATTTACAGACACTTTCATATTTTGACTAGCAGGTTTTTACTTCAGGGGAAACCAGGCTGCTGCTGGACCCCACCGGCTCCAAGGACCCTGGGAAAGCACTGTCAGGGTCTCTGATACTGCTGAAACAGATAAGATGGCCAGATTTTTTTCTGCTCTTTCAATGTAAAATATTTGGAGTATCCATTACAGTGTGCTTAAAATCTCCCTGGTTGGTGTGGGGGTGGGAAGCAGAGCCAGACGTGAAAGGATGCACACTGTAGTACCCCACTGCTCCATCCTCAGAGAGGGAGGATGCCCCATCCACAGAAGGGACTGATTCTGGAGGGATGGGAATGAACACTGAGAAGAATGGCTTGAAACTCACATATTTTTCTTCTACATTTCACATCTACAGGATAAGGCTGATGCCAGCCCAGTGTCTCATCTTCCACACCACTGACAGTAAATGACAAATCCCAAAGTAACCAGTGGCTATTCTCCATGAGACAAGCTCACTTGGGAAGAGAAGGAGAGCTGCAAGGCAGGAGTGAGACAGGGGCAGAGATACTGTAGGGTGCCCTGGACTGGGAGGGCTGCAGGGCAGGAGGGGTACAAGGTCAGAGCTGGTGTGGGAGATTTTAAGTCCCAAGAAAGATACAGTGAAAGAGCTAGGTAGAACAGGCTTGTGCAGAAAAAAAAAAAGCACGAAGCCTGTTCTAGTTAATTGCCGTCAATCCTTCACTTCATGACAACTGCAACTCACATTAATTTAAATAATAAGAAAGACTGAGACATGAAAAATAGATCATGCTCCCCCAGCACAATCACTGTTGCTCTCTAGATGAAAGCAGGTGATTTGTTTCCACAAAAACACTCGCTATAGCAGTTATTACAGACCAGGGGCTGCATACGGGAGGCAGCAAGGAAACCACAAACAAGCAAACACGCAAGCATCTGCTGCTGTTATCCTTGCCTTTTATGACCAAAGCCCTTCAGAGCTCAAAACTCCTCCTGAGATATTACCTGGGATGGTGTGGGCGGGCTGGATCAGTGCTCTGATTCAAGGCTATGGAAGGAGGCAAGGAGCAGTGCTACGCCCCTAATGTCAGTAAATGAGTGAGCCTAAAGGTTAAGAGACACAAGCAGACATGCAGGAGGCCATCTCCTTAGTACCTTTCCAGGAGTGCAACAGGGGATGAACATTAAAGCATCAAGGCCACCCTTCCTAAAGCACTGCTTCTAGAGATCTTTTCCTAATGTAGTTTATGCTGAACCTGACCCATGCCACAGCTCCCAAACAATCCAGATCCCTGCATTTTGATCAGAGCACCTAGACACAGCTCAGGCACAAAGTGGAAGGAGAGGGAACCACTGCTGAGCAGAAGTGGTACAGGGGGTATTTACAGGCTGGGGGAGCACTTCCTGCTCCTGCACTGATGATGTGAAGCTTTCATGATGCTTCATGTGACACCTGAGTGCAGCAGGAGGATGGGTTTGGGAGAAAAGGGCAGCAAGCACAGGACTAGGAACTCAACTCAGGTATGACAGAATAAAAAATGAAAACAGAGGAACAGTGGACACCTAGCTGGAAAACTCTGAGCCGTGTAAATGCACTCACACAAAATTCAGCCAGATGCCTGGACTCTTCTCTCTGGGTAAACAGTGCCCTGCATCTAAGATCCTTGGATTGAGCTTTCCACTGTGGGGCAGCTATTCCCCAGTCTCCAATTCCAACAGTACAGTATTTTGTCAATAAATCACAAAATACATTAAAGAAATCCAGCTCTTTTTCCCAGTCTACAGACCTATAATACAGCAAAAGCTATTTAATACCTCCAAGACACAGATGCAAACAGTATTGAAACTGGCTAAGAAAGCCCGTAAGCTTCATTTAAGTGGTCTAACAGCTTGTCCAAAAAAGGGCACCTTGGATACAAATGGCAAAAGTCTCAATCCCTTCCATATATCCTCATTAGTTGCTTCCTCCAGTCTATTTCCTTCCTCTCAATTGGCAAGTAGGACCCCCATCTGTTGGATAAAATTAAGAGTCCCACCCACTAATACACAGGAGTCACCAGCTCTCAGGGCAAAAAGAAAGAAAACATCAGGACATCTCTCCAAAGTCAAAGGAACTTTGTAGCCACTAAAACCTTCCCCAGGTGCCTAACAATTAGCCTTGAGAGTTCTTATTTCCTTGTCCCCAGATCCCAATTAACAGCACTTTATAACAAACGCTAATAAGCCCCAAGGCAGAGGTAGGAGGGATGCTGACCATCATATGGTGCTTCAATGCTTTAGAACAGCCACCTTGCTCACCACAATTAGGGGTCCTTTACTGGGGCAATTAACTGACAGCAAATTGGCCTCATTAGTCATTGTTTAGTTAAAGTGTTTAGTGGTGAAAAGAGAACCTGAAGAAGGGGCTGAGCTGCTAAACACAACTAAATGGTTTAATTCCCCTCTTATGTGTGCAGCAGGCTAATCACAGCTCTTTACAGCCCTAACAAGAAACAGCTTGTTGATGCTAAAGTCCGCAAAGGGAGCAAGCTCTGGGCTGGAAAGTAAAAACCAGACAGACTTTGGGATGCGGCATGGTAATGTTTCTGAAGCATTCTACAGAAGAAACGCGACATCAGACCCAAGATGTGTTTTTTACGGTCTGATTCACGCTGCAGCCTCAGCCAGAGGGAGATGGAGCTGTCAGCAGAGCGAGAGGGCAGAGAGGGAAGTTGTTGAACTTCATTAAAGAGAGTGGACTCTGAAAGAGCCTTCTGACCTTCCACTCTGCTAGGCTTGTTTCACTCTGTCAATGCCTTGCTCAGCATCAAAGCATCTGTGAAGCAGAGGCAAATGCTGAAGGCTTGGTTTTGTTTTTTAATCCCTTGGGAACAAAAAAACCCTCTCAAAATACACTACAGAATTTTCACAAGGTGTAAAAATTCCCTCTTCATGTTGTCTGGAGGGGAGTGACTCATCACGTGGCCTTTAGGGAAGAGTCTATGACAGCCAGAGCACGGAAACCACTTTAAAAATCTGCATTCCCAACCCATACTGTGTTCTCCCAGCGCTCCACACTGCTGGGGCTGACCTCCATCAAGCACCACTGCTGATGCCAAGAGAGGCCAGGCAGAAGGAGGCACAGGGGATGCCAGCTTGGGCCTTACATCTTGGTGAGCTCCCCCCATCGTGCAGCTGAGCCTCACCCGCTGAGACGCCAGGCAGGAAATTATTTGAAATCCAGATGAGGACTATGCATATCACGCAGCCTGGGAGCAGAGAAGCAGACAGGATCCTGTAAATCAAAGCCATGTGCAAAGCTACCCATGAGCTGGGTAGCATGTCAGAGCACACCACACTGCAGAGTAAGAGCTTACAAGCCAAAACATTTTGTCTAAAGGAATGATCTACCTCATCCAGTGTACTTATATCACATATACTGTATCACTTAACCAGTATATGGTTAAGAGTCTGGACTATTTTTCTGCATAACACTGCACAGGAAGCCTTTCCAGTACATTCTTTCTTTCTTAGCAGACAGCAGCACAGAGTGCCAATGTGTTGTACTGTCCCATTCCTGAGCTGTTGGAAAAGTCAGCACAAAACTGGCTCAGTTCCTTACACCCATTCTCACTGATTTTATAAACTTGTCTCCGTGAATTTTTCAGGAGAGAAATTATTTAGCTTCCACACTGAGAGAAACACAGAAAAGAACATCTTAAATCTCAAGCCAGCCTTGTTTTCCAATGCACTAAGGTGACAGTGTAGGTCAGGGTTAAAAGCAGTCTTGCTCCTGTTCGTAGTGCAGCACCTCCACTTCAAAACTGGATGCCAGCCTTGCACTCTAAAGCAGCTCCGAGCCTGAGCTCCAGCTTTTACCTAATGCTGATTGTGTTTCACCCACACCTGCCTTTTTGGTGTGCCCTCACCAAGCAGAGGTTTACAGAACCCACATTTTTGGACCCTGATGCAGTCCAGGAGAGCAGGTTCTCAGTTGTGTGCTCAGAATGTAAATGAATGCACAGGACACAGGCCAGGCTTATGCCCAATATCTGCTTATCACCAGATTTGCACCTCTGCATGTGAAGTTCTCTGCTATAAACCTTCCCCTTCTTTTCTATTGACATACTGAATTTATGCCACTCATCTGTGGTTCCTCTCTTTAAAGCACTGCTCTGTGCATTTGCTGTTTGTGTTGCTGCAGTTCTTTCTGCTTGTAAAACTGACTTCAAGAGCTTTATGGCTAACCCTCCTAGAGGAGCCTGCTGTGACAACACAGCCTTCCTCACAGGACATGTGTAAACAACGACAGAAGTGCTTGCCATGCTAATCCCCAGGGATTAACTCTTGGAATGCCACCTAATCCCAAACATTTTAAGGACTGCAGATGTACACAGCTTTTGGTCTTTGTTTCAAGTGTGTTTACATATTCCCTTAGACTGTTCTTTTTAAATCTGGTAAGTATTTACTTATGGGACTGAAACAATACAAAATCTTTCTTTCTGCAAACATAATCAGCTATCCTGGAAGAGAAATCCTGTGAGAAAAATTGTCCTTAGTGTCCAGGTCCTCCAAAGACATTTCTGAGAATTTTCTTAAGAACTTTTTCACAGAAACATTAAGAATGTTGGATGTATATGGCATGCAGCTGAGTCCTAAAATGCAGCCTTTCTAGGGCTTGATTCCGAGCCAAGGGAGCTTCTCCTTTGATGTTAATAACCTTCGGGCAAGTCCTTATACAGAAAGAATGGGTGATGGCTTCAAGGGAATGCTGCAGCCAGAACAGGGATGATTTATTAGCTAGTTGAGGAAAAAAACCCCAAGATTATGGGTTTTTAACTGAATCCCAGTAGCCCTTGGCTACTGCCTGTTAACTCCTTCTTTGGGACGTATGAGGAGAAAAAAAAAAAACACAGAAAAGCCTATGTCCTTCCAGGGCAAGAGGTACAGGTCCAGAGAAGGTCCTGATAAGGCAGGTGGGGGAGTAAGTTAATTTCAGCTAATACCCCACTCTGGCTGGAGAAACAGAGCCACATTTTTTGTTTATTTGTTTTCACATCTTATGCTGTTGCATATATTCAGCTCATTAGGGACAGAGTACAACCAACAGAACAACCACTGTGAACAGCTGATGAACATCCACATAGAGGCTGAGTGAAAAAGCCATCTCTCTCCAAAGGGTGTTCTCAGATTCCTTTGACTGCCCATGGTTTATCCCACATCCTCTTCGACAAGCCACAGGGTGATAAATATGAGTCTCAAAGTGTCTTGTGCATACCACATACCCGAGGATCTGGCTCAGTTTCAACTGAGGCTGCTTCTCAGTGGCAAGCCTCTCACTCAAATCAAATGCATGTGGTACATATACAATACTTTTTATTAGCAGGTTTTCCTTTCTTACACATTGAAGTGAGCAAAATGGAGCAGGACAGCTTGCTGTAACCACCTTTCAAGATTGCTTTCAGGCTTCTAGAGGAGCAGAAAGCTACAGCAGCACTTTGGAAATGCTGGGTTTGCTTTCAGTCAAAAGTATAAAGAACAAAGATAATAATCCCATACTGTGACCTTTACACAGAATCGCAGAATGTCTTGGGTTGGAAAGGATATTAAATCTAAAATCACCTAGTTTCAACTCCCCTGCTGTGGGCAGGGACATCTTTTACTAAATCAGGTTTCTCAGAGCTTCATCTAACCTGGCCTTGAACACTTCCAGGATGTGGCATTCCCATCTCTGGGCAACCTGTTCCAGTACCTCACCACTCCCATAGTGAAGAATTTATTCCTAGCACCTAACCTAAACCTATCCTTTTTCAGTTTGAAGCCATTTCCTCAACATTTCACTACATGCTCTTGTCAATATTCTTCTCCATCTTTCTTGTAAGATTCCTTCAGGTACTGAAAGGCACTGGAATTTAGGTCACCTCGAAGCCTTCGATTCTCCAGGCTTAACAATCACAATTTTCTCAGCCTTTCTTTGTAGAAGAGATGTTCCATGCCTCTAATCACCTTGGTATACCTCCTCTGGACTCACTCCAACAGGTCTATGCCCTTCCTGTGCTGGGCTCCCAGAGCTGGGTGCAGCACTGCAGGTGGGGTCTCACAGAGCAGAGGGGCAGAATCCCCTCCTTCCCCTGCTGGCCATGCTGCTTTGGATGCAGCCTATGATACAAGTGGCTTTCTGGGCTACAAGAACATATTGCTGAATTGCATTGTCACTGTTTTTGGATCCAGAGATGCTGGCCTTTCCCACCACACACAGTTATGAAATGCCAACTGTGAGACCTTCTCTTGGCTAGCCACTGTTGAGCTTGGTGATAGCTGCAGGAGTCTCATTTCTAAAGGCCAGGATGTTATCATCAGACATCTGAGAAGGGAAAGCCAAAGAGTTCAAGACAAAGAATCCCTCCTGCCAGAAATGCTCATCTACACTAGTCTGATCCAGCAGAATAAAGGAAAAAAAAATGCAGCACTCCTGAAGTAAAGGCATCTTTGAACAAAGTAGGCAGCTAGCTAGAGCTGAGATGTGATTGTGGTGATCTCCTATCCAAAAAGCAACCAAGAACCAAGGTTTCCTGAGAAGGACAGTTTCTGTTGTTGGAGCTTTCCTGCCAAAAGAGAGTGCTCTGTTGTGGTTCAGCCACGTACAAGAGCACCTTGACATCTTGGAATGTTCTGTTTCCCTTTCCAAGCTTTGCTGTATGGTAAGGATGTCTGCACACATGCAGACAGTCTCAAAGGGAGGGAAGGGATGAATCCCAAGAGCTTTGCTCTGTAAACATATGACATTGAATTGGTGCCATTTCAATTAAAGGAGAACCTCTCCCAGACTGCCAGGAATAAGGCTTATTCCTTGCAGTCTGCAGCTTTACTAGGACACATAAAAAGAGTGTCTTCTTCCCCCAGAGTGGTTCAAGGCTGTCCTCTTCAAAGTTAATGGTTTGCTGGGCTGGCACTGTTACAAACTGAGGGAATCACTGAATGGATAAAGTTGGAAGGGGTCACAATGGGTCATCTGGCCCAACCTTCCTGCCCAAGTATCATCCTAGACTACACTGTCCGTTCAGGAGGATGAGGTTACATCCAGAAGGGTTGCCAGCACCTTTGTGTTTCATGGGACAACATCTTTACAGACAACTTTCATCTAAGGTTCTGCAAGCAAATACTCATCACCCCAGAAATACAATGCTACTGGCAGCATAGCAGTCTCCTCTGATTTTCAACAAAGAACACAAACAAAAAGCCTGCAAACACTTCCACTGCAGCAGGGAATCAAAAACTAAGTCCAATGAAAAACACAAGCCACGTGTCTCTACCCTGGCAGTATATCCACATCTGAGCCTCTCTAAAAGCACAGTTATCATGGTAAGCAACACTAAATACTAAAAAACTGAAGGAATAACTTGGGTGGTCTGGTACTCCACATTCAGTGATTGTTCTACACACCTTTCTAAGGCTCAGTTCTCACTCTTAGGGAATTACTGTGCGCAAGATACATGGCATCCCCAGAGACTGGTACCCTACTGGTGTCACAAGAGGTATGATGCCTTATCCATCAACAGTTCTAACAGGTTAGTAGGAGAGTAAGAGAAGAATATCTGCAAACCTCAGATTGTTCTTCATGGGGAATTAACATGCTGCAAGGTTTCTTGGCAGAACAAAAAGAGCAAATGCAAGGCAGACAAAACAGGTTTGATGCTTCACTGCTGGTATAAATTAAAGAGAATACGAAATACTCTTACACAAAAGGAAATGCAAAGAAGGAGAGAATCATACCTGTGGTTCATAAACTCAAGGTAAAAAGCTGGCCCTTCAAAATACTGTGCAATCTGAAGAGGAACAGAAATGTAATCAATACAGTTAGGGATACTGATGAATGATAAGGATACACTCATATACTTTTCTTTCTGATGGTCACGATATACTGGAGTCTGGAAAAATTATTTCCCAAAAGTACAAAGAGTGATAAAAAATACAAAGAAACTTTGCATCAGAACGCAATTCTGAAAACTCTGCCAAAGCCTGAAGAAAAGCAGAGATATAGCTGAGATGGCATCACACGATGGATCAACCTGCCACTAGATTGGGCGCAGACACTCATGACAAATAGGCACAAGGGATGCAGGACAAATACAGTGTGACACTATATCCTGGGCATATGCTTGATGTATGGAGGATTAAATGCCACACACACACTCTCCTGGGTAGATTGTATCTAGTGCTGACAGATACCTGAGGGATCTGTCTCTTCCTTTATACACTTTGGCAATTGCCATGCCAACAAAGGATTATGGGACTGGGGGGGTGAGAAGGAGAGATCATTTTCTACTCTGTTTAAAAGAGACTTTATCCTCTGAGGGGACTTTGTCAAGATGCTGGATTTCTTCTTAAATTATATTTCTACCTGCCTGTATATATTTGAGGTTGATGGGCTGTTCTCCTTTCTTCTGTACCTCTAGCACAGCACCTCATTCTTCTGGAGTCCCAAACAACCTTAAAACAAACGTGGCTTCTGCAAGTTCGGTTTGAACAGTGCAGCCCTCAGCCCTTGCCTCCATGCAAGCCGCAAAGGCAAGAAAACAGCCAACATGTTGTTGTAAAGACCAATTCCTGTCCCTCTGTGGTGAGCCCTCTGATTGACATCTCCGTTCGTCAAGAGAGACAGACTGTCTTGAGTGTGAGATAGCTAACTATCACCTGGGGAGACCATTAGAGGGGGAAGGAGGGAGAGAGGGGGACACAGACAGACAGACATAAAGGCAAAGAAAGACAGAAAGGAGAGTTGAGATGGGGGATAGAGGAAAGGACTGACAGTGCAGTGCAGGCAAGAGAAAAACAGTAGCGCTTGATGAATTAAGTTGTCAACTTTGGCATCACCTGTGTACCTTGTCATGCCAATAAATTCATTGAAGCTGAACCTGCACCGTGAGTCAAGAGTGAGAGAGTGCTGATGGAAGGAAGAAATAACAGCCCATTTAAAGACTCAGAGCAATTTATGAGTTACCTCAGGAGGGAAGTAGTGACAACGGGCAAGGAGAAGTGTTTCCCCATCATGCTGGGCAGGGAAGCTTGCTTTGGATTCAAGCTGTCCACCCAGTAGTGCTGCAGACAGTAAAGAGATAGAGACCTGGTTCAAGAAAGAGAAAGGCAATGGAGAGGTTTGCTGCAGTCCAAAGGGAACAGGGCAGGCACATGCCTTGGTATATGTGCCTCAGGAAATCCCTTCAGCTGCTGAGGCAAGATGTTGAGAACAAGAAGCCAGTTACCCCACTGTGAAAGGAGACAGAGGGCGTAGAGCACAGCAGCGAAGGAAAGTGATGGGAAGTGAAGGAAAGCAGAGCACAGCTCTGGCACAGAGGGGTGGCTGTGCTGGAAAGCCAGGAGGGACACAAAGTCTTCTGCTGACTCTGAAGTTGGAAGCATGGCACTGAGATGAGAACAGCTTTGATGGGCTCTACAGGGAAGTGCTGGACCAAGATGCTCTCCTGCACAGCTAAGGAGATTCTCACTAACTTTTTAAAGGATTCCACCTATGTCTCAAAAGAAGAGGAGCTTACAAGCTCCTTCCATCTCCCAGAACTCCAGTGAAGTCTACTGGATGTGAGTGAGGAATAGGAAAACCAATGGTACAATGCCCTCACCCAATACATTTTTTTCTCCTCCTGCAACTACAACTTCCCAAACTGAACAATAACTCACCATTTCCCACACAGGAGCTTTTGCAACCCTTGCGCTCACAGACGATGGTCAGCTCCTTACAAAATCTCTCTTATCAGCCACAGGGACTAAGAGTAGCAAAGGCTGATTTCCAAAGCAACCTGAGACCCCCCGTGACCTCATTTTTAGCCATCCAGAGATGTTTACATTCATGTGACAAGACGTGTTCACTGACCCTTGCAATGAGCTGATCTCAACCAAGCGCCAGGCACAGCACCCGGAAAGAGAAGGCCACCACCTGCTCTGAGATTCTTTCCTCCCATAGCCTCTACTGCTGCGTGCTCCACTGATGTTCTAAGTTTGCATGGAGGGGAGGGAAGGAAGGAAGGAGAAAGGCAAAAACCTAGATTCGTCCCTCAGGAAGAAGTATTGGTGGTATTTCCTTCAACCAGGGAGAAATTCTGACTTAGCCACACAAGTAGAAAAGCTAGTCTTTTCAGGCTGAGTGAAACACTGAAGATTTACAGCTGTTCAGGATATTTGGAAAGTTTGGGTAGAAATGTGTGTGCATATGCATAACATTTCACATATCCATGCAGAGGAAATAACGCATATGGCATAAAACTAACTTACGCGGATATCTGTGTGCATACATATAAAAACATAAACATACTTAGAAGAATATGTATATGTTTATAGCTAGATACATACTGATATATGCACATATACAAATACTGCCATTTGCTCCTGAAACCCCCAGCCTTTTTGAGAGCTCTTGTTTGGCTGCTGTTTTGGAAGCAGCCAGGCAGCCACGACACAGCTGTCCAGAGCGGGGTCCCCTGAGCTGTGTGGTGCAGCTCTGCTGGCCGCGTTCAATTTGACATCAAATGAGAGCTGGGATCTCACTGAGCCAGGCTCCACTCTGATCTGACTGGTGCCCAGATCAGCTCAGCTGTAGTGCCCTCGGGCTGTGGCACTGTATTAAAGTCGAGGGCAGCTTTAATCTGCTCCACCGTTTGTGCAGTGGAAGCTGTGCTTGACCTACTGGGAAATTACGAGTGTGTCCCTCATTCAAGCAAAGTGGACGTTTCTTTTCCAGGAGTTGTGATCTTAGTGTTCGTGTAACTTTAAATGATCTAAGCTGGTGGCTTTCTATCATTCTTATTCTGAGGGCACCTTGCAATTTCCTGGGGAAGGTACATGTACCGTACAGGGAATGTAACTCTTCTAACAATAGGTTTGGTTTTCATGAAGCTCACAGACTTCCTGAGAGTTACAGACTGTAATGGTCTGATGGATTTTCACTTACTATTGGGAAGAAGGAAAAAAGTCTCACAGTTCATAGTCTTCTTCTGTCAGGGGTATTGAGTTGATTATTTCCCCCTTTAGCAACAGGAACAGAAACACAGAGCTGAAGGCACAGGGACCTTTTGCCATGAGTAGGGGCCTGTGGTGCACTTAAGCATTCCTGTCTCCTTGACAGGTTACAGGGACGTCCTGCCCCACAAGAAATCACTTCTAACCACACACATGCCCCCATGAACACTGTTGCTTCTGAAGGCACCCCACTGACTCTCTGCATTGTCTAGACATCCCTCCTATAACAGCACAATAGGACACACCTGTAAATCCCTGAATGCCAGGATGTCAGAGAACAACACCTACACCACCAGTAGTGTCCTGGAGCCTGGATAGTGGCCCTGGTGGCAGTGATCACAGCTGTAGGAGAGCTATGTGGCTTTTTAAAAAATCTGATTTGTACACATGACACCATGCAGAAGAAACAGTATCAGCCAATAACATTCTCTTAATTAAAAAGCCATTTAAAACCAACCATGACGACCTTGTACTCCTGGAACTGCTGAGGATCCCAGGACACTTCAAAGGTGTCTTTATCTGTGTCTAAATTGTCTTCAAAGGTTTGTCTTTATCTGTGTCTAACTGAGCAACAGATAAATGGATGGTAAGGAAGTGTTTAGATCATACTAGAGGCTACGGAAAGGAAGAATGACTTTTATTTGGAATACTAGAAGAGATACCAATTAATAAATAAATGAAAATAGGTGACATTCATTATGACATTTAAATGACTAGATGCCAAGTGTTTGTTAAAGTACCACGTGGTCTGGAAGAAGGCAATCAAAGAAAAAGGGCTTGGAAAAGCAGTGAGTAATGGTGACCCAATCCATTTAACTATTGACAAAGCACAGGTGAGGAAATGTGCAGGAGAAAAAAATCTCTACAAATCATCAGCTAATGGATTAAATGCATCTGAGTGCAAGATGGAAATTAACTGATCAATTCACTCAACAGCTGCTAATTATATGTGACAAGGCAGGCAGATTACAGAAGTCTATGGAGCTCAAAGGAAAACAGTGCTGGTAGAAAAATTTGAAGGCTGCCTCTTGCTGCTATGGGGTGTGACATTTGCCCCGGTGAGAGAATGTCACTGTCACCGAATAACATTTAACTCTGCAAATGTTTGAAGTCTGTATTTCAAAAGCATGGAAAGGGAGGTTCTCTCTCACTGTTTTATAACAATTTGCAACATTAGGTATAAATATATGTTATCAAAATTAACATGCCAATCTAAACAAAATTAAACCTAATGCTACAATCCAAATGAAACCTTTTTGCCTCATTGCAGTTAAACATTTTGACATTAGTGAAATGAAACTAGAAAGTTAAAATGATTTGTTGTGACACTCATCTGTCCAAAAAATTTTTTGCATCCCCATGCTCCTGCAAAATGCTTTTATGCCAAAAGAACTGATCTTCTGATAGGAAGTAATTTCACATTTTCTGATCACTGCTTTCACAATTTTATTTTGAATTTTCATTAATAGTAATATTTTCCTGACCACTTCTATTTTGGCTTACACCATTTAGGAAATGATCACAGAGATATTGACTACTTTTTCTCTCCCCTTAGGCTTATACTTTGCATATATTGATCCCTTGGGACTCCTTTAAAGTCATGTCTTTGGAGAGTCAGCAGATTGTAGGATATATAGAAAATAAATAAATACTAATGATGAATTAATTGATCACCAGGGAAAGATTAGTACCAAAGTGTGATTTTTCCTTGAATGAGATCAGAATGGGAACCTCACTGGTGCAATTCTCACATAGCACTGTAGCATCAAGTTTTGGATCTGCTTTTGGAGTAAGGATAAGTGCTGAGCACATGCACCAGCAATTAAATTACTATTTCAAAGGGAAAAAACAGTGTGACTTATAAACCTGGTGAAATTTCCAAATTAGGTATCTCAGGTCTCACATTATGACATAAGCAATGTCATTTCTGGAGATGATGAGGCCTGAACCAAGGCAGTCTTCCAGATTCATCACGCTAACAATATTTATTATCTATCATCAAACCTTAACTCTGAAACTTGTGGGGGTCCATCATGTTCCATGCATGGCCTATGGTGCTATTTTTAGACTGTTTTTAAAATTCATGGTTGAAGGGAATTCAGAGGATGCAATGTTTAATACAGTGCTTCATGAACTCCTGCTAGCAAATTTAATTCAATCTGTCTTGGGTTAGGAGCACTGCCACGGATTGGCAATTGCCTGAAGAACCATAAACAAGGGATAATGACAAGGGGCAGGTAAGAGCAAAGGTGTAAGCAGGTGTAAGCGAGGTGCTGTAGGAACCATGAGAGGTCTTTTTTCATTTAATATCTTCATTAGTGAGCCTGAAGAGTAGCTTGCTAATGAGTGGTGGATGATGCTCAACTGCGAGGTGCTGCAAACATCCATAAGGGCAGATAAACATAAAGAGGTACACAGGGATTAGTCATAGGAGCAGAAAGAAAATAATGGAACAAATTCATTATCTCTACAGAAGGGAAAATAAACCCCAAAAAAACCCAGCTCATAGAAAGATCACAGGAGTTGAAGAGACTTGCACATCTCTCCAGACAGAATGAGTGTGCAACTTTGGATGAAATTTCTCAAAGCACTGAAGAATGTAAAACTGTGGGTTGTCTAAACTCAAGAAAAAATAAATGGTAAAGCATCCAGGCACTCTATTAACTACATGGAAACGTCATCTAAGGCCCAGTCTAGAATACAACTGTACTAGGGATGGCACATCATCCCATAGCTATCTTCACAGATGGGTTAAAATATTTTAATTAAGTAATGCTTCAAGTATATTGCTTCCCTCATTTAAGGGAAAAAACAGTGATACTGAAGAAGAGGGAAGGAGAACACTGAAATTCCTATATTTTATTCTTAGAATGCTTAACAGTAATGCAGAAGATGTAAAAGACGACAGAAAACTCCCTAGGATAAAGACAAATGACATCATAGAAAAATAAAGTTTCGGACAAAAGGATACCATGTGGTGGAAGAATGGTCCTCCTAAGCACTGCTAAAAATACATATTCAACAGTACAAGTTATCCTGCTGCAGCACCCAAAAGACATGGAAACAAGCAGGTGAGGCATTCCTTAGCTTGCTAAATCTGAATGGACAATGCAGCAGTTCCTGCACAACATCTCACTGCAACATGAAAACCTGACTCAATCAAGGTTCATTCCACACTATTCCACAATTTGGCTAAGCTTTCATCTGAGGCTGATTTATACCATTTGCTGTTAGTCAGCGAACAGTTTGGTATTTAACTCCCCAAGTAACCCAGAGCTGGAGTGTTCCCCCTGCACTCCTTAAAGCCTGGCTAAATTTGCTGTCCTTGCTGTAAAGGCAGAAGGTCACAGGACCTGAAGACATTAACTGTTCCATGGCTGTGAATCCTTGAAATTTTGCATTCCCATTACAAGACCATGATACTTAAAAGACTACCTTATCCCTTATGGCAGCTGTGCTCCCTGACATTTAGTACTTGTATTTTCCAAAAAAAAAAGTAAGAGAAGACAAACCAGAATGAGCAATCTAAATAGAATAACTTATCAGGAATAAAAAGAAATAAGTAATTTCATCTGTCCTTTTTTTCCCATCACCTGTGGTCCATCTGTGCCTACTCCAGCTCCTTAATTTAAGGTCTTTAAAACTTAACTGGGAAAAAAAGAAGCAGAAAATGTATGTACGTTAAAAAAATGTATGCTTATGTATGCTAAAAAATTCTGAATGAACGGGGGTGTCAAGGGACAGAGAAGACAAGGAAGCTATCAAAAATAGAATATTCTACTGATTACAGCAGTTCAGTACCAGGCCCTGCCACTCATTTGCTCTTATTCTGGGCAAGCTTCCATGTGCCTCAGCTCACTGGGAGTTGCAATCTTTTTTTGTACCACTCCCTTTTTATCAGGTCCATTTTAACTGTAGACTCTACAGAGCAGAGACTTTCTCTCCGGCTTTGTTTGCAACTTTATACACACTTACTAGAACCTGTGGTCGGTACACTAATTGCAATTGGAATAAGCAAAATTAAATTATGTTCCTTAGTCTGCACCACAAAAATGCCAAATGCAGAGTTAAAAAATAATATATTTTTAAAAGTAAGAGCTAAATAAGGAATCTGAAGTATTAGCTCACTTGCAAAAGTATGGCTTTAACTCTGCATGGTGTTCATTGTGAAATGGCAAAATTATATATTAAACCCTCACTAAAAAAATCCCAAAAAAACCCGCAACTGGGCTTCAATAAAACATGGCAACTCAGCCTGAAATATACTTTTCCCTCAGAAAATTATATTCAGGATGCATAAAATAACAATTTTTAAGATAGGTTAGGATTGTTCCCTTTTTTAAAGTTCATGAGAAGAAGAAAAAAAGCAGCAATGGAGCCCAGAAAATTGAAGAGACTAGCTGAAAACCACAAAGAACATAAGTGCTTTTGTCAGGAGGCCTCATACTTTCAGTTTTGGGCTTAGATCCCAGGGTCACAGAGTCTGAGAAGAAGTACTTTTTGCACATTAAAAGTGTGACACTATGAACCGAGTGCTTTAACACTCCCAGAGAACATCCAGTCACAAATTCAGAGCGTAACCCAAGGGGCCAGATTTCAGGCACGTAAGCACTGCACAGGGCACCCGGCTGCACTACGTGGACAGCTAGCTTTGATACCTAAGGTTTTCTTTTTCTCAGGCTAGATTTCCAATTGAGCAGAACAGCTCTCCTTGTCCTGACAGGCAAACCTGCATTGTCCCCTTTCCTGCCGACAGCAGAGGAGAGGAGGAGGCGAGGAAGGTTCAGGTGACTTCCTGGACAAAGGAGGTTTGTAGCTGCAGCCTGATGAACATCGGAGATAAGAGCAGCAACAGCAAATTGGCCCCAGTGGGAATGGCAGCAGCAATCTCTTCACCTAAAGGCAAGCCAGCAATTACGCTTGCAGTGCCCAGCGTCTGTCTGCTCCCACCACTGCCCTCCCATCGCTGCCCCCATGCCCCTCACTCACAGACCAGGTGTACTCAAGGCTACTGCTCTGTTATGCACAGCTTGAAGAAAAATTCCAGTCCTTTCTTTCTCCTGCTCTGTCTGAAGCCAGAGCTGTGAGCCTTATTGCAGTGGATAACAAAATGGAGAAGAGCTCTTGGGTAGAGAGGCAGGATAAGGAGAACAACACATCAGCTATAGAGAACTGTGAAAAAGAAAGCTCAGATTCCCCATCCACAACTGACTTGTAGACAAGCAATAGGCATCCCTGACATGCCAAGGGGCAGTTCAACCACCCAGGATTTCTGACAGCATAAATCCAGCAGCAATATCTGGGGAGCACTGTCCTCTCAAGGCAGCAGGGCTGCAGAGTTTGTTGACAAAGGGCTCTATCCCAGCATCCAGCATAGCTTCAAGGCTGGCTGAATGCCTGTAGTGTTTCCCAGCACACAATAAGTTAATAACAAGATTCTCAAAATTCTCTGCATGCTGTGAACCTCCTCCCTGAGCTCCTTCTTTTGTCCCAGCTCCCTTCCTTATTTTCCTGAGTCAGCATGGCTCATACACTCAGCTACAGGAAAAGGGCTTAATAGGATGGCTGGACAAAATTAAAGGGGCGTTATTAATTTGACAGGTGCTGCTGCCTGGTGTCATGTCCCAAGTTTGTCCTATAGCTGTGCTGATTATTTTCTCTCCTTGGATCAGGGACATTTCATTTATTAGCACTGAACTTCCCCCTCACTGCCTGCAGCCACTGCTGCTCTGATCTCCCCAATTCACTTTGCAATTAAATTTTGTCCTCTTGTGAAACAACTGTGCAGGAAAGGTCTTGTGTTTTGTTTTCTTTTTTCCCCCTTGACCAAGTTCTTCTTGGTCAAAACAGCCTCTGGAAATCCTAGCAGATTCCCAAACAGAGTAAAACTAGCTGGCAACAGTATAATACAAAAAGCAGTCTAGAAGCTGTAGTTTTATATACCTGAAATACTCATCTCAAAAGGGAAGAGGGAATAGGGGCACTTGAGGCCACTAGGTCTTAGCTGTAGAGGTATAAATCTGATGGAATCATGGAGCAGCCGTAGATGTACATGGTGGCAGCTTGAAAGGAGACCCAAGAGCTTTTGTGTTGGAAAAATCTTGAGATGAGGAGCATCAAAATCATCACATCATTCCCTTTTCAAACACTGGCAGTCATGCCAACTGATGGGCAGGAAGACTGGTGAGCATGATCGCTGCCATTTAAGTGATTTACTTAATTGTCACTGCTGCTAACACTCTAATTTTTTTTGTTTGTTTTTTCTTTTTTTGTTTTTGTTTTTTTTCAGGAATCACATTAACAACTATAAAACTGCAAATTTAAATGAACTCTCCTCGGGATCTGTTTTTGCTCCATAAAGCTCCACATGGCTTTTTGTTTATTTCCTCTCAGCCCATTCCTCTTCTACATACAATTCCCCAGAAACCTTCATGTCATAAATTACTCCCTTGCTGTTTCCCCTTTTGAAGCCAAATCTTCATGCCTCTCTTCTTTTTGCCTTCTCCCCAGAAACACAAACCACCTTTCTCTGGACTACTCATGACAACCTTTTCATTCATTCATTCCTAGGACTACCTGTTAGCACATATCACTATGGCATTTCTAGTTTTGTGGAACTGGACAACCTTTCACAAGCTCTTGCTGTCTCACGAAGCTTAATTAAATGCAAACACTTTTCTCTAGGCTTCCTTGCCATTCCCTAAGTTCCCATTCCCTTTCCTATCACTGAATATGTCAAAGGCTGAAGATAGCAGAAGCGATATTACTCTTTCCTAGGAAAGAATGCTTTTTTCCAGGACTGAGCTGGCCTGCACTGATGCCAATTACACCAGCTTTTTTATAGCTTCATTACTGCTCGAGCCACTATAAAGCATAACATTGAAATACTGGACCAGCCTTTTTAATTGTACAGAAGTACCTATCATTGTGCCTTTATGTACTTGAGATGCTCTTTCTATCCTCCACTTCCTGAGCCAGGGATAACTCCCCAGGCCAGGCAGAGCAGAATGAGGAAAAACTTGGGTAAAGCAGCTGGTGTAAGTTGCCTCTCTCTGGAGATCTCCATGTGAGAAGCACAGAGCACTTTGGGCTGTTTTAAGCATGACAGCTGGTCAAGCAGCAAAGGTCAAGACAGCAAGGAAAAACCAGGAGGAGAGAGCTCAGCATGAAGGATTTGCGGAGCATCACAGGATTTCTATCCAGCACAGTGATCTGGGCATTCCCAAAAGACAGGGGGTCAAACTCTGTTCTCAAACATAGCAGCATGAACAGTGTTAAGCTCCCTGACTGCTGCATATCACAATACTAAATGAGTGCTCGAGTGCTGCATCTGGAGATAAACCAAAGGAACAGAAGGGAAATGCTTTATGAACCAGTTGACCACTGTTGATCTCTTAAAAAGGGTAGGTAAGAGAACAAAAAACCAAGGTGCCTGACAGCAGCTTCCTGGGAGAAGATGAGGACATCAAAGGGCTGAGAAGTTTCTCAGACTGGGGGGTATCCCTAGGACACAAGAATATGTGTCCTCCTGAGTTGGCAGGGTGCATGGGAAGCAGGTGTCTCCTAGAAGCCAAAGGAAATGATGCTGCTTCTTCAAGCCACTAAGGCTGCTGTAGATGAGTTTGGCCAACCACAAGAGAGGTCTGTGACATGAAATACTGGGACCGAAAGCAGTGCTGGGTGAACTCTCACTGGAATGGGAAATTCTTAGTATTGCCATGAAGTGCAGCTCTATCTCCCCCTTCCCTCTCTTCCTTATTTCCCTCCACTCAAGCTTATCAGTGGGGAATAGCAAATGGAGTCTAAATGAAGAGACTGTCTGACAAAGGAGTGAATGGTATGGGGGCATCTCTGCTCTTGCACCTTATCTAACTAACCTTTCAGCATCCCTTCTCATCCCCATCTTGAGTTTGCCTCCAATTTTCTCCCCTCAGCCTTTAAAGCAAAAGGAGCACCAGGTTTCCCCCAGCTTTGAAGCAGAGCCCATAGGACAGGAAGAAGCCTTGGCACCAGAGGAGAACTCTACCAGCCCTGACACCAGGTCTGGGGGAAACAACTGGGGCGCTTGACATAGATGGGTCCTGCTGCTGTTGTTCTGTGTCCCCTCTGCCAACAATTTCACCGGCCTTATTAACCATTCCCAACAGCTCCACTTTCTGTGTGCGTGCTTGTTTGGGTAATTCTTGTTTCCTCCCATTTAGCGCATAGGAAAAAAAGCATTAGCGACAGTCTTGGTTTTAAATGAACCCTATTAATACTCAACTCTGCAAGGAACTGTGGGATAATTTTGATAAATGTGACTGGGAAGCCTGGCTGACAGAACCAAGTGCAATGCTAGTGTGTGTTCACAGCCCATCACTGCACACACAGAAGGGGGCAAGAGGTGGGCACAGCATGGGGCTGGGGGTGAGCCAGGCAGGGGGGAGAGCAGAGGCAGGGGGTCTGTTCAACAGGACAGCTACAGTGCTGTAGGATAGGCTCCTCAAAAGATCAAGAGAAAAATAGGCTTAGTGAGATGTGAATGGTGAGAGAAAAAGAAAAACAAGATGCAGTTTGAAAAAAGAAAAGAAAAATAGACTGGAAAAACTAGAGAAAAATAATTTGAAACACAGACACTTAACTGTGGAGAGGGGAGAAGAAAGCCGGGAAACTGTGATGGCAAAGTGGAGTTAAAGGTGATACAAGGCAGGAAATCAGACACAAGACTGCAGAGAAATGAAAAAGGCTTGAGCGAGACCAAATGTACCTAGGCCACAGTTCAGCAGAGCACAGAAATTATTTGAAGGCACTTCCTTTGGTCAATGTACTTACTCACTTAAAGTAAATACTTCTGTGGTTCGCTGATTGGCAACCTCATGCAGCTACATCTTACAAGAAATGTACTGAAAAACGAGAGGTAGGAGCAAGCAGAAATGCACTTGTGAGGTATCAACAGCTGAGATGAAGAATTACCTGTCAAAACTTTTGCTGTAGATTCTTAAGAACTATTTGGTATCAAAAAGGAAAGTACAGCTGAAGGAAAATGGTTGCAACTAGAAAGGAGCTCAGAAAGACTCTGTAAATACGTTAACTACATGACTATTCTTGATGGTATGTGCTTTTGGACATACCATCCCTGAAAAGGAATAGAATCCACTGTTTATTTCTTTAGGTGATTGCAAGTCATGTATTTCCACATCATGCACAAGGTAAGTTCAGCCTGGAAAGAGACTGCTGGGCATCCTCAAAAACGCAGCTTAGCCTTCAGATGCACACAGCAACACCTGGAATATCCCACAGTCTTAGGAGAAGTGCAAGAATATACACACTGCTATTGAGAATCCTTAAAATGAATAGAAAAATGAGTGATTCTTTGATTGGTTGGGGTTGTTTGTTTTTAACTCTGTGAAATTACAAGTTCATACCCAGAAGATTTAAGTTTTATGAAAATTAGACTTCTCTGTCCAGGAATATGCATTAGAGCTAGATCTGATCTTCAAAATTATGGCCAGCACCTAGGGTGCACTGATTCTTCAAAAGCTACTAGGAAGATAGTCCAGATACAACAGTGAATGTTGGGGAAGACCAATATATATCACTACATACCACTATATTACTCTCTATAGCATCTCAGTATTTCACTGGCAAACAACATTGCTTATTTTGGGCCTGTGACTCTGAATGTCTTTGAAAAGCACATGAGAAATGTGTTTAATTAAAACCAAAGGCAAAACTTCTATGGGGCATCTGTAACTACCTGTCATGAGCTTTACTGAGAGGTCCTTGAAAAGACAGACTTCTGTCACAGCACACAATAGTGCCACAAAAGAAGCACGCCTCAGCAGCAGATCTGCTGCTGCCGAAGATGTGTGGGAACTACATTTAAGGATTCATATCCTCTGCTTCCCAGCCTCTCCAAGAACCTTTCCCACAGAGGGTGAATCCCAACCGTTTCAAGCACTTCTGAGCCAACACGCCTATGTGTGCCATACCCTCCTTTGAGCTGCAAAATGCTGCTCCACAAGTGGTTGATCCTGTAAAACTAATTTGCTTTTTCTGCAAAGCAGGCAAACACATGAGAAACGCCAGGATCGTTTAGTTGCCTCTGACGTGCCGGCTGTAGCCATGCTGCGAGGTTCTGGAGAAGCATGTACCTCTCCTTTCGGAGAGCAGCTGCTCTTCGCCTGCAGCTGGTGGAGCCAGCTCCATCTGGAGACCAGATCAGACCCCATTAAGCACAGAGGTAGGAGACTGCTTGGAAGTGGAGTTCGCAAGGCAGGGAGGCAAGGGCTTGGCTGCAGAATTTCACCTCTCGTAAAGAAAGGAAAAGATAGGGGAAAAAAAAAGCAACCCACACAGCCTATTGAGCAATTGTTCCTGCATAGCCTCTCCAGTCTAATTGATTTGGACACCACAGCTAATTTTCGCTCAGACATCTGTTAGCACACATTAGCTCATGTCATTAGACAGGGAAGCACAGATCAGATGGAGGGGCAGAGCTCAAAGGCCCTGGTTTGGGAAGCTAGAGCAAGCGAGAGAAAGGATGAGAGGGAGAAGATGTTTGTGCAGGGCTGGAATAGTTGGAAGGAGCTAGAAGTAAAGGGGAAGGACTTGGCTCGCTCAGATCGTTCCCACCAAATAGTCACATATGTTCCACTCGCTTACCCGTGCTACAAGCACACCTGTTTCATTTACAGGCATGCCTCAAAGGGCCTGGTCCTCACCAGCACACAGGCAATAAAGCCAGAGCTCCCACGAGGAGCCCTAACGTGTATTCCTCCCCATTTTTGCTGTTTGCAGGTTCTTTGGTTGTGATTCGAGGTCTCAGAGACAAAAAAAAGAGACAAGAGAAAATTACCTTTCTCACCTCACTCCTGCATGGTGTCAGGTTGCTCCAGACATGTTCTATATTTAAAGCTTTACAGATATGATGAGTCCTTCCACTGGAGAAGCAGAGCTATATATGAAAAGTACCAGCTAGAAGCATGGGACAGAAGGGAGGTAGTAGGATGTCAGAAAACCCAATAACCTTCACAACCTTCCTCAGGGCTGTTTTGCAGCAGTTCAGTGGCTGTAGTTCATTTTAACCACCTGCAACACTAACAGGCCAGGGGGATGATAATTTCAGCCCAGCTACAACTGAGTGAACACCAAACCCACACTTGATACAGCCTAACTTGTCCACCAGCGAGAAAACATCCTCCTACCCAACTATATTATTTTTTTTCTCTGCCTGCTGTCACTGTAGCAATATGGAGGTGTGTGCTCAAATCCAAGCCCAGCTCAGTTCCCCAGCTGAGGTGCCACAGTGCAGTGTTCCCATCAGGAGTGGCTGCTGCTGCTGCTGTCACCCCGGGTTCTGTGGTGTACGAGAGGTGCTGCGACTCAGCTGGCACGGTGCCCTGGCAACACGGGGGATCTGCTTAACTGGGAAAGGAGTTCTTTGGAGTTATATTTGTTCACGTCCATGGAAGCAAAGGTAAAGATGAAGAGCATAATGAAGTTTCTCTGGGCATATTTCTGGTTTCCCACAGCTTTCCTGTGAAAGATGGAGTTTTTATATTGATTTGCTGATGTCTGAAAAAGAGTTGAGCTCATTCTTTTATGTTTTTCCTCCATGAAGGTAATAAAAGAGGCTTTCTTTGCTTTTGGGTCATATTTTGCACAAAACACATGGGAGCCCTGCTAGCCTTGAGGCTTTAACTCCTCCACCAGTTGTGGTGGAAATTAGCCAACAGGCTTTTGGGTTCAGAGGACTGACTGTCACCACGACCATGCAATATTAATTTTCTTTGAAGCAACAAGCCAAAAGTTGATGAAACGGCCTTGTTTTTCTTGAACAGGCTGCCTGGGAAGAAGGGAGAGGCAAGATTTGTCAACTGAAACTCCATTGATAGAGTAAAGAGGTCAACATCCATTATAGGGATGATACAGATGAAGGTAAGCCTGTCAGTCATAGGATGAAAAATGAAGCTCTCATCTCTCAGCTAGGGTATAGTACTTCTGCTTGCTCTCACTGTGTCTCATCCTCTGTTCTCTTGCACTGTTTTTGCATTGGCATAGCTCAGCTGACATTAGCAGAGTTGCTCCCACACCTTCCCAGGCATCATGCTCTGCCTGACTTTGACAGGCATGTCACTTCCACTTTGGAGAAGGACTGACACATTAACATCTGCACAGCCCTCTGCAAAACTGTCCTTCTCATGCAAGCATCTGCCAGCTGAGAAACTCCACCCCACTAGGTAAAGCACTGATCAGGGTGGCAAAAGGGGAAAATAAAAGCTGATATTCCCACCTGAAAACAGTGACTGCCTGGAAAATACAAAGCAAAAAGCTCTCAGTTCAGCAAACTGCTGCAGAAACACGCTGGTTTTGATTCTCTGATGAGACAGAAAGCACATGGGAAGAGCTGCAAGAGGAGCCATAAAACTGAGCAATTAGCCAGTGACCCACTCAGAGTTGCTTTGTTTGCTCAGCAGCTGCACAGTGCACACAGATATCTGTCTGCATCATTGGAGTAAGCAATGATGGGCTGGCATCTTGCCCTTCTTTTTGCTATGCATCCTTTTTTGGCCCTAACAGTCAGGTTTTGGTTTTGGAGGAGGGCACCAGGTGCCCTGGGTGAAACAGGTCACCCCACAGCTGTCTCAGTTTGTCCCATCAGCTCTACAACAGCCAGCACTGATCCACTGCACCCCAATTCCATGGCCAGTCAGGGTAGTTCCAGCCCTATTGCCCCAGCAGGGATAGGGGAGGGTGATGCCACTGGGGCAGGGGGCTCCAGAGGGGACATATAGGGAAATGTGACAAGAGAAATAAGGGGAAAGAAGGGAGGAGGTGTGAGAACACAAGGAGACAGAGGGGACAGAGAAGCAGATACAGAAAGATGCATGTGAAAGGGGATATTGCTGTGGAAAGGGGTTAGCTCGTAGATGTTAGGCATGCTGTGCTGTGGTATAATTTGGATATACTGTGCTTATGGTGAACCCAGACTTGAGCTGTGCCACTCCTGAAAGGACTTCAGCCCATGAAGGACCCAGGAGCAGGAAAAGGGTAAGAAGGAAGGAGCAGGGGAAAACAAGGGTAGGAAACCAGGAGCAGCAACAAGAAACCATCTCATACCAACTCAGTCTCCTGCACTGGTTTTTGTGTCACCCAAGGGACTTGCAGGAACTGAATGTAATGTGATCAAAGAGTGCAAGAGTGGTCTCGAGGCAAAGGGAGAGGTGTTGGTGTGAGGCTGAGTGTGGGGAAGCAGTTGGAAAGGAGTTTCCATCAGTGTTTGTAGCATTGTTTCTTTCCTTTTATTTCTCAATAGCCAAACATTAAATTAAAAGTTTGTGTTAACGGACTTTAAATTAAATTAAATTAATTTGCACGCACCAACCCCCAGGCTGGCTTCTGAGAGCCTGTCGGTACTGACAAGAGGAAGCTTTATGTGGCTGCTCAAAGAACAGTAAGGTGAGGAAAAGTCTGGGGTTTGTTCCTCCCCCTTGCATTATCTGCTTGGACACCATGGCTACCAAAGTCTGTGAAGTCCATCATGAAAGGGAACTGAAAATGGGGTTTGTTTTAGTATGTGCCAGGGGCAGCCTTTATTCTACTGTGTGTCTTCCCACAGCCTGACTGCATGGGCTTCATTATCAGTGTTTATCAAGGACCTCAAAGCGTGCTGTTCAAGCCCTGCACTGGTGAAACACCTAATTATCATCCTAAATATATCCATGGAGAAATTGAGGCATTAATGAGATAGGGTGGGAAAACTGGCTTACTGTGGGTAATATGAATGACTGACACACTAGGAAGGGTACCCAGAAGCAAACCTCCCAGGCTTGTACTTCAGCAGAAGGTGAAAAAAATAAAAATGGACAACAGAAAGTGATAGAAGGAAAAGGAAGAAATAAATGCAAGATGAGAAGGAGAGAACGCACAGAGCGAGGAAAGCTGTCAATGGGAAAAAAGGCTGCTTCAGTGCATGCCAAGCAAAAAATGGAAGTGACAGCCTGAGCTGCAGAGCGAGAATGCCCCAGACTAAATGGGAAATAGCCAGAGTGGCCTACCATGACTTCCACAGTAGAAAACTCTTTGTATTTGGGCTGCCTGTAGAGGAGGCAGGAGTCCCTCTGACATTTGCATGCCTCAGGGCTTCCCTGAAGGGCATGTTTCCATTGGCAAGGAGAGCAGTTGGGACAGTTGGATAAGATGCTGTGAACAAGGATTGCAGCATTTAACCTGCATTAGGAAGTAACAATTTACTCACTGGCTACCAGTTACCAGGCACCAGGGCTCAATTACACAGGAGCCTTTAAAGGAAGGAGCCTCCCATACATTATCACAGCAAACAAGTCAGTGTGACTTCGTTCAAGGGTATCATCCACCCTGGAACCTATTTCACATCTCGTTGGCCAGCTGAGTGAGAACTGATTGCACACGCTCCCTTGTTTCTCTGTCTGTGTGTACGGTGGAGGAAGACCCCAATTCATTAAAGGAAACAGAGCGAGGTAAAGAGCGGAGCCTCTCCCTGTTAACCTCCTCTGGAAAAGCAGATCCCTACACAGCCAAGAGTTTGTATCAGTGAGAGAGAAAAGCACTTTGTTTTTCCTCAGTCTTTTCAGCATTATGGCATAGCAGTGACATCACAGGATCTTTGGTGTAACCCCCCTGCAGTTTCATTAAGAGGTAAAATGCAGAGATTTTTTCCACTGCCCCGCTGCACTCAAGGTGATTTTTTAGCTTCTTACTCCTGCACCCTCCCCATGACAGGGTCTCTGTCTGGGTTTTCCAGGTGCACAAAGAAGACTAAGTCCCCACCCCTTCCTTAGCTACACCTGAGAATCATAGAATTGTTTAGGTTGGAAAATGCCTCCAAGATCATCAAGTTCAACCATTAACCCAGCACTTCCAAGCCCACCACTAAACCATGTCTCTCAACTCCACATCTACAAGTTTTTTAAATACCTCCAGAGGTGGTGGCCCAACCATTTCCCTGGGCAGCTGTTTCCAGGCCTTGACAACTCTCAGTCATGAAATAATATCCTAATAACTAACCCAAACCTTCCCTGGTGCAACGTCAGGCCATTTCCTCTTGTTGTACTACTTGTTACCTGGAAGAAGAGATTGACCTCAACCTCACTACAGCCTCCTGAAAGACAGCTGTAAATAAGATTTCATCTGAGCATCCTTTTTTCTGGACTAAACAATCCCTGCTCCCTCAGCTGCTCCTCATCAGATTTGTGCTCCAGACCTTTCACCAGCTCCATGGCCCTTCTCTGGACATGATGCAGAACCGGAGTGTCTTTATGGTAGTAGAGGGTCTAAAATTGAATTCAGAATTCAAAGTGCAGCCTCAACAGTGCAAAATACAGGGGAACAACCACTGCCCTGCTCACATCATCATACAGCATCTGCTTCCCTGTCCCCACCATCCAAATAACAGTCTTAGTACCACTAGCACTTCTTCTCTGGGATACTCCTCCAATTTGAGTCCTTCTGGAGATAAAGGATAGGATGGCCAGGAACAAGACGTGGTATTTAAGCTGAAACAGGGAGGAGGTTGGCCATCAAAACCCTTTGTTTCTGCTGCAGCTTTCCAGTTAAAGTAGAAAACACCCCCTGTTTGTGCAGTGGAGATTTGGATGTTCATTACGTGTGATAACACAGGATCACTTCTGGGAATCTCACAGGTCCTTGCCTCAGTTCTGCAAGGTCTTGCAAGCTTTCTGCATGCAGCCTTAAAAAGATTTGATAGAGAATTTGCCACCAAAGCTATTTGGAAGCATGACGCACAGCATAGGATTGGATCTAGATATCCCCAGTAGGTACCAAATACAGAAGTGATCTTCCTCTCTCCTCTAAAGGAGAGTAAAGTCTTCTTTCCCCCTGCCTCCTTTGATCTACTCAGTCAGACTGGCCTCAGCTTTCCCACTGCCTTGTACCGGGAGCAGTTCCCCGCTGAGTATTTAGCAGAAGGAGTGCTGCCTGTTTGCCCATCACAAACATTTTGTTTTCTCTGCTCCTGTACTCCTCTAGAGATGAGACAAAGCTCACCCACAGATGGTGTGGTGGGATGAGCCAGGGACAGTCTGGCTGACAGAGGAGCTCTGCCTCACCTTCACGAGGTGATGAGAACGCAGTGCCAGTTAACAGGATGACAATGGCAGCTGGAAGCCAGCTGTGTGCGCTGCTCTCCTGGCTAGCCTGGGCACCTCTTCTCCAAATCCCACTGCTCACAGCAGGAGGTGTGCAGCCATTATGAGACATGTTATATTGTGATGCCTCCGGGCAGAGAAACTCTGCCAACAACCAGCTACTTGCTCTGGAGGAACAAGGAGAATGCAACTTTTTTTTTTTCCCCTTTCCTTTTATGCCCTGTGGATGAGGTGCAACCTATTTTTTTAACCTATTTAAAGGCTTTGATTCTGCTGTCTGTCACAGTATTTGACTATCTTCCACAACTGTCAACAGTAACATAAGAGCCCCCAACAGTTTTCTTGGGGCTCTAGACAAGTCAATGCAAACCTAACATAAGGAGATATCTACTTCCTTCTCTTCTTTGTGGTTCTTCAGCAGTTTTGGGAGCAAACACAGTGATTTTGAGTGTGTGCTGTTTGCACCCCAAACAAGGAAGAAGTCAAATCTCTCAGGCAGTCCAGCTCCAAAGAATAACAGAAGAGGACTGAGAGCTTTGCAAAGCCAAATACCAGAAGATCAGGCGTTAGCAATTCCAAATCTCCTAGGGAAGTGCAAACGTGCTACTAGAGTTCCTCTGAGAGCTATGTGCCTGATCATTCCTGAGCCTTACTGCTGACACTACAGTACTGTACATAGAGAGCCCCAGTTAAGAGGCTGGAGATGTCTTTGTTTGGCCAGGAGCTGCCTAGAGCTCTATTGGCTCAAGAAAGGGGATGCTTCTTCACAACTAAGGAGTCAAAACCCTTTAAAACTCCAGGGACAGAATTAACAATCCAAATTTCCAGCCCGACCTTCAACAGTGTAATGGTCAAACATTGAATAAAATCTTGACAGCACGCTAGACTCCCTTCCCTGCAATGAATATTCTGTGGGGAAACCCTTGAGGATGGACAGCAAGACAGAGAAAAATGCTTCCAATAATTTCTTATAATACATGAAGTAAGCTGCACCAATATGCAAGGCTCCCTCTGATACTTCAAACTGAACTAGAGTTTTTAGTGCTCAGCGAAAGAAAGACTGGGAGGACCACAAGCACCTTATTAGTGATAGACAGTAAAGTGAGAGAGGCTATTTTGTCTCAGGTTACTCAAAACCTTTAATGCTGATCCAGCTCTCCTCCTGCTTACACAAACATAACCCTATTTGCTCTTCCAGAGATAATCAGAATCAGACTGTCGGTAGAGGCATAAACACAATTTTCTTAAGAAAACAAACTACAGTAGAATTTACACATCAATTTTAAGCTGGTAAGGGTGGTGGTTCAGTTAATTTACTCTCCCAAAATAAAACATTTAATGTAAGCATTCCTGGAAGTGTTCAAGGCCAGGCTGGATTTGGGTTTTAAGCAACCTGGTCTAGTGGAAGGTGTCCCTGCCTATGGCATGGGGGTTGGAACTAGATGATCCTTAAGGTCCCTTCCAACCCAAAACATTTGGATTCCACAAATCTATTATTTTTAGCCTAATCCCACAGTCAACAGAGAGTGACTTTGAGAGGCTGATTCACTCCAAGCATTTCAGGATTTCCTCAGGTTAGACACCTACTGTAAGGATACTGCTCAGTGAGGTAAGTCCCACCCACAATTTGCAGTCACACAGATTGTACTGGCAGCGTGCTGGGGATGACCACAGCTGTGTCCTTGCCAGCTCAGCAGAGGCCCCTAGGACCTTTAAGGCGTGGGCAAAGCCAGATGCTGGTGTCATGGTCCATCAACAGCCCCAGGTATGGTGAATCAGATCCAAGGTCCAGGCAGGAAAACAAGGCCAGGGATAAAGTTAGAGATATGCTGCCTAGCACCCAGGTCCAAGGTCCGTCCAAGAGGTGGCACCAGAGACCCAGCTGAAGACAGGGACACCTAATATGCTGATCCAGACCTGAGCTTATGTGGAGACCCTGGGCACAGGGTAGGTGGACACCTCTGCAGAGACTGGTCAAGGCCCAGTTAGTACACTCAGGGTCCTGGCAGACAATGCATTTCCTGAAGAAGTAAAAGTGGCTCTCCATAGGAAGGAAGATGTTGCACCTGTCCAGAAAATCCAAAAGGCACATAACAATTCCATCGCTAGCCCAATATCAACTTTTATGGGAATAAAAATATCCAGTGGGGATGTATTTAGTTATACTAATGTCTTTCCTCTCTAGAAGCATAGTCAGTGCAAGCACTTTATATGCAGAATGACTAATTGGAATGAGCTGTGCAATTTTCAGCTTAAACCAGCTCCTTTATGCTCAACATCCGCCCAACATCTAATGACACAGTTTATATTTTCATTGAGGATTCAGCATCCGGGCAAAACAGAGAAAGCTTTACGAGTCTTCACTCTAAGTCAATTAGAATTTAAATGTAGGTCGAATGCTAGGGAGAAGAATGGGACCTGCAGCAATTCAGATCTCAGATGTTCATGTACTCCAGAGACAGAAGAATCATTTGCACACTTATTCTGTCTTCCAGGGCTGGGGGCATTTGGAAAGGCAGGTTTGTTCTCTGCTGCATATCTAATAGTGTTTTGGCCAACTAGTCTTTAAACTTTCTGGGAAATGACTCTTCTACCTTTGCCCTTGGGAGGCTATTTCACAGCTGAATACATCCCATTCCTGATTTGCTCTTGCTAGTCCTAGCTATGACCTCCACAGAAGAGTACACACCTTCTTTAAATACTTGGTGAGTCTGAAAGATGTTTGAGGGTGTTTTTGCACCTAGGTCCAATCCAACACACCCCAGCGCTGGGAAACATCCGAAGCAACTTCTGTGAAGTCAGCAAAATTGCACTGATGTAAACCAGATCTCAACTACCACATGGACACATACATGCACATATGTATGTCTGTCACCCACTACCAGAAGTATCACTTCTAATCTAAACTACTTTCTTCTTTTTCCCTTCTCCACTCCCTCTGCTGCTCATTAAAACTTCTCTCTCCCACCTACAATGGTGAAGAGTCAGCAGGCTGCCCAGGTAGCATTAGCTAATGGGAACTGACAGCCTGCCACCTTTTTCTGAAGGCTTATGTTTTGATACCTGTCTGTCTTCCAGCCTGACTAATTCCATGGAAGACTTTTATCACAGGGAGATTGACCTCAGGCAGGAGACATTTTGTGTCACTCTGAACAACTGAAATGAAGACACGATGGGGATGGAAAGAACTCACTAGCAGCAAAAGGCAAGGAGAAGAAAACTGATGTATGACAAGAATACCTGCTTTGCCATTGGCAGTGATTGGTCCTCTAATGAATGAATTCACTGAAGAACCTGCACTGTGGCATATTTTGAGACCCTGTAAGAGGCAACATTAACTGATGATAAACTAAAATACTAGTAAAGTTATGAGAAGTATTTTCTCACTGATTTGCAATAGTCTGGGATCCAATTAGAGAGTTCTTCTGCCAACTAGTGCCTTGTGAGGTTCATATGCTGCCTCACAATGGCTTATGGGGACACAGTCTGGAATACCTCTGGTACTTGGGTTTTGGCAGAGTAATTTTTACTACCTTTTACTGCAGAGATGTGGGGAAAGAAAGTTAAAATGTTCGTAGCATGGATACGTGTTCATACCTAAAGAAAGTAAACAATTCTGCTATTGTACTTCCCTGCTGAGGTGCTGTATCCCACATGAGCCTTAGTTTGGAGGACTTGCTCTTCTCTTTATTTCCCAAGCTCAACATTCCTGGCTGAACTATTTTCTTAAAGACACAATTCAGTCTCCACTCCAACTGAAAGGCACATCTCTTTCAAGAATCACAATTTCTTCCCATTGGAGGTTTCTGAGGCTGCCATGACAAGAAAAGTTATTCATCCAAAAAAAACAGCCCAAAACATTCCTTCCCTCCCTGCATGGTGTCAAGCGTGCCTCAGATATGCCTTTTAAAAAAATCAGGTTACTCTGCTGTTAGCTCTATAGTACTGGGTTGGGAAGCTCCTGAGAAGGCATGACTGTACACCTCCTAAGAGTTCAGGACACCTCCTTCTATCAGTGGTCTGAGCTTCCCCTTCCAGAACAGGCCAATGGTTGAATGTCCCAGATCAAAGAGGAACAGAAACTACAAAAAAAATGGATAGCACAGCATCCAAGACAGGTTTTAATTTCATGTGTTCCCTTCATGTCAGACACTGTCCATGCATTTTGCCAGTGTCCTCTAGATCCTTAAGAAGTCTTCCTGCACGTAGAACGTTCATGTAGTCAAGCAACTGCCCCTTGTGGGGAGCTCCAGATCAAAAATTTCAATGAGAGCTGATATAAGGCTTTTATCTCCACAGACTTCTCCCCAGACTGATGAATGCTATTGCCACTTCCCTCCAAACTGAATGTGCCTGCATTGTACTTAACCCTTCTATTCGGAGATCATTCTCTACATCAATTATTCTGCTTCGGCTTATCTGCTGGATTTACTACATTCCCTAGGAGACACAATGCCTCTTAAGACAGTTTTCTGGCAGATACATACAAGAAATTTACCCTCACATATTCTCTTTCTCAAACTGGGCAGCACAGTATCAGTAGTCTCAGTTTGCCCTCAGTAGCTTCAAATGAGTTTGCAGCTTCTGACCAAGAATACGTGCTCACTGTTTCATTAGTGGGGCAGCAGACACTTAGCAACATAAATGGTACATTGAGCATTGGGATTTGCTTCCTTAAAGATGGGCATCACTCAGAATGGGCTGTAACAATCTCTGAAGAGGCCAAGTTCCCTGTAGCAGTGATGAATAAGGAATAACCAAGTAGTTGGACAGAGCTGCAAAACTGCAATTCAGATTCATACAATGCTGAGGGAGGCCTATCTCTGGGATGATTGTTTAAGCTCATCTTGAGATATGGGAATTAGGGCTAGCATAGAAGAGAAATTGCAATTTTTGTCTATTACCCAACGCTGTTCACTCATCCCTACAATCATCCAACATGCCCTAATTGCTTCAGTATGTTCCTGCAAAACAGAAACCGAGAGTGACTTGGTCAGAGACAAAGACACAGATCTAAGATGTACACAGAAGCAGTCGTCCGATAATGATGACCAGCTGTCACAGGCAGCAGAAACCTCCTGGCACTTGGCACCGGCAAATTTTCAAATACCCGCTGGTTGCTGCTACCCCATTAATTGTGGGCACTTTGCCCAGTCTACATTCCTGAACAGCTTTTTTCTTCTTTTCCCCTTCTCTCTTTCTTGCAGACTTCTAACACAGTTAATAAAAAATTTATCGGGGCAATGAAATAAACACCGATTTGATTTGATTTGATCTGGGAGCAAAAGAGAGGAGTCTCTGCTGTTCAGGTGCAGACTCAAGAGTTTCTGCAATTGCTGTCAGAAACATGCCCACAAACCCAATATGATTAGATAAAGGGAGATGGAGAGGTGTTTTTTGTTTTTTGTGGGTGTTTTTTTGAAAGGTGGAGTTTCTTTGTAGGGTTTCTTTAAGGAAGTGGAAAGGGCTGGGAGACCAGACCACAGTGTGTCCTTGAATACGAGGAAGAAGAGGATTACACCGTGAAATTCATAGAAAGTAATGGACTGTGAAGAGATGGACACATGGAAGCACCCAGCACTGATAGGAAACAGGCACTGCCTCTCCTGACAACTGCATGTGCAAGTCAATAAATACCCGGGGCTTCCTTTTTAAATCTTATAAAGGTTTTACCTTCAGGGAGAAGAAAGAAGATGGTAAGAAGTACTTGGGTCTAACACTAGTGATGTCTCAAAGGAGTTCAAGGACTAGAGAGACGGAGCAGCAGGAAATCTGGGAGAAAAATTAAGTACCCTGGAACACATAGGGCTAGAATAGCAATACTCATCTTGTGAAAAATTTAGCCTGTGCCTCAGGCAGAGCTGGGCTGGTGGCAGAAAGTGCAGAAATCTTTTCAGGGGAGTTCCTTACCCTCTGTCTTAGTGGGAGAGAGCAGGCAGGAGTATCCAATCAAGGAGATTGCAACCTTTCACTGGGAGAACTCGTATGAATTTATGTCAGGCTTATAGCAAGAGATTTGGAGGGGAATGCAGCTGCCCTTTGCAAGGACAGGTAAATATGTCAGGGATTACAACTGAAAGCATTGTCCAGTAAAGAACAGATTATAGACTAAAACAGAAGGTATTGTTATACTATTTAATGTCACACAGTGCAGGATATGGCAAGGGGAATAGTTAAGACCTGTCAGTGCAGCTGAGAACATAGGCTGTGGGTAATGACACCGTCTCCAGAACTGGTCTTTTACATGGTTTCATCTTCCCTGAATAGACATAAAAGGTGGATTCATGCCACCACATTTTAGACAATGAAAAGTTTGCTGTGTAAATCTAAATTAGTCATTTACATTCTTCTTGTAGTCCAAAGTAAAGGGGGCTTCTGGGGCATGATCTATCATGTTATCTCAAGGCAGACAGCAGAAAGAGTAAGATGCCACCTTCTCACAACACACTACAGATGAGGGCCAGATGACTAGTTTAGATTTGTGTTACTAGCACTCAGATGTCTAAGATTAAGTGTGATGAATCTCAGCTGCAGTGCACCATTTCTGTTGGCAAGACTAAGTGTCTATACGGACAAGAGATGCAACAACCTCAGAGAGTCATGCTTAAAATACTAAGTGACAGATGTTTATCTCTGGACTTGGGTTTTAGTCCTGTCTCTCATAGGGTCGCTATGCAATTTATTTTGCAGAACCACACAACTCCCTGGATTCGTTAAAAAGAGATAAACTTTTTATGACCTTGAATGGCAAAGCTTATCCTACCAAGGTGGTTTGTTCTCTTTTGCTCTAGAGAGCAAGCCATGGTCTCTTGTTTTTGCGCCGGTCCTTTGGACAACTATGGATAAAACCATGTGATGACTCTCAGGCTCTTTCCCAGAATGAACAAGTGAATCCCCTCTTAGAGCAGGAGCAGGCACAGCTGAACCAGACAGCAGACTCCTGACATGCAGATGATGCCAAGTTCAGCTTCCTCAACCAGTGAAAGTCCTCCAACACCAACCTCCCAGACTCTGGGCTTTCAAGTTCCTCCATACATTCTTGTGCTATGGAACACACACTCTGGCATCACATTATAAAAGCGCCAATCTGCCAGACTCTGTCCCAGCTCTTGCTTTACTTTAGGCACTTCTAACCAGAAAATATAACAAACTAAGCAACCAAAAAAGAAGCGTGTCTCAGGGCCACAGGGTCACTACAGGGAACATGGAGGAGACCAACCTCCTCACTGGTCCTCAATGTAGTGGAGACGTGTTTTATCCATTCCAAAAGGTAGTGCCATCAAGTAGCACAAACATGAGCCAGTCTATGCCATCTAGCTTGGAGTCTAGGGCTTTCCCTGATAATATCCACACAGGATGTACATGCAAAACCAGTATGTCTACCTGAATTATGAAGGTAGTCCACTGGCCTTACACAGCTATAAATATTCTCCTGGAAACCAAACATGCCATGAATTATGTGAAATATATTCACAATAGTTAAAAACACAGTAGCAGAAGCAGTCACTGTCACCCTATTAACACTCCCTTCAAACAGGACCATGAGGGGTGATATCCCTGTGAACTTTGGTTCTTAACCTCATTCCACAGGTCAACAAGTGGATTAATCTCTCAGGTAAAATTGTGGATTGGGAGCTCTATGCAGTCATAATCCCTAAAATCATAGCTGGATTTGTATAGTCAAGGTCATAAGGCTTCTACCTTGCACAGTCTGTTCTGTAGCTATTTGGGGAGATTTATCGTACTTATTCCCAAAGACTTTTTTTCTTTTTTTTTTTTTGCATTCAAAACAGGAACATACCCAAAAGTCACATTCCCATCAGTCTAACAAGGGGACAATCATTTTGAAGAGACTCTCCAGAATACAGCTGCTGCTGCAGCACCTGCGTGAGGGCCATGTGGAATTGAGGCTTAGGATCTTGCTTCTTGGCTTCTCTCCCTGCAAGAGGCTCCTTACTCTTTTGCTTTGCCTGTCTACACTTAACACATTAATGACGTACTTGCTGCATACCAGAGCTGAGGCTTATCCTCCCAGTTAACAAAACCTGAGGAGATGTCCCTGCCACCCACTGACTCAGAGTACAGTTTACATCTTCTGGTGACATAGCTCTGATCTCCTTGCTGGGAATTTTCTCAAAGCACCAGGCAGTGCTACCAACCTCTCTTATGACCAAGCCAACCATGGCCAGATGCCCCAGACCCACCACATCACCTGTACCCTATGCAGAGCTGAGTATCCACACACCCAGGCAGTGTGGAAACAAACTCGTTGCTGCTGCAGCGTCTCGCAAGCTGAGGGCACCTAAAGGTGAGATGCCATTACAATCAAATCCTTGCACCGTGACAGTCCTTTCTCCACACATTCAAAGGGAGTGTCTCCTTACCTTATTAAAGGCAAAAGGCTTTTCTTGTACTGCTGATAGACAAGACACAGAAAGGAATAAAGATAATAAATAGGCTGCCAGAGGCCCAATTTATGCACCCCCAAATTAATGAATCATTCCAATTAAATTATTTGCCCTAAATTAAAACTTATCACCAAAATCCAATTCTCGTTTCATTTAAAGAGGACCTCCCCTAGCTATCTTTTTTTTTTTCTCCATAGATTTTTCTTAAAGGTAACCTTCATAGAATGGGGAAAAAAATGCAATTGTAGTCTACTTTTCTGTTTGAGGAGCACCAAAAGTTTTATTTTTTAAGAACTGTTCCTCTTCTCATATGTGTCCACATAATACAGACATTCCTAGAAGATTTTATGAAAGACTACTGATGCACAAGATCATGTGATCAAATAGTCAATGTAAGCGAAATCTGACACATGAATATGGAGGGAAATTTAAAACCAGCATTCCTAAAGCCTCAGTAGCCTCTGGCTTTTGATACCAGAACTGAGAAAGCTCACACAACCCTCATTTGGGAATTTCCAAAGGCCCTTTCAGGAAAACAGGGGCAGACAAATGATGGCACTCCCAATGCATTTTTGAGAAACAATGGGATCTTTCAGACTTTCACACGCCACTATGCCTTCTCAAGCATGGCTTGGTTCCTGCTACCAGAGCTCTGCTCACTGATAGCCTGAGCCGTGACAGATAGAGACCCAGAACTGCCAGCAAGAGTGGCCATGCACTTGTGCACCCTCAGACTGCTAACATCCACCTTTGTTCCTTTCCCAGCGACAGCCTTTATCCTATTTTTTTGCTGGAGATTAACACTTTTTAACTTAATATTTGTTGTTTTGTTTTTTTTGAAGACTTTTTCAAAAGCTGTGGTTGGGTTTTGAGAAGTGCTCTCTGTCTGAATAATCTGTAAATTGAAGCCATATGTCTAAGTATCAGTTTCCTTTTTGTCTATTTTGTTGTATGCACATTTGGCAAGATATTTTTCCCCTCTAACTATCACATCTTGGGCTTTGTTAAATGAAACCACTATTCTGTTATTTTTTTATTCCCAAGCAGCCAACTACTGACATTTTAGCAGCTATACAGGAAATGTGATATTAAGTAATTATTTTCCCAGAGTACTTCTTCACTTACTGGTGACTAAGGAGCTGGTACTGGAGTAGCGATTTCAGTGTTTCTTAAGATAAAAACAAGAGCTGAAGCTTCTAAAAAACCATCAAAATCCAAACCCTGAAAACCTGTTGATTTATCATTCATTGTTTTTGTGGAAAGCAGAGTGGGAGGCTTATCCTACGAGGCAAAGCCTGCACACACACGGATCTGTTCAGGAGTGATGGATAGAGACAAATGGGAAGAGAACACAGTTAACGTGAGTCAGCTGGGGTCAAGCTGCACCCTGCAGACACAGGGATGTGCCAGAAGGCACAGCACAGAGACCATGCCCACTTGCTTTTCCCCACTCTCGTTTTAGAAACACCATCTTCTTAGACCCTTCCCTGAACTGATGATTTCTTTATTTCCGTAATTAATTCACATTAAAGAATAAAATTGAAAGCATTTTAGGTAGGAAAGAAATGTGCTTCTTTTTATAAGTCTTGATGTTGTTTTTGAACTGCTGGCTCAATTTAGGTTTATTTTACAATCTGTTTCTAGCCAATTCCAATTTCAAATGAAATCTTGGCTCCCATGAAGCAAAATTCCCTTTAATTTCAGTGGAATCAAGATTTTGATCCAGGTTCTCATCCACTAACAAACAGCTATAATGACTGTAGATGGTAACACAGCAGCCAAAACCAAAGAACATGAGGTGGTGGACCCCAGGAATCTGGAATTTCATCCCATGTGGAATTTTGAGCATGGCAGATTTGCAGCATTGACTCAACTGGAACTGATGAAATAAGAAAAAACAGGCAAAAGGAACACACTGTTCCAAGAATGCTGGAATTGCAAGGCCTGGGTTACCACAGCTGTATGTCCTAGATCTTGTTGCCTCTTAGCTTCAGGTCTCCTGACTGGCTTTTGTCAAGGGGGCATCCATGGACAGTAAAGCTACAGAAAATGTTGATCTGAGTCAGAGAAATGTGGAATATGATTAACCTTAGCTATCACCCACGTTGCAAGTAAAGAGACAAACTGACCCTGAAGCTTCTAATGGAGACTAGCTATATATCTTTTCTCCTTTTTTATATGTTAGAAATCCAAAGCTTCAGATCAGATCTTCTTGAGATTTTTTTTAAAAAAACAGATTTTTGTTAATTTTCAAGATACTAAGCAGTCACAGGCCTGCCGTGTAAAATGAATAAGATATTTATTCCTGATTATACCAATTCTTTTCTGCAAAGAAATTTCAAGAGGATGTGGGAAAAAAAAATCACTCACTAATGACAGGATAATGGCCATCATGCAGGGGAACAGGCAATGGGAATCTACAACTCAGGACATCCTAGGGGACATATCTTGTTGTGGGCCAATTGGGTCAAATTTTAAGGATCGTAACAAGTCAAGGCAACTGTTGTGCTACCACGGCCTTTTTCTTTTTTAAGCTGTGGGAGCAGGAACACACTTGGCTTTAAAAGGGATTGATATGTGCAGTCTCACAGCTAATGGTTATTTGTGCTCTCTCAAGGGTTAGCAGATTTGGTGGTGGGACTAAATTCTTGCTGTGTTAGGAGCTGAGAGAAAAATATTGTCCCTGCTCCCCCATCTTACAGTCCAAGCTAAGACTTGGGGCTGCAAACTGAGACCATCACACTGAGAAATAACAAGGCAAATACCTTTCAAAGCCCTGGTGTGAATCTAGAATCAGCTAATCAGACAAAATCACACCACAATATCAGCTGATACCACTCTGAAGAGTCCACTCAAGCTAAGCTGATTTATATCACTAAGGACTTGGATTATCGTAACAAGATCCTTCCTCCCAGCCACGGGAAAGTATTCCATGTATTTTGTGCTATACTTCTACTTCTTTCTCCAAAATGAGTAAGCATTTTCTGAAGTATTCTGTTTTTGTCTCCTGCCTGCACCTGCAAAGCAAGCACCAAAATATTTCCAGAAAAACCTCCTGATTTATGCATTAAGAAGTGCTAAGCTCCAACCAATATAAAGAGCCAAAGCCTAAGCTGCATCCTATCATTCCAACCATGCCTGGAGACAGGAAAACAGGAGCTAAGAGGCATCAGGACACCATGGGGATGCAATAAAAATACTAGATGGGGAGTGAAAGGAAATTCCTTGGTAACTTATGAAACACTAGGTGCCTTTTCCTGCACTTTATGAGTTTGTCAAAGTAAAGCAGCACAGAAAACCTAGATAAACTGCCACCAATACTATTGTGTGCCTGACATTCTGGAATTATTTTTCTGGTAGAAATGTATGGCCCATGGTAATAGCAAAAGTGGTGCAGCAAGATCCAACATGCTGCAGTTGCCCAAGACTATTCCTTGCTCTCTCAGGTTATTTTCTCCACCAAACTACTGTCACTTTCTTCCAAGTCTACTGGACTTCTCTCTTCCAGTCACCCTAATAACCTGAATTTATCTCCTCCCTCCAATCTTTTTTTTTCCTTCCCCCACTATTTGCAGTAAAATGATCTTTCTTCATTCCTCCCAGAAAATTCGTATTCCCATGTTATCTCATTATTCTTTGCAACAGCATGCCAAATACACTGTCATTTTCCCATTGGTGCTATGTCCCAAAAAAGACAAAGTGGTCTGTGCTTGCTCCTACGTACTGCACGCTCCCTGGAATGAAAAACACCACAGTGCTAGTGCTCAGAAAGATCCCTCCGATTTCTGGGCTCTGCGCCCACAAAGCAGGGAAGCAAACATTTCTCAGAGAACAGTGTCAGACTCTAACATCCTTGCTCTCTAGCTAGCAAAGGAAAAAATAGCTTCAGCTCTCTTCAAACTGCTCTGCTTCCAGCG
Source organism: Thryothorus ludovicianus (assembly GCA_013397245.1). NCBI lineage: Eukaryota > Metazoa > Chordata > Aves > Passeriformes > Certhiidae > Thryothorus > Thryothorus ludovicianus. The sequence goes on along the minus strand of VZTB01017773.1, from coordinate 400,880 downwards.
CTGGCCACAGAGATGGGAGGGCCAGGAATGCCACGAGGAGGTGGGCTCCCACCACAGATCTGCTGAGCTCAAGAGCAGCCTGTGTCCAGTCTCTCAGCAACCCACTACAAGCAATGACAGCCACCAATGCTGTATTCTGGCAGGAATAAACACCAGTGAGGAGTGACAGAAAGAGCTGTGGAAGGGCTAAAAGGATGCATGGCTCCAAAAAGGACTGCTCAGACTGAGCTCCTTCCTACAGCCAGGGGAGAGACAATGACATTTCCACTGATGAATTTTGGATGACTACTTAAGGATGAACTGGACTGTGCCTGAGAAAAGTCTTGTCTTCTCGCTTATGACAAAGGGAGTCCAAGACAACCCACAGTAATAAAAACATCTACATTTGGTCAGAAGAACCTCATTCTGTCTCAGGTGCCAAGCTGGTGACTTCCAGAAATTTCCTCCACTTAATAGCTGACTTCAGGTTCCTAGGAATCATACGCTTGTGGCCTTGCATCAGTTCTGCTTAGAAATCTTTCTCACAATCCCAAAGTCCAAAGCATTTCCTTTTGCTATTGCTGTCCTCAGAAATGAGGGCAAGGGCTGGGCAGTTCACAGAACCACTGAATTGCTTAGGATTGAAAAGCCCTCTAAGACCATCGAGTTAAGCCAGCACTGCCAGGTCCCCTCTAAACCATGTCCCTAAGTGCCACATTTATACATCTTTAAAATTCTTCCAGAGATGGTGGACAACACCCTCCCACATCAGCCCTAGACCCAGCTCTAGCCAAGGGCCTTGCTGGCAGAGCAGTTTGTGCTGGGGAAGCCACAGTGGCCTCAGCTGCCTGTCTGGGTAAAGGATCTCTCTGTGCTGTACCAGTCACCAGCACAAAGTCTAATTTCAGGGGAGTGGACTGAGAGGGTGCACAGCTAATCTACTCATAGAGTTAATAATAAACTCTCTATGGTTAAATCCCAGCAACAACAAATACATCTTTATATCATGTTGAAACAATGACCAGTGAGTCTGAATCTTTGCAAGCAAAGAGCACTACAAAGGCAATTCATAATGGAGAAAGGCTACACTCTGTACTTCTTTTCACACACTGATGCCTATCAGTTAGAAAGAAAACTGTAGGATTTGGCCTTAGCTGCTATGCACTTGACTTTGGGTTTGTGATAAGGGCTGACCAGTAAACAAGCACTCCTCTTTGCGAACATTTGACTTTTCCAAATTTGTTTTTGTTTTGCCAAAATGACAAAGCCTTTAATATTCTTTTTTCAAGAAATTCATATTAAACCAAGGGAGAGCCCACAATCTTTACAATCAATAACTGGAAATCACAAGAAATGTTATTGAGTCTGCAGGAATCCCAAGCTGAGAGTGAAAATGTTAATGTGAAGTTCTTCATACCTCAGCTGAGTATGGTTAAGTTTTAGACAGGCTGTGATAATGCTGTACCTTTGTGTCTTCATAATTTTGACCAGAAAAAGCACCTCAGACCTGTAAAACCTTCCTGATTAAATTTTAATCAAATTCAAAAACAATGGAATGTTTTTGTTTCACTGAAAAGTTGCAACTATCTCTATTTACAATCATGCCTGTATGTATAGGCTCCGGGCAGCAACAATTTGCTTCCTCCTGGTAAAGTCACTCGTCCTGATTGACTTGGACAGGCCTAGGTCTTTCTTGGAGAAATTTTTAAGCCCCATGCATGCCAAGATCTCTGTACCCTTGTGCTGGTCATCCTGATGAGACGAATAAGGACCACAGGATATAGCGCTAAAAGCACAAGAACCCAAGGTACTGCTGGGAAAGGAGCAGCCACTGTGTCCCTGTTACGACTCAATTCTCCTGGAACAAGTCACTCAACATACTGGAACAAATGATTAAACATCCCATTTAAATGCATCAAGGGAATAATAATGGAGTAAAAGGGGGAAAAAGCAACGTATTTTTGGCAAACACATATCATGCCACCCCAGCCTCATTTCCATTTTTTTTTTGCAGGATAGCTGGCATAACAGATAATTCAGAAGCAGTATGTGTGATTATGTGATATATCTTGACTTCAGAAGACCTGACAGCCTTCAACAAGCTAAGAGAATACGGTGGATGTTAAATTTCCATCAGGATGCTTCAAAGAGCTGCAGTCACCAGATCGCTCTCCACGAGGGATGGAGGGTTTAGTGGGCTGCTGCCACAGTCTGCTTTTGTGTCCTGATCTCTTCAATACTTTAATTAACACCTTTACGGTGGAACAGAAACAAGGCACCTGACTTTTGTCGATGATGCTGAGCTGGGGGCAGTTGCAAGTGCTTTGGAGCCCGGGATCGTAAGTAAACTGAAGTGGTCTCCATGGAGAGAACAACCAGATGGCATCCAACAGCAGCGAGCACAAAGCAGTATTCTCAGGAAGGGGGGAAAACAATTAATGCTAAAATACAAAAGTGAAGAATGAGCTGCGGACCAGTAAGAGAGGATTAGAAAGGCAGAAAGACTAAATAAGTGAAAGCAGTGAGGCATTCATATAAAAAAGGTAAATCTCATTTCATTCTGGGGTTAGGGAAGTGAAGTGTGATATGCAAAACACAGCTGGTACTTGTATCTGCATCACTGAATCCTAAACTGGAACTCTTGTTTTGGTTTTGGACAGTACATTTAAGGAAAATATGTAGACAAATCAAACAGTAGTGAAATATATATGCCACAGGGGTTGAAAAATTATGACCCCTGGAAAGCAGTGAAGCCTATTAAGCTGCACTAGAGATCTCTGAGACAAAGGAATTAAGGGATTTCAGGCAGATAAAAGGTAATTTTGAGGAAAAGGAGAAATAACCACTATGTATCTTAGAAGGACCAGAAGTAATTGGCAGCAAAATCAATTTGGATCATATGTTAATAAAAGCTTTCCAAATGCAAGGAGAGTGAAATAATAGACATGCATCAGCAGGCATAGGGCATTTTCAAAACATACATATATGGGGCAGCCACTGAAGAGCTGATCTTGTCTCACTGCATGGGGAAGAACCAGACCATTTCTTGCAGGTCCTTTCAAGTGTTTACTCTTTTGATCAGACACCAGCAGAAATAACTGGGGTATTAAACAGAAGGCTTTGCAAGTGGCCACTATACCCAAATTGAAGCTGCACAAAATACTTTGAGCAAGGTAGTGGCTCAGAGCAGTCTGTTGGTGCATCCATACCCGTGGAGAAAGCACCTGGTAGCAACTGAGCTGGGCAGAGACAGCTGCCCCCAGCCTAGTGGACTGCAAGTGGTGCTGCCCACCTGGGTCAGCAAGATGGAAGAGATGGCCACAGTTGCACTAATGAATCTTTCAGGAGTAAATGCCTACTTCTACCAGCAAAGTTGGCTTTATGTTTCAAAAGCTGGAAGGACTTATGAGGGCAACTTTTTCTACTTTTAACTGTCCATGAAGTTATGATTTTTTTTTTTTCTTAAGTGTCATTTCATTACACCACTTTGAGACCTCTGCAATATGCTCAGTTGAGAGGGATCTCTTCCATGGATGTACACACTTAGGAGAGGAAAGGAGCAGACCAAGTAGGCTGTTTTCCAAGAGATTGGTGCTGGCTGACAAAATAGAACTGGTTCTTCCTATGGAAATACTAAAGGACTTGGGCACATGCATTAGAGAGGTGATGTCCCTTTTCCTGCGATATATTTCTGCAGCTCTGGCCAGCAGAGTTCACCAAGCAGAGCTCACCCCAGGGAAAGCTGATTTTCTCAAGGCTGGAAAGGACCTGGTCCTAGAATGCAACTCCATTAGACTGCAGTGATCTAAACACACGGAACACTCAGGATAGAGTGAAGCCTGCCTACTTCAGCTGGAACTGTGGACATGGAGTGGTCTCCAGTTTTAAGGGCTCCAGCAGCACTCTAGGATCTGCCTACCCACTTAATAGTCCCTGATACAGCTATCCCATTTGTGTCCAGGGGTAATGGAAGTATGTTCTCATGGGGGACAGATAGATGAGGGAGTTAAACTGGGAGAGATTAAGGATTTGTCTTTGGCAGTGGGAAGCAGAAATATCTGTGACAACACTGAGTGAGAGGAATAGGAAGCTTGGACATGGCCCTAAACCAACCCATTGTCTCCAGGGCAGGAGCAGCTGCCATTGCAGTATCTTTCACTGGCAAATCCAGGCATCAACCATGTGCACAAAGCTAGCAATGAGTCCCTGATCCTGGTTCATTTTTGTTTCCCAGAGCTTGTTCAAAGGAGATCACTGACTATCATTCCTGAAATTCTTATTCCAGATAACCAGGCAGACCATTTGACCACTCTGTGATTTAATGTTTCAGGAGCTGTATTTTCTTTTATTTATTTATTTTTACATTTGAGATGCCCAGAGCTTCAAATAGCCTATGTTTTGAAATGCAGGAACACAAAAACAAGAGAAGTACATGAACTACATAAAGTAAATAAAACTAAATAGTTTAGCATTACTCAATATCCAAATCCCTTTAATTTGTACCAGTAGCAGGCTATTTTTCATGCAGACAACCTGCAAATCTTAGAAAAATAGCAATCAATATAGGAAAATAATACTCTGAGACTACGGGGATTATTTTCTAACATACATTATTTTGTACTGCATTAGTTTTATTAGTTAAGATTATTTTAAAAACATGTTTAAAATGAGACTAACTCTTCCAAATTGTAAAGGATTTTGTATTTACATTTTTCTTTGCTTTTTTTCCAGATTAAATTTAGTTTTAGAAAAATTAAAGCTATGAGTTTCACCTAATTACAGGATTACAGTAAGCACAATATCACAATGGGTCTTTTATGAAATCTGTGGCAGGTATTAGAACTAAGATTACCCACAGATACCTTATTTACAGGCATCTAGAGTTTAGGAGTGTCAAAACCTAATTTTTCTCATTCTCAGAAAGGTAGCAGTTCAGAGCCAGATACCCACGTTTTTAAGTGAAAGCTAAGCTAGAGAACTCAATTTTGCTGCTTAGGCCCATACCTAATAGGCACAAATAAAATTAATAATACATATGCACAGCTCTAGAATTCATTTGTCCCTATATTTTTCTTGACAGGTAAATGGAAATTGTGTGCTGTGAGATTTCACCAGCAATAAACCACCTACGGAGGGCTGGCTCTGCTCTGCTGTAGCAAGCAGCAAAGCAGGGTGCACCTCCAGGGCTGGGGAGTGCATTTCACACAGCAAGCACTCGGCCAAGCCAGGGGAGCTGCTCTGTGTGTGAGCATGGGCCGCTCTTTCTGCTGCTGGGGGAGGATTCTGAGCAAGAAAACCAACCAGGAGCCTTCAGCCTCACTACACCTCTGTGTAAGGCATCACCTCTGATGACACAGACTTCACCTTGCAGATAAACACTTGGGATGCTCCTTAGCCCCCCAGTTTGCCAAGCATTATCAGCAAGAGGAAAAAGTCCCTTCCTGCATGCATTTATAATCAGAGCGATTCAAAAACTTGCTTGCTGGGGGAAATAAAATCTGCAGCCTTATGGGTTACTAGGAGAAATCAGGAGAAATAACAAATTTCTGCCTGAAGGATAATACAGAAGTTGAACATATCTGTATTATGTATCAAACACATTCATATATATCTATCACCTAAGATGCTCTGTAAATATTTTAGATAAATAGGCAGATAGACAAAATGGCATGAAGATAAAAAGCAAGATTAAACAAAACCAGGTAAACCCACTTGTTTGGTGTTCTGGTCTGGACAGGATGGAACAAGTAAACTCTCTAATGACCTTACCAATAATTGATGAACTCTTTAACTTGTGTACTCTCTGTTATGCCATAAATGCAGGCAGACATATAGGACAATGCTGGTTTGCCAAGTTTCCTTCTCCCTATAACACATGCAGGAGAAGGGTAGCTAAAAAAGGAGAGGGCAATATAACTTATGTGGCAGGTCCTCAGGTAACAGGTATCACACATGCCTACTGATGGTGCACCCTGCAAACCAATGACCCAGCATGGAAAAACTCACAGGAAAATTAATTCCTTAGCCTGGCAAAGAGTTGACTATGGAAGGCCAAAAAACACAGCACAGTAGCTTGTTGACACAAGAAAAAAGAAAGGAAACCTGAGGAAGGAGGAGGCAAAGAAACCAGAGGGCTCTCTGGGAAGAGACGAGGCACAATGTTCTGAAAAATGTCATTATAAACAAATGCTTTCCCATCAGTGCCAAAGAACCAGAGGCAGGAGCCAGATTTGCACTATATTAGAATACGGCTTGGCATCACTGGTGTCCCCTGGTCTGTCACCACTTTTAAAAGGACAAACTGACAGCAGAGTAAAACCATGCTATGTCACAGTGGAAGGGAAGAGTCCAGCTGGCTCCTGTGTGAACATAAGGGATGCACAGGCTACTGACTCTGGAGTTTCTCTCAGAATAATACAGCCCCCTCCACTCACTGTGTCTTTGGCTCTTTGCTCTCCATCAGGCATATTGCTTACCTTGCACAATCAAGTAAACCTGGGAAGTCTTGGGATGATGCTGTGTCTGCACTGAACACGTATAGGACCCCTCATCGTAGACATCCACTTTCTGGATCCGCAGGCTGTATTCCAGAGGGTTTCTCTTCTCCAGCTCTACTCGAGGGTCCAGGGACCACTTGTCCTCTCCAGCAAAAATGATGCCAGAACGGTTTAACCAGGCCACCTTGGAGCTTCTGTCTTCTACATAACACCTGCAGAGTCCACTCACGGTAATTAACAGCCCTCTCCATCATCTCCCTTTTGTCCCTGCTCTTTACTGCTTTGCTTAGAAACTTCACAGCACACTCCTGCCTTGCCAGCGAACCACAGAATCTTACCATCATTGCTGTCCCATGGACAACTATTTAACAATTTAACTCTTTCAAAGAGTTTCAGGAACCTTCAGTTCATAAACCCATGGCATTTGGGGCAGACATGTCTCTTGTTCTCTCTTCCTCTTGCCTGTGGCCTACACACGCACCAAAAATTAATTTGGAAGGCTGCAAGAGATCTTGATCACCAAATTCCTTCCAACCCTGCCAGTGCGAAAGGTTGGAAGGAGCTCTTCCCATGCATCTCCCTCACCTTCAAAAGGTTGAGTATACAACAGTTAAACTCCCAGACCCCTTCCAGCCTGGAGGGCAAAGGTTCAGGGTTCCAGCTTTGCCAGCTCAGGGCACAGTTCCTCCATCCCTCAGTTTCAGCAGCACAAGGGGAGGAAACTATAGTTATCTCCCATCTACAGCCTTCTCACAAAAAAATAATTTTGTGGAATTATTTCAATGCTCAAACATCCCCTCCTAACACATACACACACACTTGCTGATGCACATCTGCTTGTTTGTGCAGGCAAGTGCAGATTTCAGGCTGAAAATGAGAGGCTGTGGGAGTGTCACTGTCATCCCTGTGACACACGCAGCATGTCCTGTGAACATCTCAGGTGGACAGGAGAGGAGGAATGACAGCTAGGGGCGGCAAGCAGAGGAGCAGCAGGACGACCAGTGACTGCCATGGCCCTGAGTGCCATCCTTTACAAGTCAGATGACAAACTAATCCCATTGCAACTGCAACTTGACAAGTATTTTATTTCTTGAGGGAAAGCAGAGTAGGTGCTGTGAAGACAATGCATTTTTGGCAAAGGGACCTGCTCTGTACCACTTCCCACCATCAGAAGAAGACCTGTACAGAACAGATGAGGAGCTGCCACTGAGGAGACATGTCCTGCTCGCTCTCAGCTGTGTCTCATTAAGAGGACCAGGGCTGAAGAAGACAGGCAGACATAACTCCTCTTTCACCCTGGCAGCTGCAACCACCAGGGCTGGGCTCAGACAAGCTGAGAGCAGGTTTGTCCTGCTGCAGCTCACATCACATTTGCTCTGCAGATAAACAGGGAAGCTCAGTCTCCAGAGCTGTTACTCCTTCACCTCTCAGAGCTCTGCCTACAGTGTCCCAGTATCCAAATAACCCAGCACCTCTTGCCACTGCTATTACAGAATCACAGAATAGGTAAGGTTGGAAGGGACCACAGTGAGAGTTTATGGTCAAAACCTCCCTGCTCGAGCAGGGTCTTCCTAGATCACATTGCACAGGATTGTGTCCTTTTCATTATTCATGCATATGTTGTATTTAAAGGAAAAAAAGAGAGGATAAAATTATTGCTTCAAGATAAGACAAATATTTGACAGTAGGCTTTCATACAGCCTTTTAGCATGGGTCAGACGTTTTCCAAGTTCCTCCATTTGAATGCATTTCATTCATGCTGTGCTGCAGCTGCCTTCCCTTATGATGTGACCCCACCATTATGGCCAGCACCTCACACCCACTCCCTTTTGGCATGTCCATGGATGCTGTCCAAGTTGTTCTGAGGTTACTTGTGGGCAGGAGGAAAGCCAAGCTGCGTGGGCATCCATGGGAGCCATGCCATGCTGCTGGCCAAGCTGTAAGCAGCTCTGTCTGATCTGACAAACATTTGCTTTAGAGAGCAGCCCAACAGATCCTGTCCTTTACTGATGCTGTCCAGCCAAGGAAGGGAATGAGAATTTGGCCCTCAGACCAGAGGCCACCCTCCTGGCCAGGGAGGTACTTGTCCCTGAGGCAAACTCTCAGATGTGACCCGAGTTGTTTTCAAAAAGCTACTCTTTGTCAAAACAAAAGATTCAGGGGAATCTGTGAGCAGCCACATACATGTAAAAACCACCATCACTACAATGAGGCATTGCTCCAGCTCCATTGGCCATCCCAGGCTGTAATCATCAGTGATGGGAGGTGAAAGCCAGGACCCAGGGAGTGCAATGTGCAACCCAGACTGACTCCAGAGCTGGCTGCCTTAGGGTCAAGAGCCCTTTTGCAAATGCAAAAGTTGTAACCCCACCGAGAATCAGGGGTCAGGTATCCTGGTAGTGAAAAGCTAAGCAGATTAACAATGGAAGCTGAAGTCAGTGGGAACTGAAGTTTCTCACTCACTTCTGAAAATCCCCCTAAACAGTTATCAGCACTGCTGGTCTCCAGCAGATCCATGGTATTGCACCAGCCCCTCCAGGCTGGTTTCTCATCCCCACCAGGCTACAGCAAGCTCTCAGCAGCTCTGCCCTACCCCTGATCATCATAACTCTCTGTTTGGGGTAGCAAATATGCCCCTGTGTGGTGTCTTGTCGGCAACAGTTCAGTGGTGTGGTCTAAACAAAGCCTTGTCCTTTTGCTTCTGTGGGTGGGCTCAACCAGGGACCTGCCCTCCTCTCCCTGGAAGAGAAAATGTGTCATAGCCTGTCTTACATGCATCCAGGTCAGCCCTAGGACAATGGTCAATAGCTACAGATAGGCAACCTTGCAACTGCCCCTGAAATAAGTTATCAGGTGCTGCCAAAACAAAGAAAGGAAAGAGCAACCCAGACTGAAGAAAATGGGAAGAGTAAGAAAAATGGATTTGAGCCCTCTGTTCACCATACCTGTTCCAAGCTGTCAGGGAAAATCAATGTACAAATGTGGAAATTCCAAGTCCTGTCATGCTCTGAACATGCATCCACGTGGATGATGCATCTCAGTATGTCTGTCTGCACACACACACCCCCTCTTAGTCTGCCAGAGATGCCACCCAGCTGAATGGATCACACTTTAATAAGGATTTATGGTGATGATTTTCACAGTGTAATAAGTGCTAATTCAATACTAATAGAATATTAAATGGCATGTTAACTGACATTTTAACTGCAAAGCAATAGGAGCATGGCATCAGCCAGATATCAATGGACTCTTATCGTTCACTTATAATCAATAATCAAGTTCACAGAGACAGTCAAATGCTGTTCATTAGACTTACTGGAAGCATTACTATCAGCTCAGTAAAAGATAATAAGCGATTTGTTATATCCTTGAGTTATTCTTTTCCTTATGGTTACAGGTTTAATTTCTTGACATCTCTGATATGGCTAATGAGAGGACAAGTGAATGGTGATGGGAAGTCCTTGTATGATCACTGTAAGAACCTGGGAACTGTTGACCTTGCACCATTTCAAACTACAAACACAGAAGGACAAAACTTCTTGCTGCCATGCCCCATTAGCCCTCCTTGTAAACAAACACAGCCACGTTTGGCACCTGAAGTTTTTTATCAACAGTTGGATGTGGAAGTAAGAACCTAAGACATCCTTGCAGTCGTCGTCCCCAGTTCCATTTTCCCCACATGCAAATGCAGACAATGGAGCTGAGTCGTCCTACAGGAGGGAGGGAATGGGGTGATGCTTTTCTTCAGGAGAATGATTTTGGACCTTCAGCAGGAACCATTGCCTTGGATGGGATAGAGGGCTGCCCACCATCATTCCTGGTCCCTGGATTTCATGGCTGGCTGGGACATCTGGCAGCAGGCAGGCAGAGGGGAGGGCAGGAGCAAATCCTGCTGCTTGTCCTCTCTCCTCCATCACATGCCAGTCCAACACGCAGCTGTGGGCCAAAGCAGCGCTCCTGCAAACTCGCCTTTGTAAGCTCCGAGGAACGTTCCATCTGGAGAGAGATGTACTTTTTTTCCCCTCCTTCTTCAAAGTATTTGGGCTTGTTCCTATTGATGGGTGGAAGAGTGAGTGAAGAAAAGAAGAGTGAGGCTTAGGCATCTGCATCTCCTACCCTGGCAATGCAAGTCTGGAGATTTCAATGCCCGTTCTGCCTCGCTCAGGCCTTGGTGCTTGGATTCTCAGCGCCCCGACTCCTCCCGTGGAGGCAGCGCCACTCAGTGCATTGATTTCCCAGCATGTTGCTGTAACACTCACTCATCGCAGTTTATGTTGTGCCTGTCACTGCAGCAGCTCTCGGCCCAAGCTTTCCGCCCTCTCTCTCCTCCGGCGAACAGACGGGCGCTGCTGCTGAGAGGCGGCATTCGCCTGGGAAGCCCCAGCACGGCTTCCCCAGGCAGTCTGCAGCCACCGCCAGCCTAGGGCTGCACGGGGTGAGGAGGAGGAGGAGGCATCAGAGCCGGCACCTCAAAAATGGGCCTCCCCTTCTGCCTCAGAGAAGGCAGCACAGCAGCTACGGCCTAGGCCATGGAGATGGAGTGGGGGTATTTCATCCCTTTGGGAAGGATGGATGATATTTAGAGCCCAGAGTGATGAAAAGGCAAGAAGGAAGCCCTTTAGGGCCTGATGAAGTTGCTGTTTAAATGATTATTGTAACAGGGAGATTTTACAGCATTGTCAATGATATATTGGGTCACACTGAAGCTGAGATAATTATTTTGAGTTTTTTAATTGTTGTTGTAATTCCAAATAATTGTTATTTTTTCACAGCAGACCCAAACCCACAATTCTCTGCCAGAGCCCCACTGGTGAGAAGAAGCAAGCTGCTAGGATTAATGAAATATGCTGTGCTGCTTTGCCAGCAAGCCACAGCTCTTACCTCATTTTGGGGAAAAAAAAAAAATAGTGAGTTTATGGACTGCATTTTCTGCCCACTTTCTCCAAAGTGTGTTGTGGTGACAGCTCTGTGCCACAATTCCCACACTCCTCTCTAATCATCTTTTCTCCATTAACCCTTTGATCATCTCTTCTGTAAGACAATCTCTGTGCATCAGGCCAAAACTCAGCAGCCTGCTGCACACACAATTAAGCACCTGCACTTACTGAGGGACGTGCCGCCCTTTTGCCAGAGGATGCCACAACCTGCCCAGCATCAGATCTCCTGCCTTCGTCTCAGCTCTGTGATGAGCCCGCTCTAATCTTCTCACTTCACACACACGCTCTTACAAGATGCAGCTAACAACTTCCCTCACTGCCCTCCACCCCCAGCAGCAAAATGGCAAGAGAGAAAAGAGAGGGGAATCAAACATGGTTCATCTGGCAGAAAACAACGTCAGCTCCTGGCTGCCAGCTCAAAATACGCAAGACAAATTCTCCGTTGTGTTGCAAAGTATGATCCTGGAAAGCTAATGTGGTGGTTAAACACAGCCTTGCTTCCAGCCTGGGGAGGAAAGTTCAAGAGCAAATCATGCTCGTGCCCGTTCATCTTGTCTCCTCAAGCTCTTCAGTCTTTCCCTGCCTGGCAAGCAAAGACTCGGACACAGTCATGGTCATCCAGGGCGGCCGCAGGAATCCAGCCTCTCCGCAAGGGCTAAGGACAGACCACAGCCACACCGGCCCTGACCTCCCAGGCAGGGCTTTCAGGGAAGAGTCCAGCCAGGCTCCACAATGCCACTGCAGTGCTGGTTCCTGCCAACATCTCAGGAGCAACGCAGCGCTGCCGCTGCAGTCCCCACCAGCGGAATACAGTGGCAGAGCACACAGGATTCCCACTGCTCTGGATCAGGGTCTCCTTAGCAGGAGATGCTACAGAAGAGACCCACAGCTGAACCTATCTTCACCTCTGCAAAGGCAAGGACCCATTAAGTGGATGACACTATCATGGGAGATTATAACAACTGAGCATCTGAAACCTCCTTTCAGCCAAGCACCAAAAGCCTCGTTTTGCTGAATTTGAATGCACATGGGCATCAGTTGTTGCTCAAAAGTCTCCTCCCCACTGCCACTGCTCCTCTCTTTCCCCAGCCTGGTACAGCTGCTGTTCCTCTCCTTATGTGCCAGGATACACAGCAGGGTCACTGTTTGACAGTAAAAGCTGTGCCACAGCAGGATGGATTTCCAAAATGTGGCATAAATAGCTCCCGAGTAACCACTGCCAGCATGATAACACAGGTCCTTGAAGGGATTTATAAAACTACTGCTTAAACCCAGTCCTGTGCAGGAAAACTGGCAGGAGGGGGAAACTGCTGCATCTGTTCAGCCCATGCTTTCTCTCAGCTGTATTATGCTGTGACCTTGGTCATCACACCTGTCTGCAGCTCCCTGGGTATTTCAGCACTCAGGTGACAATTTTCAGCCATCCACCTATCAGGAGGGTGCATGGCTGATAGGATGCCTGCACTTCTGTTCATCCTCTTAAGTAAATTGCCACTTTAGGAGTGTGAGGCTAGGATGGGCTTACCAGGTCATGAAGCCCCAACCTTTGCTGGCACAGCCAGTTGTACTTTATCATCTTTTTCAGAGATGTACGTCATTCCTACTTTAGCCTAGTGTGTTTAATGGGGGAATACCCTCCCCCTGCTTCACAGGTCAAAGTCTTTCTGTTCTGCTGATTAAAACCTTTTTTTTTTTTCCTAACTCTAAGACTAGATTTATTCATACCTGGCTTATATCCATTTCCTCTCATGCCAACACCATCTTTTAGCTTAAAGAGCTCTTCTCTCTCTTGGGTGTTTATTTTCCAGTGTGTTCAGAGAGAGCAATCATATTCCCTCTCAGCCTTCATTTTTCTGGATTCAACAAGCCAAACTCTCCTGCTTTCTTCTTGTATGATAGACCCTCCATTGCCCTAGACATCCTAGTAGCCCCTCTCAGCACCTGCTTCAGCCTGAATTCCTCTTTCGTGACTAGCATTTGTACCGAGGTTTCTAGAAGAGGAGTCCCCAGTGCCTTGTACAGAAACATTTCTGTCTCACTGTCTCTCCCATCAACTCTTTCTAATGAAAGAAAAAAGAATTGCAACCAGAAAATATGGGCATCAGTGCAGAACTGCTCGTGTGCTGTACACATCCTTGTCTCTCAGTCCATGTGGTATGCATGGAGAATGAAACCCAAGGGAATTTACAAAAAATACACTGGCCTAAAAAGACAGCTAGCTGCACTGGCTCTCACTAGCAGACACACAGCTGGTCTCACATGGGCTTTCCTCCTGTTAAAATGACTGTTGAAGAGTAGAGGTTCCTGTTTATGTAGGGAAAAAAATCCAAACTCACAACAGAAATCAAGCCCAAAATTACAGTGATTTTTATGCCAGTACTCTCAAAAGGGTGGATGTAACTACATCAGAATAAGAGAACTTATACTGGCGTGATTTATTGCTCTTCCCATCTGTTGGGGATCGGTATACCTGCATAAACAACTTCAGTCTGCATCCACTCCAGCAGAGGAACCTTTTTAAAAATATCAATATGAGCTGCCATGAGCTTAACTCCATCCCAGCCATATCCCAGCACAGTTTAAAATTTAAAAATGTAGAAAAACCCGAGTGAGACCTACCACCGCAGTACCATCGTTTCTACAACCCACCATGCCCATGAAATGCCCTCCATTTCTTTACAACACAGTCAGAAAATCCTTGGACAGGTCTTTTCCCATTCCAAGGCATGTTTCTAGAATGACTGACTCCAGTCCCAGGCCTCCTGCCAGAGGAGACTTGCTCCCCACGTGTGCGCAGGGGGATGAACTGCTCTCTGGCTGACGCTCGCAGAAATGCCAAATGCTCTGACAGCTTGCATCAGGGTCTTGCACTAAAGTCAGTCAGGAGGTTCAGGCTGCTGAGGAAACAGACCCTGAGCTCTCTCTTTCTCTTTTGGGTTAGCTGAGGACTCATCACTGTTCCTTTTCAGTCCAGCCAGAAACCTGGCTCTGCTCTTGATCCAGAATCATCAGGCAACACTCATCAGCTATTGATCACTTGGCCTTAACGAAATATCCACGAGGAATGTATGCCTTACTCTGCTTTCCATAGCATCCCAGGGCTCCTGCACTATCAAAAGGGGGAGCCAGGGAATAGCAGAGCTGATGCAGAATGGTAATGGGGAACATGGCCGGATGATTTGCCTTTTTGTTGCTCTGCACTTACACTAAGGATCCTGTGCTTTTATGGTAACTAAGATACAGGCTGATATTTAAAAAGCATCTGGGGTCACTCAGGAACAGAAGTTCATCGAAAGACAATGATAATTAGTCACTTATGTGAACTGGGTATTGGCTGTTATGCCAAATTTGTAAAAGAACTCGAAACTAAACTTCTCGCAGGCCTCTGCACCATTATCACTTTTTTCTGTTTTGGAGATATATCAAAAATGAGAATAGGAGCACTAATAAGGCACCCATACAGACTATAAGTCCCCTTATTTTCCTTCACAAACTTCAGCTATGGAGATCACCTATTTCTTCTACCCGAATCCCCAGTGCCTTGTAGGTAACTTCTATGTGGTCACCACCAGATAGCTCCAGAAAAGCTAATCCAAATTTTTCCCTTGAATTTCTTCCAGTAAAAAAATAATAATAACAACGAAAATGCCACAGAAAAGAGGAAAATGAGTTTCAGAGATGTGATCTCGTTCTCTGACAGGAGGGGAGGGAGGGTTTTGCTGGGAAGTCCACGTGACTCTGTATCTGGTAATTATCCAGCCACAGAGGGAAACTGAAACGTTCTGTGCTGTCGCAGAGAATGACAGCACCTGGAGCTCCAGCACCCAGATAAAAAGCAGAGAGACAATCAGGCAGATGGAGAAAGGCAATGCTACATCATGGGCTGGCAAGCAGAGGGAAGAGAAAAAATGGGGAGAGGCAAAAGCTGGCAAGAAACATGAAGGCAGCCGGCATAGCTACTGGAGAATGAGATAATGCCACAGATTAGCAATGCATGGTCACGGAGAAAGAGAGAGCGTAAGGGCAGGTCAGGGAAGGGTGGGTGCAGAAAAGAGGCAGTGCAGACACAAGAGGGAATAGGAAAGTGATCCTAGAGGGAGCTTTGAAGCATTTTGTGTGGTCCAGGGTTGCTTCCTCCCACCCCAGTCACAGGCTAAAAATTCAGCAGGTGACACAGGCTGTCACAAAACAAGGGGGAGATTTGAAAATCAGCATCTCACAGCCAAAGAGATGTGTGGCACTGCAAATAACACCTTCCAGCTTGTGGATTCCAGTGGCTCAGGGAAGGAGACTACAAAGCTTAAGATCCAAATAATTAAACCTGGAGCTTTGGAGCATCACCTCATGTATTTTGTATGGCACAGAGGCAAGAGGGAGGTTCCCTCCCTGACTCTCCCTTTCACAGTTGCACACACCAAGACACATGTAAGCCTGCAAAACAGCCCACATGATTGCTGCCATGGTACCGTGGCCTAGTTCCAAAAGCAAGGCGCCATAGGTGCCCTCCCACACAGCAACATGACAGCACCAGCTCTCGGGGCTCTCAGAAACAAGGGCTGTGCCCACAGGACTGGCAGCAGCCACCGATGGCTCAGGAAGAGCTGACTGCTAGGCAGCAAGAACCTGCACACCACTTCCAGAAACGTTTCTGACATGAGAAAATACAGCCAAACAGACAATCAGGTCAGGGCCAGCAGCTTGTCAGGGGCTAGTGTTGGCCACCAGTCTCAACAGCTATTGTTGGGGTAAGTGACCGAAGTAATGGTTGCATATCTCCCAGGGTGTATCTCCCAGGAGGCAAGAAGAGCTAAGTACTCAGGTGTCCCCACCTGAACATTTGGGGAAGGAAGTGGAAGCAGTATCAAGGTGTGAGCATTGGGCCACACAGTTCAGTGGTTAACCCTCCCAAGTGTAGTGACAGACATTTCAAAGAACACCTGCTAAAGTGACAATGTATATCACATTCTACATAATTCCATGATCTTTTCTAGCCATAAAAATCTATAAATCTAGCATCAAGCAAATCACAGAATGCCTTGGGTTGGAAAGGATGTTAAAGATTATCTAGTTCCACGCTCCTGCCATGGGCAGGGACAGCTGCTACCAGATAAGGTTGTTCAAAGCCACATCCAGCCTGGTTCTGAACACTGCCAGTCAGGGATGGGGCATGCACTGCTTCTCTAGATAACCTGTTCCAGTGTCTTTCTACCCTCAAAGTAAAGAATTTCTTCTTAATATCTAATCTAAATCTAGCCTCTGTGTAAATTAGCTTCCACTCTGAGTGACAGCTTGCAATCCACCTTGTAAGTTTGTACGCTGGCTTTCTTATCCCCAGGCATTTCTCAACCCCCTGCCCCCTTTTTCTTTTTTTAAACTCATTAACATCTTCATCTTGGTGATACTTTTTGGCTGAGAATTTCATCAGTTAACCATTAATTGGTACAAGTCTGTGAAAGAATATCAGATTTAAATGTTGTGTGAAACTGGCAGGTGCTTCCTGTGTTTTGTACCATATGAAAGAGCTTCTTCCAATACCTGAGGAGCATGCTAGCTGAGACATAGTAATGTACTTTCTATTATCTGGATCCTAATGTTCATCTCATCTCATACTGCCTCTTCTTCATCAAGGAAAAAGGTATATTGCATCTGAAGCATTAGGACTTGTCCTGGGCAGATGTGACAGGAGGATCCACACCAACCAGAAATCAGTCTTGAAATTCCTTGGAGGCACATCAGAGTGGGAATGGGAGCGACAGCAGGGAAAATAAGTCTTAAATTTTCCTTATTGTCCGAGGTCATGAGAGCATCAGAGGTGTGCCAACCACGTTATCATCCCCATTTCCAAGCGCTGCCCTCAGGTAGCCAGCAGCAGACTGTGAAGGGTGGTATTTCGTGATGAATGAGAAACTGGGTGCATCCTGCCTGCTCACTTCCAGCTGCTGCATTTCAATGAAGGACACCTTCTTGACGTGCAAATGCTCTAGTTATTATTTACAGCTGACCTTTTCCTTCTCCAGCTCCCGCTGCTGTGGCACCGCTGGTGGAGTCGGGGCTTGTAGAGATTGTGGAGACGATGTGTAGCGGAACATGTTAGATTCCCTGCCTGGGCCAGAGCTGTCATTAGTGCCACTGTGGATTGAGCTACACCCGTGCAAGCAACACTGGGAAATGTGAAGAAAAAAGCCTAATGTAGACAAAGCCTTTGAGGAGCTTAACCCCTCTTCCCCTTTTCCATCTCTCTCTCACTTGAAAGCAAAGAACAGCTTCTGAGCAAGACACACGCTCTCATTTCCATATCTAAAGCCAGTCCCGAAATACCATTGTGAAATAATGTTCTCAGAGAGGAGACCAGGAAGCCGATTCCCTTTGAGAGGCTCTGCTGCTTCTTTTCTTAATTCCATCCAAAAACAACTGCTACCAAATACTAAATGCACCTGGACTGGAGCAGTCAATATTAGGGACCTTGTTTTCAGATTGATACGGGGGAATTGAAGGGAATTCAGAGGCAAGCAACAACAAAATTCATCAAGGGCTGGAAACGGATCAGCATCTAAGGGAAGCTTAAAAGCATGAAATATGTATAACTTGACTAAGAGAGGACTTAAAAGCGACATGTTGACAAGCTATACCTCTTTGAAAGCTGAAACTACCAAGGGAAGAGAAGAATTATTTAGCAAGATGCATAGGGGTCTACGAAGGAGTAACAGGTCAGAAAAAAAAGAGAAGTAAGTCTGTTCAAACTTGAAGAAAAACTTGTCATCCACAAGTGCTAGTCTGGTAAAAAGTCTCCTAAGGAAAGCCTGTTCTTTCAGATGTTTGAAAAAGAGATGGGCTGAGGACCAGAGGATCAGCCTCACAGGGGCTGCAGGTAGAACAACCTACAGTGACCTGGTCTTAGTACTTTTACCACCTACATCAGAGTACAGCAATGTGTCAGGAGAAAACAACTCTTACAACTTTCTTTCAGACGAAGCAATGTTTTTAGTTTTTTTTCACTTCACATACAGCTCAATATTTCTTGTCAAGACCTTAGACCTCTATATATCACACTAGAGTTACCTGGCACAGGTTTGGACTTGTCTCCAAAATTGAATCTTCTAGAAATCATGCATGGAGAGGTTAAAAACTACTGCTACAAACACTAACAGTCTTGTTATTTCCAAAAGACATTGGCATATGGTTGTATTCCCAAATATGCTGTAAGTAAAGTTGTCCAGCACTTAAAAGTCACAAGTGAGATTTGACTTTTTTAAGTGCTCAGCATTGAAATTTAAACCAGATTTGTCAGAGTACTTTTGGGCCTACCAGCTGCCAAACTAACATACAAGGACCAAACTTTCAAAAGAACATTTGGCACAGTGAGTTTCTTCACCAATATATCCAGTTTTCTTGCTGCCTAAAGTGACATACTTTTGAAAATCCATCCCATGGGTGTGTTACAATCATAGAATAAAAGGTTGCAAACTTCAAACTCCCATGCTGTATTTATCCTGTGCCAAAGAACTCCTTTATGTGGAAACCACAGCAAAGCTGTTTCAGCAAGGCAATGCTCAACTCCCCTTTCTTTCCTGTTTAGAGCTTTGCTACATTTTGCCTTTCCCTAATGCCTCACTTTTGTCCACCATCAGGTCCTGTGAAAGAAGGCATTTGAAAGACATACAGGGAAGTTAGAGAAGATGCTGTGAGGGAGAACTCCCAAGAGCTTTGATCTCGGCTTTCCTCCATCCTCACATTCACAATATGCCTTGCAGAGGAGGACATGTTTATGAATAAATAAATAGAGGAAAGGGGGAAGAGTGGAAAAAAAGAAATGTCAAGATACATCTGACGGAGTTTCTGCTGTTGACATGAAAGCCAGAAGCTCATTTAAAATCTCATGGTCAGAAACAGAATGGGAGGAAGGTACGACTCCTTGAGAAAGGGGAAGGAATAATTCCCACAGCTAAATCTTCTTGCCATCCTCCTAATCATACTAATATCTGGCACTCCTTTTCCTCTGAGATCCTTGCAGGCTTTGTTTTGCAAGGCAATTCAGCATGGGCTGAACAGCACACAGTGTTTTTATCGAAGGAAGTAAGCACTGTGGAACTAAAATTCTTACCTTTGTAGAAGAGAAGTGTTGTGATGTGTGTTTTATACATACTGGGAGCCAGTGGGGAAGGAAAGAAATAGTTGTGCAAAGTCATACAATGAAACTATTTTACTGTCAAAACCAAAACATAACATCCTGACCTGTCTCATACAAAACTTAGTTTGGTGTGTACTGGTTGCATGAGGATGGCAAGAGAAGGGGTAGTGATGACTGCAAAATAGCCTTCACAAACCCAGATGTCACCTCCAGTCACATCTATCTTAGCACCACTGCAAGAGACCATGCTTTTCTCTCTAATTGTGATCTGCCCAGGGATATGCAACCACTGCAGAGATGTCTGGCTAAAGCTCAAACTCCTCCCCATGGTTTAGAGGCAGCTAGCTTGGGTCATTTGGGTCTGTGCTCTGGAACCTGAACTGCAGCCTGGCTACTGACTGAAGTACAAGCATAACTACAGGCACTGCTCTGAAAGCTTCTGCACCTCCTCACCTGCAGTCTTCTGGCACTGGCAAAACAAGCTGCATAAATTGGCTGGAACACAGAACATAAGCCCTTTCCATTCCTTAGTGAAGACAATGTTGCTTAATCCTAAGCATTTACCCAGAGATATCTTATCTGGATCCACTGACATCCCTGCCTCTTCTCCCAGGAGCCTGCTGTGAAAGGAAACCTCTCCCCCATGCACAGCTTATCCACAGTACAGATAAAGCATTTCTTAATGGAGCTCCCTTCTGTACAGCTGTCTTACTGAGAGTTTCTTACACAGCAGGGTCGAAGGCTGTGCGCTTGGGCTTTGGCTGGTCTGAGGCTGAGTTTCCTATTTCTGTTCTTCTGACAGGTCACTTGCTGTAAATAATTTTCAGAATTCCAGTACTGTACAGAGAAATGCCAAACTGTGGCTTCAGCTGGCATAAATCAAGGGCCAACAAGGCACCATTGCAGTAAATGGGGAAGCCCAGATTTACACTAAATGAGGATCAGTCCTGCTTCCTTCCACCAGACTCTAAATGAATTCATTAAATACAGCACTTTAGTCTGCTCAGTTAAAAGCAGCTCCAGCTGGCAGGAGGTTTCACTTCCAGGGAATGCTTTAAAGATAAGGATTTGCAGGCTGCCCTCAGTTTATGCTTGGCTAAAGGTAGGGTCTCATCAGCCATGCAGAGGAGATGACATCATGCCCACCTGAAGTGTATCTGTGCATCTCCAACGTCTGTGCACAGCATGACATTAACACAGGACCTCACAGCCTTGGGGGGACAACTCAGCCTCAAATCCTGTCATGAAGATACTCAATCCAAAGTGCCACAGGGCAGCAGAAGAGAGGTCCTGCAGTACCTCCCACCACACTGAAGGGCTTATTTTTGCTCTTTAATTCTTTTAAGTTTTTACTGGGGAATGTGGGGCATGTATCTGCACTGAATTTGAATCTGCAATAGCGCAAGCAACAGCACTGGGGCAGGAAGAACAATTTGGAATTCTTGACACAAGAGTAAAATGGTAGCTAATTTTGACATTAAACCCATTTAAACATTAAATGAAGGGATATTAAAGTTATTCTCAGCTTCAAAAAAAAAAAAGATGTGCTATGATGGTCTGGCCTGCTCTCATGCATCGTACAGATCCCATGATTCCTGCAGTTTAATCTCTTATCCACTCACTAAAATAGACGGTGTTGCAGGCTCTTTGCAGACTCTGACAAATAGGACTGCATTTAGAACACTGGTCATATATGCACTCTTGCTGTACAACCCTCAGGACAGATACACTGGCTTGAGACCTAGGTTCACATCCAAAGCACAATCTGCAGCAAAGAATAGATCCAATCCTCTTTCAGCATTGCTGCTGAGGTCTCTAATATGCACAGTCACACACAAAATATCTTCCTACAGAGAGATATAAAGGTCAAATCAAAAACCTTTGTCTGAGATCCCAGTCAAGTTCTTTTTCTTTGGTCAGGACAAGGGTGCATATTGTTTTTCCTCAAAGAAATAGTTCTGCCCACTGAATAGCAATGATACAATGATATTCCAATAACTTGGAAAATAAGAGAGCCCTAACAAAAATGGACCTAACATCAACGCCTCTCTGATTTCACACTTACTATTTCTTCCTTAGGCTGAGAAAAGAGGATTGGTCTTTGACAGCCAAAGAGAATCAGGGAGAGCACGCAAAATTACTTGTTCATGCTAGACTATTACTAGTGTTCTCTTGACCTTGTGTGTGTGTGTGTGTGATCAGCCAGTACTCGGAAAGACAAGTGAGGTTAACCGAGCTACATGCATTGCTCCCACTAGAGCAGTATAAAACAGTGATAAACCACAACTGGAACCACCCTGCAGTAAGTATCTGGCCAGAGGTGAAGCATGAGGTTACAGCAGCAGCTCCACTCTCCTGTCCCCTCTGCCTGATGGATCCCTGGTAATAAACCACCCTTCAGGCTTTCCTGTCTTAAACTGAAGCTTCTGGGATTCAGGGGAGATAAAGAATTCAACTACCTTTCAGAAGAGCCTTCACAGGAAAGTCCCTGTTGGCATGAAAGTAGACATGTAATGGGCTTTCTCTGTCCCTGAAAGTAGTTTAGCACCGCAGGAAAGTGCAGCCCTTTTAGCTCTCTTCTTTATTTAACTACAGTCGTTAAAATAAACTGATTTCCCAGCCAATTAATTATCAAATATCTGTAACAGCTTTCAAGCCCTGCCATTACTCAGTCTCAGAGGCCCCCACAGGCAGTGCTGAGCTACACTCTCCTTACCTGAGTAACCACTGCTCCTCCAAGTCTGCTCCTTTTCCCTGAGCTGATAGCAGGAAAGCAGCACAGGGGCTGGCAAAGCCCTGAAGGAGAGCTGTAAACATCCCCTTCTCCACTTTAACAGCAACTCCAGCCACACACATGCCAGGAGCCAGAGAGCTTTACCACTCCTCTTGACCAGAGTCAGTTTCCAGCTCTCCTACACAGACCCCAGCCCCATCACAGGAGCAGATTTGCCCTGTCAAGACCCCTGATGCTGCCAGTGAGATTGGCAGGCACCCGGCAGCAGATGCTGCCAGCTGAGCTGAACCGTGGATGCCAAGCACCACGGGCTCAGCCCAGCATGGGGCACAAGCCTCAGTTTGAGGCATGTGCCAGGAACCAGCTTCTCACCCAGATGTGGACAGGGACAGCTCCTGCCATGGCTGTGTTACTTTCTGAAAAACAAGTCTGTACCTCTCTGGTTATTGGAAGGTTGTACTTACCATAGGTACATTAGCAATAGCCCTACCATCTATTTTATAAGCATAAAACTACACTCATATGTGGTTTCAATTAGGAGATTTCAAATGAGATCGAAGATAATGCATCCCACAATTACTCGTCCTTCTCCTTTCTAGAAACTCAAGCAGAATCATTTTCAGGCCAAAATGCGGTCTCTCTTGATGGATGATGCTAATAAAATGGCTTTATTGTGATATAAATAGCCTTAAAAACGTCCTGGAGAGTCAATATCAGTGGTTGATGGCCTTATGCAAGCAAGGTCCTTATCTTACAGTGTGCTAAACCTTAATGAGTTATGCTTCTGAGAAGTCTGACATTGGATTTGGGCGCTTGTTTGGGGAACTACAGAAGGGTAGCTCCCAAATTAGACATGCAAAGTGGGAACTGTTTAAACACCTTTCCTCTTCCTTGAGCTCCCTATTAATAATCTCTTCGCTTCCTAGCTTTCCTGGTGCCAGTTCAAACACAAACACCGGCTGAGCCCAGCAGGAGCCATGGGAACACTGTGCTCCAGCGCCTCTTTGCTGGAAGGTTACCAGCCACTGCTACAGTAATTGGAAAACCTGAAATTTCTTCCAAATTGCGCACGACCTGAGATTCTCACAGCCCCTGCAGAGGCGCGTGGCCACTTCCCAAACAAAGAGCCTACGCTGACTTGCTCTGAAGCACATCCATGGCCCCCACCGTGGCAGATGATATGTTTTTGTTACTCCCATGTCAGGAGAGGCCAACCCCACCATGCAGCTGGGAGTGAAGCAGTCAGTGCCTCAGGCTGCACTGGAAGCTTGGGGGTTCTAGAAAATTGAAGTAATTTTTTAAATTAGTGCCCTCCATGCAGTACCCCAATCCAGGAAGCCAAATGCAGAGCCTGCCTTATAGGATGAGGGAGGAGAGCTTTGGGAATTCTCAAGAGCAATGCGCAGAGCGTTCCTCCTTTTTCTGAATAGCAGTGAACCTCACTCTTCAAAAAGAGAAAACACTTGCTTTAAGGCCTGCAGTTTTCTATCAGGATTTTACCTTCTGCATGCAGCAATGAGAAATACCGCTGACCGTGCTTTCCAGTAGTGCTGCCCTGGCTCAGATCTGGCAGCAGGCTGGGTGCTAAAGAGCTTCGCTGGGAGTGACAGAAGCATATACACCTGTCAGAAAATGCTGATATCATAGCAACTGTGACAGTGATGTGATCAGGACCTGACAGACAGTCAAAAAAGAGAAAAAGGATGCACAAGAAAGGGCGACGGAGAAACTTTCAGGGAGAGCAGTCAGAGTCTGTGCATGAGAGGAGGTGAGTAAATGACGCTTGGTGCTTGTCTGTGCATGGCAGATGGGATGAGGACTCTGGGGACATGTTCTCCCTTCCACCTGAGCAGTGCTTTGTGTCTCTGAAGAGTGAAGGGACTGCACAATTTCCCAGCCTTGCTCCCGTCTCTCCCCATCTCTGCCATAGTTACATCCAGGCTCATATATTTGAGAGCGATTTTCCCTGCAATAACAAAGCCCCTGCAAGCATGTGGGTGGCCGTGCGTGTGTGCTTATGTCGCCTGTGGGAGCGCGCATGTGCCAGGCTCTGCTGAGATGAGAAGGTGGCTTTGTGTACGCGACGGAGCAGGAGGGAGGATGAGACCATCAAACGTGTGCGCGAGGACACGAGAGAGAGCGCGCTTCACACAGAATCAGACATCGAGTGAAAATGAGAAGACGCTCATATTAGATGGCGTGCATGTCAGAAAGGAAGAAAAAGGTCTTATTCACAGCCTTCCTGCCTGTGTTTGATGAGGATCACAAGTTTTAACCAAGAAAAATATGTATGTATTCAAATCAAACACAAAACACCCCTTTTGCCTGGAGCGCTCCTGCCTTGCTTGTTTGTTCTGTTGCGAGCTGCTTGTTAGAGGAACACAGGAAACAAGAAGATGGGAAAAAAACCCAGGTTGACATGTTTAAACACAGCCAGCTACTGAGGCAGTAACAAACAACAAGGAGAAAAGCAGGTGGGATAGTTGGAGAGCTGTTGCAATGCTGCTGAAAGGAGAGATGCGTGTGAGAGTTTCTGAACACCATCCCTCAAGTGGATTATGATCAATTTTACTGTACACATACTGTGTTGATTCTGCAGCTAGCTACAAGAAAACACACTCAAAAGCCTATTGCTTACAGCCATTTTGCAATAAAGAGTCAAAAGACAATGCAAGCAGTGCCAGTGTTCTGTCTCAATCCCCTGCAAAGATTTCTATACTGAGTCTGGACACCTCTTGTCAAAATTGGAATGGAAGGACTTGAACCGAATTTATGAACAGGAGGAAAAACGGTAACAACAGACTCAGTCCCAAACCTACTGGGGCTAAAGGCCTTTCTAGAACTGCAAGTCAGATAAACATGAATACAGAGACAGGGATGGATCTTAAATTATTTTTCCCTGTTCTGTTATACTTTGTTTTTGCTGGTAAATTTAAACACCTTTACAAGTTTAAGGCTCTTCAATGTTATCATAATCCACAGGTCTGTACTGCCCACAGGCGAAATTCACCAATATCCACGTCCAGTCAGACTTGCTAAGTAGTTTACAATGCCATAGGCAATGCATGGGAAGAGAGGATCATGCCAAGAACTGACTGTAGGAGTGGCAAAACCAGCAAACCAAAGACATTGTGTTGAAGAGATCCAGGAAAAGGGTCAGAAGTGCAGATGAGGCTCTCTCCTTAGGCAATTCACCCAAGCTTCACCCAAATCATGGGAAGATTCTTCCAGTATAAAGACAGCTGTAGGCTTTCTGTCCATCCCTCAACCATGTAAAAATTAGAGGGAACAGCGCTGATTTATAGCTGAAAACACAAAACTCTCATTACACCAAGGGAAGGGAACCAAGTACCTTGTCTTTGGGGCTACAGAACTGGTGCAAGGAAACAAAAAGTGTCACACATGTGTGCTTGAGCTTGGGTGCAGCTCTTTCACTATCACCACCCCAGCATCCGACCAAACAAACATTTATTTGGCTATGGAGACCAAAGCAACCCAGGTCAGGCTGACTCCTGCTTTGGACAGGCCTTGTGCTATGCTACACGCTAGGTCCTTCCTGATGGGGGTCCCTGGGGTGCTACTACATCCTCAGTAATAACAGTTATTATTGTTCCAAAAATTACCCAGGAACTTGACAAGTCCTTCTGCAGTGTTTGACTCTCTGACCTCAGGAGGCAGTGTGGATTTCACAGACTGACTACCTGCTGTGTGAAAAAGTGTCTTCTTTCATGTGATCTAAATTAAGCTACCATTAGCATCTCCAAGTGACCTCTTGTTCTAGTATTACAGGAGGACAGAAAAAGGAGGGACTGATCAGTTTTCACCACACTCTTCATTAGTGTAAATAACTCAATTATAAGCCTTTAGTGTGTCTCTTCAGGAAGGCTGTGGATGGCCGGTTCTTGCCATCTCCCATTGGAGCGGGCTGGGATTGAGTGGAGCCAGCCTGAACTCAGGGACAGCAGAGGGCACGATGGCGAGAAGGAAGATGGGAGGCAGAAATGGCAGTTTTGCAAACTCACTACACTGAAAAAGAAAACCCTGTTCAGTCCAACTGGCTGCCTCCTTGTAGGTAATCACAAGATTACTAACCCTACTTCATGACTCTCTGGTAATTCTATACACTTTTATAAATGAGGGTATAGCCAGTGTTCGAGATAATGTCATTTTTTTATAACCTATTCCCTATTGTTTCCCTGTCCCTTAAAGGCAACCAAGCATCTTCCACGTTTTTGGAACTGACGCAACCCACTGAAGAAGCTTTTATCGAGTTACTCACCGTGACTCCCAATCTCTTCCCTCCAAGGAGCCTGGGAGCTCAGTGCTCATCACTGTACAGCTGAAGTGGAGACTATTTTAGCAGTCTGCATTACCATACACTCATCCATGTTATAACTCATCCGTCATCCTGCTGCTCTGTCCCCGTGGCACCTTTATTTCCTGCTGACTCATGGAGATGGCAGCCTGTGCTTGCCTTCAGTTGTTAAGATGGTGAGGGGCACTGAGGGGGAGGACCCACCTCCTGGCAGGACACCCCAGAGCTGCCAGGCCAAGCCCTGGGAGTGGGTCCCATAGGATCTCCACAGCCCAGGCAGCAAGTCTGCAGAGGATGCAGTGGAGTGGGTCTGCTCTTAAAATCTCGTATAGCTTTTGGCAACTCTGCTGCATTTCTCACCAGCCAAACAAGGAGTTGTCATCAAAGCACCAACATGCCATCCATGCACACAGGGAACACAAAACACCTTCACAGTGTGTGCTGACTCCCACTAATAATTTGTCTCCATGCTAAAGAGAAACTATTCTTTGTTAATTAACAGTCCACTGGGTTTTAAACTGTGACAAGACCTTGCCCCTTTGCCCATGGCTATTTATTTCCCTTCATAATTTTATGTGAAAGGCCTTATCAAAGGCTTTATGAAAATCAAAGTACATTATGTCTGCTGGGGATCACCTTTATCTTATTTTATTAAACTTTAAAAAATCCCAAAACAACAAAACCCACTTGCAGCTCAAAAAGGCACAATTTTCTTTTCCAGAAGCCATACTGGATTGACCCTGTCATGTTATACTTAGATGAACATTGTACTAGTCTGTCTTTAATTAGCTTCACAATCAGTTTGGCTGGAACTGAAAGAAAGCTCATAGATCTGTAATTCCCTGGATGTCTTTCGATTATTAAAAAAATAATAATAGTACTTAGCATGCCTGGAGCACTCCCTCTCTGAGGATCTCAGAGTACTCTACACCAGGGTGAAGGCAGAGCAGGCTGGAGACAGCCCTTCAGCACCTTCACCTTGCAAGAGGGAAGAAGACAGGAGAGCAACTTGCCCACAAAGTCCACATCACAGCTGGATATGGAGCTGCCACCCCATTTCTGACTCTCTCAACTGTCATTAAAATCACTTGCTTGATTCTCAGTGGTAAGGAAGGGAAGTATTTGCCCATCTGCATCATCTTGCCTGAGCACAGAGAGATTACAGCATTTTCCCCCCAAATCCGACCCTGCAATATTAGCAGCTCTGCATTCGTTAGAGAGATGCTGTTTATAAGGATCCGTCAGGCACTGCTGTCAGTATATTTCATGCATTATTTACTTCAGAGCCCTGAGACTAATGCTACCTCGGTCCCAGTGATTTACTGCATTTGAGTTTCTCAAGCTGATCCATAACTTTGGGTAATAATAACAATAGCAAAATACTTTGTACGCATGTATCACACTCGTCAGCAAAAACCCACACAGAGATGAGCCTGCGATGCTGGAAGAGCTGCTGCTCCAAGGTACCAGAGCGTCAGCCATTTGGAGTACAGCTCCCTCCTCACAGAGATGTGACTTCCACACCCCAGTTTTAGAATACTTTGTCTCAAGTCCAGTATATGTGAACCCTTCGAAGTCAAAGTCCATAGCCAGGGATCTTCTCTTTTCCAGGGAAAGTTCACCAATCCCTGCACAACATCCCCTGGCAAGGACAGACCTGCTGAGGCAGAGGAACCTCATGAGCCTGTCCCAACCCACAGATGGGGCCCGTCTGCCTTGGTGAATTAAAAATCCCAGAGGGATACTCAGCACCAGGAATGGGGACTGTGCAAACAGCTTGGCACAAGACGGAGATTCAGTTTGTTGGCTTTGGCTCAGCGCTTTAATTGCATTCCCCACCTGTGGCTTCCCTCATCCTGCTCCTGACATTGCATAGCCACGGCACCCCAGCCATTACTCTCACTCCCCTCAGCTTCCTTCTCATTTACACCCTGCCTACAGTTTCATTTGACTCCTGGCTGTTTGGCCGTTCATTAAAAGGTGCTTGATGAACCCTAATAAAAGCCCACTCTCTGCTGTGCAGCTGCAGATCCTTTCTGTCCCCTTTCCACAGAGTCCTCCTATGCCCTCCTATGCACACCAAGGCGGCGATGATCTCCAAGCCAAGTCCAGTGCTTTTAAGAATTGTTTTTTTCCTCGTTTGTTTGCTCTAATTTATTTTTCCTTTCAGCCTTGCATTTGCTGTCATCCTCCTCAAGCCTTCCTGCTGTCCTGTTTGATGCTCACCTGTCCTGCACATGCTGTGTGGGGGGCATACTTAACGAGAAGCCCTTGCTGATGTGATGCCGACAAGCCCTTGGCACTCACACCTCTGAGACGTGCTGCTACTGCCCATGTACCCCACCCGCTCCCTGATGTCTCCCCTGACATGGCTGAAGCCTCAAGAAAGGGAGTGCTGTGTCCTGGCAGGCTCTTAATATGCTGCAGGCCTTATAATAATAATAATAATAGTAACGAAACCCACTGAGAGATGTCTGCTCGCCCTGACAAGGCTCTAGAGTGGAGGCCAATTCCTACCACTGTGCTGACACAAAATCACTGAGATCAATGAAAACACCAACTAAGTGCTGCGAAGGACAGTCTTCTCCCTTGCCTTTCTCATTTCACCCCTGCAAAACCAGTTTCTTTCTAGGAGTGGAAGTAACCCTTCCTGGTGATTTGGCAGCTTTGGCCTGAGCTGAGGCCACATGCCCTCATGCTGCCAGGGTAGGAGAGAGAGGGCTGCAGAGCTGCATGGTGGCCTTTGAGAGGCACCAGCCATAGCATGTGGCACTGAAGCAGAGGGGAGGCTTCTCCTGGTGCTGCCCAGGGTGTGGACACCACACACCAACAATGGCAGGGGCTGCAAGAGACCACCCAGGGACTGAAAAAACAGGAGATGCCGTGCAGGACTGCGTGCGTGCCCTGTGTTTCGCACACACATGTGCTCACAGCAGCCCAGCCAGCTGCTCTGTGCCAGGAAGGACACCCCAGGAGACCCACCTGGAGAGTAAGTACTGCTGAACACAGCCCTAAATCAGGAGTTGTGTCCTACCACATAGGCACCAAGACAAGTTGCTCGAAAAAGCCTTCATTTATGGTGTCAATAAATCGCCTCCAAATCGTGCCCAGATGTGCACTTCAGGGCCCAGTCACCTTGCCTTTTTATTCTTGCCTGCAAAGTATCTGCTCTCCTACAGTACTCTATGCCTAATAAATCATGCCAAAATACATTAAAATAACCCATTATTGTTCCTAATTACTATTATTGAATTAGCAGATTTTACTGCTTCCTTAATCTCTCTAACAGCTGAAACCCTGTGCTCACTGAGGAGGGAACTAAGTGGGTTGGGGTCCTGCCTCCTGGGCAGCTCTCAGCCTAGGGACAGGCCATGCACACAACCCCTCCAAAGAGCAGGGTTGGCAGTGGCTGACAAACCTCCTGACAGGAGTATTTAGCACTTTCTGGGTACAAAAAGCCAGGTGAAGGGAGGGAGAGAAAATTAATCTCCCCAGCTTATCTGCAGGTTAGATAATATCATAGCACAGTGAGTCGAGCAGCCCACGGCATGTTCACCATGTTTTCCTAATTCTCAGCAAACACAGTTCTACTCTCAGCACTGAAAATATCTGTATGAAATATCAACCCAAGAAGGTCGAAACATCCCTATGTCTCATTTTTTCCCCCTGCCCTTTCTCAGCTGTGTCTATTTAATTTGCATCCTCTTCAAGACAGGAGGATTATCACAGTCTTTGGTACCTCACAGACTGGATAGGACACTTCGCTTTCCATACTGTAAATCACAGTAACAGAGGCATCCTAAAGTTCTCTGTTTCTTCTACACAATCAGAAAGAAGGGTGCACCTGATCATCAGTAACTTGCATGATGGTACGGAAGATATCAACAGCTTCAGGAAAGAAACCAAATTCAGGGGAGTGGCTGACACACTGGAGAGCTGCCAATCAGAGGCCCTTGAGGACAAGGAGAAATGGGATGACAGAACTTCACAAAGTTTAACAAAGATAAGTGCAAAGTCTTCCACCTCTTGAAATTATCTCTGTACAGCACTGAAGGATGAGGACTTGCTGGCTGGAGAGTAGCTCTGAAGAAGACCAAAGGTTGCCAGTGAGCAAAAGCTGAAAATGAGTGTGGCAGCATGCCCTTGCACCAAGGAGGGCTAAATGCATACCTGGCTGCAATGATGAGAATGTAGATAGCAGGCCAAAGTAAATTATTATTCCCCTCTACTCAGCACTTCTGAAGCTGTATGTGGAGCAATTTTGGGCTCCCAGAATATTTGGTTGGACATAAAAGAAAAACATTTTCATAATGAGGGTGGATCAGCACTGGAACAGGTGCCAAGACAGGTTGAAGTATCATTGTCTTGGGAGATTTCCAAATTTTGACTGAGTAGGCTGATTTAATGTTGAAGTTAGCCCTGCTTTGAGCAGAGATTTGGATAGGAGGCCTCCAAATCTCCTTTCCCTCTGAAACTTTTCTCTGATTTCAAGGAGGATGCTGTAGTTCTTTCTTCTATGTGGAGCAGTTGTGGCTTGAGAGCTGAATTTGGAAAGGTCTGATGGGAGATTTGTCCCACATCAGTCCCTTAAAGCCTCTTGGCAGAGCTCTGTGTGTGCAGGGGCCAACGCACAGCAGAGGAAGAGCTGGTCTGTTCACCCTGCTGCTTACCTTCCCCTCTGCTACACACTCTCACCAAGGAACCTGTTGTGAATGGGCTGGAAACTCCCAGGCACACATCTGCTTATGCAACCAGAGGATAACTATGCACCTCTGAAGGTACAGGTTGTTCCAAAAATGTGAAAGGATGCCCCTCAAAAAGGCAGGGAATTTTCCTGGGAAGGACCTGGGATGAGCATACAGAACCTGTGTACCAATATCCAAACCCAGAGAGGTTTATGTCACGGTTGTTTCTCTTAGCACAGAGAAGGAGTCACTTCTGGGTTAGATCACAGCAGTCACATAATGCATTACAGTTCAGAAAGTGAGAATCTAAAGCCTCCAGAACGGGATTGACAAGTAGGTCAGCCTGCAATTAGCCACTCTGAATGTAGTCCTGACTCCTGGGACAACAATCTGTGATTTTAAACAAACTCAGAGAGCTGTTTAATAGCTGAGAGAGGCGAGATTGTTGATTTTATGTCTCCTTCAAAACACAGCTGTCTGTTATTTCTTCCTTCAAGTCATTACTCTCCTTTTATTGCCTTTTTACTCCATTCACAAACCTGAACTCCTCCTCTCTCCTCAATTTCCTCTGTACTGTCCCTTCTTGCAGCTGATTTCCACAGGTTGCTTCCTTATTGCTTAATCCTTTGCAAACTTTTTGGCTCTAGCCCCATATCTCAGAAACACCTGCAAATGACCACGAAGCTGTTTGCAGAGAGATTAGGGGGACTGCTTGACAGGAGCAGGGCCAGCAGTTTCCCCTGGCTGCAGCAGGGACATGTGGCTGGACTCTCTAATGTGATAATAACATACGAAGTGTGCAGTGATGGCCATATGTTATACTAATTCTACGTACACCATGCCCTCTGCAGAACAAACAGCCAGGATGGAGGGCACTGAGGGAAGTGCAGGCCCATGGAGTGACACCTACCCTTCAGAGACAGATTTAGAGAATGAGGAAGCTAAAATCAGCTCCTGGAAGTGAGCTACAATCACCTCTGGTTAGGTCAGACTGCAACTGCGTATGTCTAATTAAAAAAAAAGAAAAAAAGAACAGGAACAAAACAACTGCCAGGGAACAGCCATGGATGGGGGCAGGTAGAGAAAACCAGGTGACCCTTCAATACCCCTGAACAACCACATAACATGACATTTCAAGGGCTCTTGAAAGGTCCCAGGCCTATGCCCACATTTTGGCTCAAGCGCTGTGAGTGACAATTACCTTTGCTGCTATTGGCTTGTGAATGACTGGCAGGAACCCAAAATTCTCCTGAGTCACCTTCCCCAGCAATTCAACAAGGCAAGGACCAGAATAAGCATTTGATGTAGCTGGGATTTCTCTGGTGACAGCAGGCAAGGAGAGGAAAATAGATTCTAAGCAGATTTCCTAGGCTGGACCAGTTCCAGTTCTGCTTGGAAGTGAAGGGTATTAGGGTACATTTTCTGTGCTGTACAAAAGAGAAGAGTCAGCACTTCCATCCAGATGCTCAGACCCATGGGCTAGGCAGAAAGAAGACAGCTGCTCTGCTTCATACTTGGGCTTGCACTGAAGAAGGAGAAAGGTAGAAAAAGTCTTTGCTGAAGAACAGGCAAGGAAGGAGAAGAAGATGTGTCACATGAAAAAGCAGATACTGATTAATGGCACCATAGCTTAGTTGTCTCATGTTAGAGTCTTAAATTGCCCACAGTGGGAGGAAAGTCACTTTAACATCTCAACATGGCACATAAAACTACTGTTTAAAGAAAAAAAATCCAGAATATTTTTGAAGAAGTGATGGAAATGAGATTGTTTCACTTCTGGCTGTACAAAGCTAGAGGTTGGAACTAGATAATTCTTAAAGTCCCTTTTAACCCAAACCATTCCATATTTTATGATTCTAAGTTGGAGTCTTCTGGCCAGAAGTAGGTGAGAGCTCCCACGTCAGCTGACATACTGGGGTGGAGACTGATGACCCCAGAGCTGAAAAGCACCCACCACTAACTGGAATGGTTCATCAAGGATTGAAAACTCTCATCTTATCTGGGGAGAGGAAATAGGAGTGCAAGCCCTAATGTGATCCTTAGCCATCTGCAGAAGAGGTACTGCAAGGCAGCAGAATGGATGGAGCCCGCCTAAGTGGGTTTTACACAATCAGATAGGTTTTGATGGCCCTAGGAAACACACAGTGCCAAGGAAGGAGGGAGAATGGATGTGGCAGCTCTCACAGAATTAACAAATCAGGAATGGAAAGGACTGTAGGCCACCATTAAACACAATCCCTAACTCTACCACAGAATCAGCTATGCATAAATGATCCCAGGGGACAGCTTTTCCTCATCAGCTTAGACGTCACCACTAAAGGAAACTCCACACCCACTAAATGAAACTCCTCTCTCACAGGTGTACCACACTCCCACTTTGTGACCCAGCCTGTGAAGAGCTGATGTGCATACTTCATGACGTCTGGGGTAGGTGAGGCTGCTGTGGCAGTGAGTAATTTTAATAAGATGTTACAAAGTCAATGAGCCCATTCTGAAAATGGACAGGAGAGACTGTGCAAATAAAGCTGTCCTCAATTTTTAAAATGTTTTGTGCCTTCTCATTTTATGTGCTTGAAAGAATTCTGTGGTGAGCTGGCAACTAGTAGATAAAGTTATTGACAACAAAGCCTTTGGCTCAAAATTAAAGCTAATTCAGTAGTTGTAAAAAAAGAAAAATTGTAAAATACAAAGATGGCAGGTTAGTTGTGATAACATCATTAAATTTGTATCCAGTTCTCAAAACACATCATAGTTATTTAGAGACAAGTGATCTGGGGAATCAGAAATGAAAGTGATTATGGCATTTCACCTCTTGGGGTCTATTTTGCAGCGAGATACAAATAAACTGAGTTTGGCAGTCAGAAATACTCTCTGACAAAATATTCTCCTACATCCTCAAGCTGATTAAAGGAATAACCTGGAAGAGAGAGGTCAGTGGGTAGGCACATAGATAAGCAAGAGATAAGATGAGAGGAGACAGTGCTTGAGTCTCTGTAGTCAATATCCTGGAGCTCACAGAAGTTTGTTACTGCACACAGCTTTCTCTGTCTGGCTTTTCAAATCAGATCTCAGCAGCCAGTGCTTATCTGTGTCCACTTGTTGGATTATGTCCCATTGCAGGTAGCATGCAGAATCTTGCATCTAATTCTCCACGTAGACTCAGTCAGATTCCCTACTGCTCCAAGAAGGCAGAGATTGGCAAGGAACGACTTCTCCACCCAGATCTTTCCACCTTTCTGGCAGCTGTCAGAGAGCGGTGATAAAGTTTCTGGTGTTGATAAGAGACAAAATCCATGTGCTGTCTGGACAATGTACAGGTTTCATCCCTGGTCAGCAACCGTATTACATTTGCCAGGATACACCTTAACCAGAGCAGTCCCCAGAAAAAGATGGAAAGCGGCAAATGTTATATTTAGTTACAGCCTTTGACCCTCTCATATCAGGGGGATATAAGCAGCACACCTATGCTAATCTAACAAGTTGCTCCTGACAATAGATTTCAACAGTGACTGCATCTCTAGTCCAATTAACTGATAATGAGAACTGGTTGACAGCACAGGAGGGACTAAATCCTTCTCTAGCATCATTAAACATGGACTAGATGACGAGTCACCAAGCACTGAGTTCACATTTGGCCCCACGCCTGCTCCTGCCATTCAAACCACTCCCGGCAGCAGCGGAGGGGCACAGTGTGGTGACAGCCATTATCCAGGTAGGACATTTCTCCTGTGTGAATGCACTGTATGTCCCTTCCTGGCTTCCTACCACATGAGTGCTTCCAGCCTAGTTGAGATGATATGAAAAGGGAAGAGGGCACAGAGCCAAATGCTGTGCTTTAGCAATTTGCCAGTTGCTAGGGCTCACTCTAGCTGTGCACTACAAAGGCACTCTGGTTTGGTGAAGTTTCCAGCCATTAGCTGGTCTCTTCAGCGCTGCATACAGGGTGAGTGCTGTCACCAAGCTAAATGGGTTAAATGGTGCCTAGAATCCCTTCCTTCCCTTGTTCCCTTCCTCCATGCATGGGAAGAAAGAACAATCCTTCTCACAAGGAAATTGCAACACATTGAAGAAGGAGGAGGCTTAACAGGGGCAAAATGCCATGTCCAGCATGGGGAAGGAAGCCTAGGCAAAGCATCTGGAGATGCCGTTTATAAATCCCCTAAAATGGGCCCGGAAGGTTGAGTGCAGACAGTATGTGGGATAAGGAAAGGCAGGTCCCGAAAGGTTCTTCCACAGAATATAGTGGTGCCAAAGGAAGATATTTAAGATCCAGAAACAAGAAGACAGTCTGAAATAATCTCCCCCATGAACCTACCAAACAAACTCCACCTAACCTCCCTCTGTCTTTCCATTGCCCTGATTGTCCCCAGCCACTCCTTTCCAGAAAGCCACACAGGGACTGGCAACAAACACCCCTGGCAGAACACAAGGAGAACAATGCAACATAGCCAATATGCTGCCTCTACTGCTGCGTCCCCTATTGTTTTAAATCAATAGTTTATGACATCTACAAGGGGAAACTGTAAATTTAATTTTGTCCCCTGCAGTGCGATTCATATCTTGTTTGCTGGTAACATAATGAATGTGTTTGCCCTCTAGACCTCCTGCCCAGTAGACCAATTTAAGGATAAAGGGAGAGAAAATAGCAAAGTACAATTAGGGAGGTCGATTAATGCTGGATTAACCAATAGCTCAGCTGAAGATAGCTTTACAACACTTATACGTAAGGGGCAAGGGAGAGAGGGAGACAGAAGCCCACAGAAGGAATAGAGAATCGGATCATTTCTCTTAGGAATAAAAACCTTACAGGTGACTCGAAGGCGCACGCTGCTTCCTCCAGAACAGATAGAGCCTTGCATCACCCGCCAGCCTAAAGCCACAAAACTGCAGATGCTTTGCCCCATTTGGTGCTCATCAGGTGTGGTCCAGAATATAACCCAAACTGCCCCAAGGACACAAGTTAAACCTTCCTGAAACTCATAGGCTTAATTGCTCTGCAAAAGCTACTTGAGCTCGTCACCATAGTCTAAGTTAAAGTGTGCATGAGCCTGGGATTGCTCGGAAATCTTGCTGGAAATTCAAATGGCAACAGAACAGTGAGGGGAGAAAACGTGACAGCACTCTGGAGCTAACAGAGAGGAGGGCACTGAAGAGCAACGGAGATGAATTCCAGCAGATGGAATCCAGGGAGAAGGTTTCTCGCGTCAGGGTGCTCTCTGCAAACCAGCTGGGGTGGTGGGTGAAGAAACAGCTCTGATTGTGTGTACCCTGCTGCACAACAGAAAGCAGGACTTGATGCATTCTTGTGAACAAGCAGACCTTGCCAGAGAAACCTGACTTCATTGCCAATTTCTTTTTCCAGCTGGCATAACCAACAAAACTTCAAATTAGTTTGGCTAGGTAGGTAGGGCAAAAGAAATAATAATATTTTTGGCCAAAATCTAGAGCCAAACTTTGCAGCTAGGTCTTAGCTTTACAAAGAGACGAAGCACAAAACCCCCCACAAAATCCCAAGGAAACCAGAAAAAGGGCAAACCCATTAACCTGCAAAGAGGAGATCAAATGCCAAGGGATTTGGATCTGTAAAGGCATGGTCTAGAGCTTTCAGTTCGTGTCTCTCTACTTTGTGGTCACAAAAGACTTGCTAATACAGCATGTCTAGCAATACTTCAGTGCTTCTGCTCTTTGAATTAAAACGAAGCAGTGCAAAAGTATACGGAAATTAAAAGAAAAAGAAACTCTCAGCTCCCAGAGAAGGCTTAGGTGAGGGGCTAAGGACAACCTTGCTGTTTCTGAATTTATCTTCCCCTCTCTACTTTAAAACAGCGTATTTTTCTGCTTTAGCTACCTCTTTAAAACACTATCTTACATTCAGCTTCAGAGACAGCTCCCTATGGATAAGCATTTTTAGATGGATACAGTGTGATCTTTACCAGTTGCTGCAAATTGGCTCTGAGGGCACCTTTATGTGTCAGTTCTGCCTACTTTCTCTACAGAGAGACAGGGATGGAGAGGATGAGGGGAAAGGGCTTTACAAATAAAACAAACAATAGGAGAGCAATAAACATAGTCACAGCAGAGTCACACATTCTGACCTGAAACCAGGGTTCCTCATCCCAGAAATCCGTAACAATCTCCCTGACATCAGCTGCAGATGCTGATCAGACACACATGCAGGGAACTACGTTCATACACAAATGTGCAGTTTGCACTTTTTGGGACACTCCCCTCAGATATAAGTGACAGCCAACAAGCTGTGGGGAGGTAGTACATAACTGAGTGTGCAAGGAACATGAGCA
Organism: Thryothorus ludovicianus; assembly: GCA_013397245.1. Lineage (NCBI taxonomy): Eukaryota > Metazoa > Chordata > Aves > Passeriformes > Certhiidae > Thryothorus > Thryothorus ludovicianus. The sequence goes on along the minus strand of VZTB01017773.1, from coordinate 363,306 downwards.
TCACTCAGGTTTAGCTGTGACTAAACCAGCCATGGGCAAAGCATATCAGGTGCAGTTCTTGCCCCTTCAATTCTTCCTGGTACCCTCAAATTCACCAGACTTGAAAGACTTTTGATAAAATGATACAAAACCACAAAAAGAATGATACGAAACCACGTCAATATTTGGACCCCATAACAGCACGGTGTTCTGGGCACAGGTATCTTAATCTGCTCTACTCTGTTGTTTGAGGGAAAGGCTGAAGAAAACAAGGTTATGGCCAGAGACAATAGAGATGTAAAAACCTTCTACGCATGTGGAGTTGGTAATGGCAAAACACAGCTCTTCATTACAGAGATACTGTTTGGTTTCAGTCCACTGCAAATACTGGGCATCCCACAAGACAACAGATGCAATCACTGTCCCTGGGCCTGTAGCAGACACTGCTGTCCAATATGCTGCTACAGTAGAGCTTGGATGAATGATACAGCTGCAGCCTGTGCCGGGGTACTGCTGGGTTCACAGTCTAGGCTGGAAAGGACCTCCAAGGTCATTGAGTCCGCCCATTAACCTGACACTGCCAAACCCCCACTAAGCCATGTTCCCAAGTGCCCCATCTACATCTTAAATACCTCCAGGGATAGGGAATCCAACACTTCCCTGGGCAGCTGTTCCAATGCTTGAACACTTTTTTGGTGAAAAAATGTTTCCTAATATCGTTTCTAAACCTCCTCTGGCACAACTTCAGACCATTTCCTCTTGGCCTGTTATTTGTTACCTGGGAGAGGAGGCCAACCCCCACCTGGCTACAGTCTCCTTTCAGGCAGCTGTAGAGAGTGATAAGGTAACCCCTGAGCCTCTTCTTCTCCAGGCTGAACGACTCCAACTCTCTCAGTCTGTCCTCACAAGACTTGGGTTCCAGACCCTACACCAGCTTTGTTGCCTTTCCCTGGGCACGTTCCATCACCTCAATGTCTGTCTTGTAGAATGCGTAGTGATGTCAGGGACAACAACAACAACAACAAAGTGAAGGCCCAAGATTCCGTGTTCCATAAAAATGCAGAGTGTCTATCAGAGCTATGGCTGTCTGTGTGATGATGTTTAACAGTGAGATGCCACTTCTGCCTTTGCAGCCTGGGTTGGTGCTTGAATCTTTCCTTGTCTACACAGGGGAATCTGTGACTATGCATTTACAGCACTAGTGCCATGGGGTCAACTTTGCCTGAAGTGGCAGCTTCTGCTCTGTCCCTGAACGTACAGGTACAGTTTAGGAACAATAATGTGGAAAGGATTTAGGGAGAGCAAGACTTTTCTCTCCTGATGGAAGAAGCAGACAATTTTTTCCTAGATGGAAAAAAGCAAGCAATTTTTTTTCTTATACTGGCCTCCATCTGTCTTTTCAGCTCTTGTCCCTCACGCGCATTCCTTCCTCTGTCCTTACACTGCAATTATGTTTTGTAGAGTTTTGTCCTTCCAGGACAATGTTTCCTGCCCATTTTGAGAGCCAAACATACTGATTAAACACTTCTTGGTCTTCACAGTCTCATACTTTTTAGTACTGACAGTTTAATTTCCAGGCTCCAAGTTTTTCTGATTCAAAAAATACCAGGTTGTGCATTGTCATGGTTAAAATCAAATTGTACCCATTTATTTTCCAGGGTTGGACAGCTGTCTGAGGACTTTTTTTTTTAAGAACCAAAAGATTATTTCTTAGTATCTGAGACTGCAGTTTGTAACTACAGTTGGTATCAAGTGTAGATTCTCCACAATAGGCCATTAAAAAAATAAATTTTTTTTCTTTCTTTCTTTTTCTGTTAAGAAGCATTCAAAATTACTTCCCAACATATCTACTTTATCTATGATAAACAGCACATAATTTTCAACAAAAGAACCAATGGTGATTCAGATTAAGAACCAGAAGCACCAAAGAGAAGACACATAAAAGCAAGAGAACCATTACTCTGACATCGTCATCCTTTTTGTGAGGTTCCTGAGGTCTGCCAACAGCTGCAGCTGGAAAGGGCTCCTATTATACTTCTGTATTGGTGGATAATACTGTGTTTGCTGGTCTTAGGTGAACAGAAGAGTAAAAGGAATTGGTTAACATCTACAGAAACAAAAGAGCTGAGTTTGAATAGCTGTGGTTCATGTTCTCATGACACGTGCTAGTTGTGAGCATTTGTCAACTTGCTGGGTGTCACATGAAAATTTGTTAACTGCTAAGGCTGATTCTTACCAGACAGCCAGCTATTTGTTATTCATAGGACTGGCCAAAATAATTAAAATAAATTAAACAGTGCATGATAAATTTTTAAGTTCTGTAATCTGTTCCCATGTTTTATTACAGCCTTTTAATTCATTTTTTCTTTTCTCTGCAAGAAAGAGCCACTCCTGAGTAGATAACAGTCTTGTTATTATTTGGTACATGAAAGATACGGGTACAAGTCTCTGCCTGATTTCTTATACAAATGCTTGGCTGGAGTTTTCTACATCTCACACAAGATCCCCACTCATTAAGTTGCTGGCCATTTCAACCCTGTCTATGCCTCACCTTTTCACCAGAAACTTAAATACGGGGCCTGAAAAACTGAAGATGGCTGTGTATAAACTCCACATATTTCCATGAAATGTTTCCATTTTGACAGGTCAGTATCTCAGATGGAAAAAATATCCCAACAAATAAACTGAAAAAGAAATATTGACCAATATTTTACTTACTCAGTTGAGAAAGTCAACGATTAGCATGATATTCAGTTAACCAATTTAAGAGTGGAAATACTAAGCAAGTAATGATTCACTGAAGCAAACAGGTTGTAAAGAACAGCTGGAGGCCCAAAAATTACTTCTTTTTAGTGAGTACTTATCAAGCCCTAAAGCACTGGAAGAAAATCTGAAGCTACTTACAAACAAATTGCTTATGACAAAGTGACAATGCTTTAACACTTCTCTGTTTTTCTCATATCCTTATTCTTCCCACCACCGCCTCCAAGTGAGAACCTTCCCTGTATCGGGTGCCGCACGCAGCAACAACTGCAGAACCTGGCCCTGACAAGTCAGATTTGTAACTAATATTTCAGGCTTCTCTAACACTGGGCTAGAGGGTCGGCAGTGGCTTGTAGGGACACAGTGACACGACTGAATCAGTCCATGCACTACCCTGACTCCAGCAAACAAGTCTCACAAGTAACATCACTCCCGTTGGAGTCTGGCACAACAAATGCTCCCAGTCTTTGAAGAGAAAGAGACAAAGTGGTGCACACTAAAATGGAGCTGCCAGCCAGCCTGTGGGCATGGGCGAAGGGATTTTGTCATGCTGCTGAGAAAAGACTATTACCCTAGGCTCTGCTTGCAAAGCTGGGAGGTCTCACTTTCAGAGCCTGTACTGAAAGATCACACCTTATACCACAACTCACTCATCCCAAGCCAGACACTGCTCTGCCCATTAAATGCCAATTGTACAAAGTAAAACTGAACAGTGGATAATTAATGCTTGTGAAACACATTGGAAAGGCATGAAATGCCCTTGCTGCTCCAGGGTGCTGAAGAAAAGAGGATGCACTGAGTCCCTACTGCCTGCAAGCACCAAGCTTCACTGTTTGCTGCTTCACCCTAGCTGAAGGGACAGAGGTCACTTGTTATCTATGGCTAGCAAAGCTTGATTCTTAACTCAGTCAGAGGAAAGACAAGGTTATCCCCAGAGCACCAGGAGAAGGCCTGAGTGAAACACCTAAATCTCTGTGATGACTGTGTAGGAAGTCAGGGTCTGGTATAAATCCTTCCTTGGCTAAGCATGCCTCAGATGTCTGGGCAGGTGGATGTCTGAGCAAGACCTCAGCTCATGCATGATGCTTATAAGAGCATGGAAATTAATGCAGATGTCCCAAGCCTCAGGCTACGAGGATAATCACCGCCCTTCAGGACGTCTTCTCAAGAAAGTTCCATCTGTACTGCAAGGCACAAAACAGGTTTTGGGACACATCACCTGCTTTCTAACTTCAAAAACTGCTGTGGCAGCTCAGTCTTCACACAGCTTGAGCTGGGCAACTGCCTTCTATCAAGAGGCTGAGTCGCCCCTAAGGCAGCAAGTACTGGTTTTCCAGATAAAAATTACAGTGGTCTATGTCCTGGATGGCTGAGACACCAGTGATTGTGTGTGGCCTGCCTACTGACTCAGAGGAAATACCCTCTGAGGATGAGCCAGTTCCTAGATGGATAAGTGCCCATCCTGGAGATCCAGAAGTCTGCTAGACAGGTGGTTGCAGTGGGAAAATCAGTAGGCAGACAGGCTGTAGAGTCTTGACCCTGTCCTCGTGTCGAAGTAGAATAGTTTAGGTTGAGAGTAGCATAGGGAAGATGCTTGCTAGCTGCTGAGGAAAATGAAATGAGCTCCATCCTTGGCACTGCTGATCTATTTCTGGTCAGAGTGAAGCACATTTAAATGTGGTGTGGGGATTGCTGAGCAAGCCACTTGGAGTTATATGTGCCACTGCTGCCTCAGACTGCTGCTTCATCTCCTATTCATGCAGAGGGTTGAGTAACAAATGATACATGCTCAGGAGCCGACCTCCAACAGCAGGGGAAATGAGAAGGACCACAATCCTCAGTGCAGAAGCTGCAGGAAGACAACAGTCCATTGTGCTTCCACAGCCAGAAGAATTCATGAGGAGAATCTCATTCTTATGTTTGCCTGTGCTTCCTCCTTGAGTTGGTGATTTACAGTGCTCCGTCAGCACACCTGTCTTACTTTTTATTCTTCTGTTGATTTCCTGATGTTTCTCTGCTTCTTCTTCTGCACTGGAGGCTATTAAGCATCACCTGCTCTGGTCAACAAATAAGTCAGCAGCACACCTCTGCACTTTCACAGCTAGTGACTGAACTCCAAGGCTCTGATCGGCCAATTTTGTTAGAACAGTGTGGGAGAGGGAGAAGACTGCACTTATGTCCACAAGGAGAATGGAATGCCATTCAAGGTGATAATCCTGGGATAGCAAGAAAATGTGTTCCACTTGCTGTGGGTTCATTGCAATTGGTGTCAAACACAAGAACAACTGGTGTTCTTTTATAACCTTCCTCCTTGTGTCCTGTAGTCCCAGCCTGCTGGATGATCATCCCCACTGCCTGAATAAGCCAGGATGGGAGCTGGCTGGGTTTAATCCCTCAGGCTCCAAATCTAAGCCCTTGCCCAGCATCTCCAGTATTGGAGTTGACCAGCAAGTTCTCACACGTTAACAAAAGCTCTGCCTGGGCAGCTGAGCCCTCCTGTTTTCCTCACCTATTCTCTGCAAATGCCTCACAGCTCAGTGTGTCTCCTCAGGGGGCTTTTCAGAAAGGTGACAAAAAGGACATCAGAACCACCTCTCTCTGCAACTGCTGCCACGCAGAACCTTGTCGGAATGGCTCATATTAATAGCTGCAGGTTAATATTTGTCATATCCTCTTCAATTTGCCTGTAATCACTGCAAAGGCAAATACAGAAGCAAATCCCCAGGGATGACCATCTAATGTGCACAGAAATAAATACCAAGGAAGGGGAGAGGACAGTGCTCATGACTGTGTACAGCAGAGCACTTGCAAGCCAGTGCAGGTGGGGACATGGAGGAATGGCAGCAATATGAGCATGCTGAGTGGGTGCATCCAGGTGTACTCACAACTAGGAAGATGCACATGAACACATCCAGAGGATACTAAATTCAGGTAAGGGCATTCCCATTCCCATGACTGGCAGTAGGAATGAGGGCAGGTGAGGGTAACCTGGAGGGGCATGGTTGAGTGGGACAAGTTGCATAGAGTGAGGCAGCGACAGTGCTTGTGGCAGTGTGAGGGGGGAAACCATGATCATGCAGAAGAATTTATTTCTGAGCCTTTCCCTATAAAATGATACAGAGAAGCACATATTAACCTGTTCATTTGGAGGCTTATGTACTGAAAATGTCCTTTTCCTTGAATATTTTCTACATATAAAAGTTGATTCTTTAGCCTGTGTGGTGCAGAAGAGAAAAGAGGATGGAGAGTCATAGAGCTCCAAAATGTGCAAATTCTGGGAGCAGTACAGAACAACTGAACTAAACTCTTATTTGCAGAGTGGTACTCAGAATGCTTTCTGCCACTTTGCTCTTAAATGCTACACTTCTAGAGGTCACCCTAACCTAATTAAGTCTCTGTATCTGGTTAAAGCAACAGCTGCACAGTACACATGAGTTCAGAGGAGGCTGAAACCAGGAGACATGTTCTACATTTGATTCTCTAGTTGTGGCTGAGCTGCCCATGGGGAAACTCAGTTTGGACAATTGCTAGGAAAACAGATTTCTGTTTTGGTACAGCTGTGTATTCAGTGTGGCTGGGAACATGATGTTTGCTGTTAATTCCCAGCATGCCAAATGGAATTGTAGGCCTGCTGGCTGGAAAGAGCAACACATGGTGGTGAGCCACAGACAGCCTCACTGCATCATTTGGTTCTGGCCCTTCATGAGGTGATCTTGAATGCATTGTCTTTGAGGTGATTGCCTTGTCTTTGAGTTCCACAGGCTTGGAGCCCCTTCCATGTCAACACACTCTCTGAGATAAGAAGTCCTCACAAGAGGAATTACATTGTCCTGGAAAGAGGACTGAGAGCACACGATCAGAGTTGACTGTAAAGCATTGTGTGATGTGCTTAGCATTCATAGGACACACACAGAGCCTTTTGCACAGAGCACAACAGTCCCATCAGCTTGTCCCACATGTCCTATTTTGTGCTCAAGTTACTTTGGAGAAGATCTTGAATCCCTTTTGTTGCATCTGTCGCTGCCTTCTAACACATAACTACCAGTACTATAACATAGGGGTTTAGGTTAGGAGGTAGCTTTAGAAACTCTCTCAGAGGGTGTTGCAGAGTAATGCTGAGAAAACAATGACATGACCACAGCTGGAAAAGACTCTACATTAGGATGTAGCAAAATTTTCCTGTCCGAAACAAACAGATGATGTACTGAACCATCCTGGAGAAAGCAAAGGAAAGGAATGGACAATTTCAAGTAATCAGCTTCCTTGCAGCAGTTTCCTTCTCCTTATTTATAGCCATGCTATGATTCAGTCAGGCTGGAACTGTGAGTGCAAACACGTTTTCTTTGCTCCTGGCTCTCCTTGGACTTCATTTGCACAGCAACGCATCACCCAGTGCCAGAGATTTATGATACATACAAAGCCCAAACAAGGCTTGATCTGAACAGCCACATATCCTCCAAATTTCATGGTGGGAAATGTATCTAGTGGGCTCCCAAGAAGCTCGTGTCAGATTCACTGATCCTCATTGCAGCTGTGCATGGGGAGGGGCAACTCAGCCAGCTCCAAAGTAGCAGAGACTCAACAAACTTAAGCTCAGCTTCAAACCTAAGAAAAGCTCCTGGATGGACCTAATCTTTTGTCAGCAAAACTCCTGGTCCTGGAGACTTACAGACTGACATAGACTCAGATCCAGTGCCAAATTCTGTAAGTCAGCTCTTCATGCTTCAAGTTACAAATTTCAGGCTTGTAACAGTGGGTTGTGCCAAAAAAATCCAGTGGCCATGTGTCTCCTCCTGAAAGCTTGTGAAATACTTGTCTGGAACTCAGTGCTTTACAGTTGAGGTTGCTCTTCATCAGGATGGCCCTAATCTTCATTTTTTCTATGTGAGAGCACCCTCTAATCTTACGTGAGGACTGTGAAGTTGTTGTCCTGGGGCTCAAATAAAATTCCAGCAAAAAGACATTTTCTGTCCAGAACTAGACAGGGTGCTACCTGACTCTAATCTCACAGTTGTTCACAGTTCCCTACACCACAGACACAAGCCTCTCATTCTTCAACCTCTCCCCATACCTACCACAGCCCACAAGTGATAAAAGAATTTTTAAGATGGGGAGTCTGTCGTCTGTCCATTGCTTTTTTTCAAAGCTGGAGAAAAAAAAAGTAATGATCTTGTTCCGGAGGAAAATCAAAGGCTGCCAACAACAGCATGATATGTCAGCTCTTTTAATTTCATTTATTTATTTATTTTATCCAGTTGCTTTAATCCTTGGAGTTTAAAGGCAAAGAATGAATGCAACGTGCTGTAAAATGAAGAGCATGTGACAGTATCAAAGAGTGAAACCAAAGGAAAGGGGGTGTGTGTGTTGGGGGAGCCTTGTTAAGAGACACATTAAGGCAATCCAGCTGATAGATGAAGCCTTTTATAAATGAAGAGTACAGTCTTCATGTCACTCTTATCTTTCTCTTTTGTTTTAACCATTGTCTCTCTCTTTCACCTCCCCTTGCATTCCTATCCTGCCTCTCCTCTCCTGCCATAGGTTCCACTTTATATTTGAACTGTAGGGCTGCTGTGGTCATGGAATTATAAAGTCTCCCTCTGCTGAGGACAGCAGAGTCTGTGCTTCAACAGGCCATGTTGTACCTGCCACTGTGAGACCCTTCAAAGAGACTAAAATGCACCTTACTCTCATCAGGCTGAGATGCTGGCTCCTCTCAGTCTTTTGGAGCTATAAACAAGGCATGGCAATCAGTCACAGGCAGTGGGAGCCTGGTCTCCAGGGGATTTTGGCACAGAGGTGGGATACAAGCATCACAGAAAAGCAGCTGTGCTCTATGTAGAAGTTGCAGTAGGGAGGTAGGTAGGCAGGGGGAAAGCAACCCAGAATTGCCTTTTATCCTTGATAGAAGAGAAGAAAGACAAGGAAACAGAATCACCACATTCTTCTCTTTCAGTCATAGTTTTGACATCCCCGGAAAACAACTCCAGTGAAAAAACTTCTCTTGGGTACTGTTTGTGATGAGATGCAGCAGGAGTGACTCAGTTCTCATTGGCTCACATATACACACAGAGTTCATTATCTGTGATCTTTCTAAATAGTGGATGTAAATGCAGGCATGCCTCCTTTGCAGCCTCCTGGGCTTGGTCAAGCTGGAGAGTTTCACACAGACCCTGTTTCCTCTAGCAGCCTTCGTGCCTCCCTGTGGCTCTCTCCCAGCAGAGGTTACACAGCCTCACACACCAGCACAAACCTCTGGATCTGGTGGTATCCAAACCAGGTGTCACACCCCATCAGAGACCAAGCCATGACATCTCACTACTGGCAAGGAGAGTTGGAGGGGAATCATCTTCTCTCCCCCTTCCAGAGACTGGCCCTTCAAAATCACAAGACAGAGTCTAAATGTTGCTCTCTTCCAGCCTGAGACATACTTGACCCCTATCCCCAGAAACATTTATCTTGGTTTAACCCCATACACGAACCAAGCCCCAGGCAGTCGTTTGTTCACTGCCCCAGCAGTGGAATCAGGGAGAGAACTGGAAGGGTGAAAGCTGGAAAACTCTTGAGTTGAGATAAAGACAGTGTAACAGGGAAAGCAAAAGCTAAGCACACAGGCCAAGTAAAGCAAAGAATTAAATCACCACTCCCATGGGCAGGCAGGTGTTCAGCCATTCCCAGGAAAGCAGGGCCCCATCATGTGTAACAATTACTTGGGAAGACAAAACACCATCGCTCCAATCATCCTTCCCTTCTTCTTTCAGCTTTATATACTGAACATGATGTCATAGGGAATGGAATATCCCTCTGGTCAGTTTGGGTCACCTGTCCTGGCTGTATCTCCTCCCAGTTTCCCAGGCACACCTGACTTCCTTGCCAGCATGGAAGTACAAGAAGCAGAAAAGACCTTAGCTCTATGTAAGCCCTGCTCAGCAATGAGAAAAATATCTCTATATGATCAGTCCTGTGTTCAGCACAAATCCAAAACACAGCTTCTTGCCAGGCAGTGGGAATACAATGTAAGTGCACTCCAGCCAAAACCAGCAAAATGTGCCTGTGAGGTCCCAGGGCCACAGACCTATGATCTGGAGAGCGGCGACTGGCGAGCAACTGAGCCCTGTGATGTGTGCCTGGCAGGGAAACACGCTGCAAAAAGACCCTTGGGCAACCCCAGCTCTTCCCTATCCAGAGGAGCTCCTGTGGTGGGGCCTGGCAAAGTCAAGAGTGGTTAGAACACCCGAGGCAGGCACTTTAAGTTTGGCCAACAGCGGGCCTCTGGGTGAGCCACTTTTAAGGACACCTTTGTCTCTCTGATGGCGTGGGATGTGTGACTTTGGGAGCACAGAGGGAGTGACAGGCGGATGGGCAGATTCTGTGCTGAGGCTACTGCACTCTGACAAGTCTCTCTGGTTTTCTACTTCCCAGAGCGTGTTGCTTAGGATCTGTATGCAAGGTGTCCGAGTCCCAAAGTAGATTAAGTAGACTTCAAAGAGACTGCTAATTTCATATGATTATAAAACTGGTGAGTCTCACAGAGGGGCACAGCAAGCTTCAGATTACTAATTCTTGCAAGATGCAGGTGATCTGAGATCTTTGCAAAAAAGGCAGTGTAAGAAGGGCCCAGAAAACTAATTTTTCCAAGGTGCAGTTTGCTTTTTCCCCCCAGTCCTAAAGGAACAAGAAAAAAGAAAGAGAGACCCAAAGACAAATGCCAAAGAGCAGGCAGAAGGCATGTTGGACTTAAGATGATAGAAAGGGTCACTGGAAGTAGAACAGCGGAGGCACTTGTTCCCCTAAGACTGGTGTGAAATGCAGCATACACCAGAGGCATGCAAATGAATGCCAGCAGGATCTGTGCACCAGTCCTGGAGCACAGGTCACTCCAAGGTGCAGAGGAATACACACGATGGACACTATTTAAGTCAGATGTTTTCTATCTTTTCAATACCAAAAAATAAGGAGACAATTTTCAAAATTCAGTGACTGTCAAGCAGGAATCTGGAACAACTAAATGTGATACTTAATTAAACATCTATACTTCCATGGAATGTAAGATTTGCCTCCTTTCTCCTTTTTAGTATAGGAAGTCCAGAGACAAAATCTTCAAGTTATGAGCAACTATACCCTGCTGAGAAAAGTGATGGAGTGCTATGCTCCAGAGAACTTAACCAGGCCCCAGAAAATATGGAGTTGACACCTAGAAGGTTTTCTTCTTATTATTAGTGCTGTTGTTATTATTATTATCATTACAATTTTTCCTGACACTAAAACTCTTCCCATCATGTTCCCAGAGGAAGACAAACAGTGTGTGTGTGCATGTTAACGGGAATAAATGGGAGCACTCTATTTTCCTGATGCACAGGGTTCAATTGCTGGAGGAACTGCTGGAATCAGGCATGCTTTAGGGAATGCTGGGAAAGGCTGTAAGGCTCATGGATTCTGCACAGGAGAGAAGCACAAATACAGGCCTTGGGGATGCAAGATCAGAGCTCAGCTCTGCTACTGACTTGACCAGCTTGGGTAGATTACTTAGGGTCCTGTGCTCTGGCTGCATCCTTGCAAAACAGTTCAGGAGTAATAGGATGATGACCCATGCTATTTCAGGGACATGGTAAGAACAAGGGCATAAACGTTTCTGGCATGGTGATAAAATGGATCAGGGAGTGATATAAATACTTCATACAAGGTGAGAAATGGCCTAGAGGGAGTTTGCCTACATTGCCTGATTAGATGAAGCTGCAAAGATTAGGTGCAAAAATCAAAGGTGAGGAACCAAAATCTGAAGCCTTTCAGTTTGCATCATCATTTACTGTGGCCAAATCAAAAAGCCACCAAAAGGGGATGTAAGAATTTCTTATTTGTAAGATTTCTTCGCCTGTATTTTACTGCCTTAATGTGAATGAACGATTGTGCATGGAATGGGACACTGGAGTGAAGAAACATGTGAGGCATAGAGCAGGCTGTAAGAGAGCCAACACTCAGGTTGTGAATTTGAAGTGTCAGTTCTTTCAAATGTGATTGCCTATTACTTTAAACTTGGGGAAAAAAAAAATAAAGGCATTAATGACTTCCCCATTGATGTGAACAGTGATCAAAGATCCATTTGCTTGCCAGGGGGCCATGGAGACAAAGCCTGACACAGCACAGAAGAGAAAAGCTGTTGTACAGGTTAAACAAATACTGTATAGTTTTGTGTCCTGCCTCCCACTGTGACCAAAAGCTCATGCCAAGGGATGCCTAGAAGTAAAGAAGCACAGATGATTCTTTCCTTGAGTATTCACCCTTAGTGCTTCTCTCATGTTTTTAATATAATCTTCTATTGAAGATGCCGCTTGTAGCTTACCTGATTTCCCTTTTCCAAGGCACAGGACTGCAAAACACCTTAGACAAGAAATGCCTCTGTACATGCACCTTATCTTTATCCAGTGCTCATGTGCCTGTGAAATCTCTGAAAGCACTGCCATACTAAAAAGGCAGAGGATAATCTTGGTAGGCTTTGTTTCCCTCCTCCTCTCAGATGCTTCATTTCCTATCACTTTGAAGGCTGTGACATAAGCCACAGGTTCAGTTGTGGGGCTTGAGGCATGGGGTGGAGGAGAAGACACAATCTCTTCTTCTGGGCTGCAGCACATCCTAATCATTCTCTGTAAGTCAGAGGGGTCACTGGATCTTGCCAGGACAATAGTGGTACTTGGGAGCATTTCTTGATGATGCCTTCTCCTAAGGCTCTTTGCTGGAGTGCACGCTGTGCCCAAATTCACCTCTGTGATTGCCCAAGTGCTGTGGCTGAGGAAGTTGCAGAAGAACAGGATTGAGTTTCCCTATCCTCTGAGACAGAAGAAGTTCCACCCATTCATTGTGGGTTCTCCTGTCACATCCCATCATACCTACTGACTTCATCTGGTGTGTAAAGAGAGCTCTCTCCCTCTTCTTGGACACCTTCTCCGCTGCCACAACTTGAGCCAATCTCATCATCAGGGCACCCTAATGTATCTTCTTTAGGCAATGACACCTCACATCTTACACAGCCTGGAACAGCCCCCGCACTCTCCACAAAAAAAGCCAAAAAGCCTTTATGCCCTTCATGGTGTTTTCCCTTTGAATACTTCCAGTCCAGTGAAAAGCCCAGCACACAGAGAAGGTATGCCAGGCATAAAGAAAATGGAAGATGCTTTTCAGTAGAAGCAAAAAACTCAACTTTTTTTTTTTTTTTAATAAATATATTAATAAAGGAGGGGGAATACCCTAGTGAAACAGAAGAAAAAAAGATTTCCAGGACGACAACTGTAGTCACATTCTTCCCAGCATGCTTGTCTAAGCTCTTCTGATGTTAGTACCAAACACAAAGAAGGCACAATCCTCAGTGGTGCTGAGCAGACCCCAAGGAACACAAAAGGTACTCAGCTCTTAATAGAAATTGCTCACAATGACTGAGCCTCTCAAGTACATAAGCTGCTCTGAGGGGAGGCAAAGCCATTTTCTTGCTGAGTTTGAAACTAAGAGCTCTGTTTGGCAGCTGCCATTCAAGTCACGATCAGATCTGGCCTTTCATGAAAATGCAAGCTCATTAAAACATCCAGAGAAAGGGAGGGAACGTGGTGCAACCCTCAGCTAGAGATAAAAAGAGCAATTTTAGTCAAAACCAGGGCTTGGTAGTTATAGGCAAGCAAGGCAAAGGGATGAAGGGGACCAAGGCTAGATAGTAGCCACAATTTTTTTTTGTAAATATCCTGAATGAAAGAAGAAATGGGCATTTACCTTTAGCTGTTGTGGGATTTTTTTTCTCTCTTTTTGTTTTTTTATGCCTGCCTCCACAAACACAGCTTGGCTGCTGAACTACACAGCAGATAAATGATGTAGAGGTGGTGGGAACTTGTGGCCTTGTTTAAACAAAAGCTATATAGAGTTATCTGGATCAATTGAGCCAATGCTTCCTTGAGTACTAATTCAGGCCAAACAACTGCAACTGAGAATAAGCTCAGCTGATCTCCCTAGGAAGTGATCAGGCAAGATGGAGACGTAAAGAGCAACTTTTGACACGGGTGCCGACTGGGACAACTCTGCTTCCACATGAATGCCACTTCACATAAGCAAAGAGTGGTCTCAGACTGTCTGAATTATCTCATTACACCCCTACCTAGCAACTTAGCTTAAGATGAGCCCTGCTGGCTTGGAACAAGGGCCTCTATAATCCTTCTTCTTGAAAGTGGGCAGTGAAATATGCTTAAAGTAAAAGGGTTATCCATCCCCACAACATCCTCTCAGGTTCCAGCAATCTGCCCTGAGTGGGCCTGCCTTCATTTTAGCTCATATAACTTGGGAAGAAGTTTCAAAGTGAACCAAATCCTCCCATGCACTACTATAGATCAGTGTATGTGACCATTTTGTTACACAGTCACCCAATTATCTCTATCTGGTAATGATTCCCTGTGTGCCTGTGTGAGCTGGGGAATACACCCCATTAAGCCACACACTTTTTAAACTCTCTTTCAGTCATTAGTGTCACTTGGGACCAGGCTTGCCACTTCTGCTGACTATTTAGAGCACTGGAGCCTGAGTCACTGCCTCTGATTCATCTTTTTATGCCGGTGTGACTCTGGGTGTAATGGAGCAGTGGTGAATCAGGCCCTATGTATCTTGACTGGCAACAAATCAGTAACTCCCCATTCTCTGCTCCTTTCCCTCCTGAGACCTGTAGGAAATGCAGAAAATGCTAAGCTTCTGCCAACAGCTAAGCAGGTTCAAAGCACGAGTGACAAACCACATCCCAAGGAAAGAAAGTACAACCTGAGAAAAATCACAGGTTGAAGCTTATTTCAAATGATGCCGTTTTGCAGAATATTACATTTGTACCCTGGGGTCTGATCCTTAGCACAGTTACTGGTTCAAAGCAAATTTTACATCTTATCAACAGCATTAAAAGGTGCTACCTCATCTGCTAAACAGAGGGAAGGTGCAGAGGCACCAGCAGCATGACTTTCCATAGGTCAGACTGGCTTCCCAGCACCTTGGCTTCCAAGACAAACTGAGACCTGCAGCCCCAGTTTAGACCATCTTTGACTGACATAAAAATTACTGGCAAAGCAGTTCAATAGCACAACCCTCTACTTTCTCACAAACTCACTGTGAATCTAAACCAAGGAAGATTGGAAGGTCTGTTTTAGAAGAAGAGGAACTCTGATGGGAAGAATTCACACAAGATGCTGGCTAAGTTGCAAGTCAAAAAACTCAGAGAGAGAAGCTCTGAACTTTTGTCTCCCAGCAGCTGATAGCAACCTTCCCCCTCCTCATCCCCACACACTAGCCTTGCAAAGCTGTGAAAGTGCAATCCATGAGTCAGTGACAATGGCCCTTGCTCCGAAGCATGAAGTATGGTGTTGAGCTAGATCTTTAAACATCTGTTTAAGATCAAATTTCATTACAGGCTGTAGCAGACCCTTTCTCTGAGTTGTCTGCGCTGATGATGGCAAGTGAACCCCCTCTAAGGACTCAAGCCCTCAGTGGTGTTATGGGACAAGTAAGAAGGAGGGATGCACAGGGAGGGAAGTGTGGCTTGGTCACAAAGCTAGTGTGTGCATGTGTACCATTGTCCATTTCTTTCTTCCTGTTGTTTTTAGGTACATATGCAACTGAAAGCTTGTCTGGAAAGAAGTCTGTGTTCCTTCTGCCTTGTCAAACTCTTCAAGGGAAACGTTTTTGCCTTAATTGCTTAATTCCAATTCACATAATACAGCACTCTGACAACTGCAAGCAGAGGGATGCAAAAGGAAGATTAAGAGAGACATATGCATGTGCCAGCCTTTTGCAACTGGGAGAGTGAAGGTGAGAACCAGAGATGGGACAAGCTTGCTTCCCAGGAGCCTTTCTCACCCCTGCAGCCTCCAGACCCCTACACTCACTGGGTTTCACTGCACTCTGGTGGCATTCCCGACTGTACTGCTACGCCTAGAATTTTTATCCATGGACTGTGTGGTCTAGAACCTTTCAGAGGGTCCTGGTGACATGAGCTGCCCTTCAAAACCCAAGACAGCAAAATGCTGCATGCCTTGGGCATGGAGACTTGGCCTTTGCCTTGCATTGCAAACATACAAGGGCAGAGCATGGCAAAATCTAAATCTAGAGAAACCGATTCCTCTTGGATTTCCTATTCTACTGATCAGTCCTGATTTTTGAAAGATTTGACTAATTTTTTACTTCACATGTCAGTGCCTTTTCAAGTTCATGAATATTAGATGTTGGATTTCCTAGGTAGTCTCAAGAAAGCCTGTTCTCTCAGTGCTTCTTGCTTGACTGGCAGATGTAGATGTATATTAGAAGACCTCCAGAACCACAAGATTCCCATAATTACAAGCACAGAACATCTCTCATGAGCCAAACTCACTCCCACTTTTGAAATAATACAAGTGCTTCACGTGCAGAAGACAATGGAACCATTTTCAAGCCAGCAGCCCTAAACTTCCAAACCCAACACACAGAGGACCAACAGAGATATGAGTGGTGAACACACAGCAGACTAATAGAGAGATGTGAGCTTTCAGTATAAATTCTGGCTACTTCCTATTTTATCTGCATCAGCTTCACACCTTGTTTCAAAACAGAGCAAAATCTTACCAAAGTTCTCTGCATATCATGAGCTGTGTTTTGTGTCTCTTGGTTCTATTGCTGCCTCTTTCTCCATACATCAGGCCTGAAGATTTATGCTGAAAATGAAGCTAAAGATTGATGTCAGTGTTAACATAGACCCCATTGATTTCACGGAAAGGAAATGTGGGACTGTTGCCTCTGCAGATACAACTGGGATAAAAATCCTAAGTTGGAGTTTGGCTGGATGTGAGCATGCCTGTACCAGAGAATTGCATAGCACTCATATTTACATACTAACTTTGGCACTGCTAAAGAAGTCTGGAATAGTATGGAATAACCCTCAAATGTGGGCACATGGATACTCCCACAAAAGGATTTATTGCTTATCCCTCATCTATTTATATAGTTGTAGTGGTACAAATTAATCAAGACAGACAAGCTCATAGGACACAAACATCTCTGAATTTCTGATCTGGATTTGCAGCTTGTGCCTGTCTATACATAATTGAGACACTAAACGAGATTGCAACAATACAGAATAAAACTGAGAAAGGGAACATGTTCCCGGAGGCAGGATTTTGCTGCTTCTTGACACAGTTTGTTGAAAAGCTGTGTAACAGCCAGAGGCTATTTCTGGTCTTGGGCACCTGGGAAAAATGAGCCTTGTATCCTGACTGATAAATTGGGCTCAAAGTTAGGGAAACATCTCTGGTAAGAGTCATCAGTGGTGTGACCTCTCGACGGAAATAAAACAAGCAGCACACAGGCAGAAGTAAGAAAAATCGGAAGCCTGCTGGCTTTTCTGTTTGTAATGAGAAGCTACACTGTTTTAGTTGGACTACAAAGGAATTTGCAGTAGCAAAGCAGAAGATGCTTGTGGAAGAGGTGCAAACAGTGCTCATTTAGCAGCTGGGTATGGAAAAATCAATGAATGAGATGTGAACCAAGCAGATAAGTCAAGATATACAGAGCAGGTTAAGCAGAGGAGTTTCAACAACAGCCAGTCTCAGAGGAAGGAAGGGGATCAGCAAACAGTTGAGAACGAGCAAAATGGGAGGGAGATAATGAAAAGACCAAGCAGATAAATGTGAATGTCAGATGGCTGCAATCACTCTGCATCACAGCAAGAGGACTTCTTTTCTCTCTTTCAGTCTAAAAGGCATGGGAAATAGAAGGGCAAATTGGACTTCTAATATCTGTGGGCAGAAGGGGAGAGCTAGAGTTGGTGGGTTATGAAAGCTGCAGCACCAATCTTTGCTACACCAGAGCAGGAAGCAGCTGTTGTCCTTGCCATTAAGCCCCTTCCAAGAGAGCTTCTTGAGGACTCAGACAGTGCATGGATGAGTCAGAATATTGCTATTTAATATGGAAGCTTTTCCAGACACTGCTCAAACTGCTTGTAAGTTAGCCATCTCCAGTGCCCTCCTCCCCTATTCCAGACAAGACCCAAAAGGGCAGGAGCAGCACCAAAATGGTGCCTCCCACAGCCAATGCAATGTGGATGCCAGCAAAGCAGGTAAAGGAATGTTTGGAATTTTCTTCATCTTGGAGAGAGGACTCCCTACAGCAGGCAGCAATGGTCCTAAGAAGAGCTGATAGGAACGTGCCTTTCAGTGACTGCAGAGGGACAGGCCAACACCTCACAGAACACCACAGGTTTAAAAATTAAATTCACGAGGCGTCCCATGGGCTCTCAGTAATGAAGAGGCCTTGGCAGACTGGAACCAAGGTAGGGCACAAGTGGGGATGTGGTCTTTCAAAGGCTGTGTTTAATTAAAAGAACAGGCTGCCAAGAAATGATTCCCATGTTGGAATGAGAGCAGAAAGGAGAAGATACACTGGCAAAGCACTGTTCATAAGTGAGACCACATAATATACACATTCTCACCCCTGGCACACAAATCTATTGCTGGCCCTGATACTGTCATAGTGGGTCTATGGGGAGGATGGGGTTTAAACTTGAAGGTCCTGTGATCGGTCTGAGAGAGCCCTGTTATTTTAGTAAGATGCTACACAGCCTTATGAACAGTCAGAGGACAATCAGAAATGGGACCTAGCCAGACCACTGCTGTTCAAACACGTCTGGAAAGCTGGGGGACTTCCACCCCCTCAGAACTTGCTTTCACCCTCAAATCTTTAATAAGATGAAGCACAACTCCACAGCCCAACAATCTCACCTTCTCCTTCACACAAATGCATTACAGCTATGGCTTTGATCAGGCTCAGAACTGGTGATTGCAGATCCTGCATAAAGTATGAGACTCCGTTATTTATTTCTCTCTCCCCTCCCTACCCTCAAGCATTCTGAAAGCCCTGTCCTCTCTCAGAGTATGGCAGATCCACACACACAAACCAGAAGGTGGTGACTCTCCTGCACTCGTCTGTCTTTCCTGACTGTTTTTTTTTTCCCCAGCTCTCATCTGCAAGGTGCCCTCTTCATATTGCTCTTCAAAGTAAAATGCTTTTCTCCCTGCCTCTTTCCTGATACAAAACGTCTGAAACCCCGTTACAGACCTCATATGCAATGCCTGTTTGGCTGTAACTCACAGTGAAAAATGCCCCCTCACCAGCAAGTCTCCCTGAGCCTTTTACCTATCTCAATATGCTACATCTCCACCACCTCTCTCCCTGCTTTCATTTTCAATTGCATGTAATCAGTTTCCAGCTCTTTAACCTTATTCTGAGTGCTCTCTTTTTTAAGAATTTGCTATTCCACCCTAAAGCACTCAGAGGGAAAGAAACACACACATTTTAATTAAATTTCTCTCAGTTTTTTCCCTTTCATTTGCATATTTATTTTTATTTTTTCCCCATTTCCAACCCCAGGGAAGATAAATAAATAAATAAATGCAAAAGGGAGAAGGATATGGAACAATACATGGAAGGTGACTGGGATGCAGATCACAGGCATGGGCTGGAAGTGGAGGGGAGGACGGCTGAAGGGGAGAGCGGGGAGGGACAATCTTGTAACTAAGCTGAAAGTAAGGTCAGGTATGGCAGAAATCCAATGATGCTCATGAAAATGCTTTCAGGAAAGGAGGAAAGGAAGAGGTAGAAAAGACAGACTGTTTTAAGGGTCATAGTATGTTGATGAATGTGATTCAACTCCCTTAACTCTAATCTTCAATGGATTCCTGACCAGTTTCTGCTCCTCCATGGGATTTGCAATTTTTACTCCCAGTGATGTGCACTTTGGGATGTTGGGCAGAGGCCATGCCAGGTTCCTGTGCTACAGGACAGAGTAATGCCCCTCATTTTGGAAATGACAACAGGAAAAACAAATCAGCCCAAAGTCTAATGTGAGTGACAAAAAAAAAGGGTATTTCAGTTTAGGAAAACCTAACAGCAACAATTAAAGGGGAATACCAGAACTGATTAAGATAGAACAGATGAAGACTTGATCATTAACAAAAAAAACAAACAAACAAACAAAAAAAACCCAGAAAAAAAACAACAAAAAAACAAACCCAACAAACAAACCACCCTCCCCCCCCAAAAAAATCTTAAATAAAACCCCAAAACAAACAGAAAACCTCAAACATTTTATGACTCTGGTGTAATCTTTTCTTCTTTTACTTTTTTACTTTTTTTCTTTTATTAAATGTGAATAAACCCATGAAATTTGGCATTTGACTACACTTGTTCCTATTTCCTTTTTGTTTCCAGGTTTTGATTTTAATTTGGGAACATGGTATGACCTCCTACGAACCTATTAAGGGATTTCATCTTGTAGCAGTCTACCTGCTGGTTGTATAGGTTCACATTTCATACCTGCTCTTTTCAGGTTGCTTCTTCCCTCAGAATCTGTGGTGGTACTGGGGTGATGATCAGGGAATACAAATTTTTCTGTGGAGGACTGCAAGTCAAAATTGGGGCCTCCCAACATGGAGTCCCTTTGCAATAACCTGAAGATCTGTTACAGTCCCATTTTGCACACAGTTTCGTTATTACTCACACATCACCCAAGGACAGTCATCATTTTTTCTCTGCAAAATGCATGCTGGGGTATTCAGGGTTCTCTTCTCCCCTGTACTAAAGACCAAGTCTTTTCTGCAATCTATTCATCCTGATTACCTCTTTAACTGATCCTCCCTGGGGCTGCCTACTCTTGGTATGTAAAGAATTTATTATTGCTTGTGTTATCTTTGGCTATTTGTTCCTCAAATTTTTTCTTAATCTGTATTTTACATCTCAGTGCTCCATTTTATGTTCCATTCTATTAGCATCACTCGGATGGAATATCCAATTTTTAAAGTATTCTTTATCTGACTTGAATAAACTAACATAACTTGGTATTTAAGTGCATGAGTTTCTCTTACATTTTTGCTTCCAGGTTTTTATTTTGTTTTTCATGTGGGGGTATGGTGCTACCTTCTGTGACTCTAATAAGAGACTTTTCTAAAGCACTTTCCCTGCTGGTTCTTTGGGTTTCAATTTCATAACTTTTTGCCTTCAGGTTGTTTCTGAATAAGTTCCTTTAAAAAAAAAATATTTTTTTAATGTTCTGTGCTACAGAATTTCTGGTTGGAATAAGAAAATGATAGATATCATTTTATTAGGGTAATTTTCACTCCTTATATATGTCCTTTCACAGTCAAACTCTGACTGAAAGGCAAGGCCATACAAAGACACTTCTTCCAACCCTTTCAGAGAGGGTTAGAATGAGACTTCTTTTACAACTCAGCAGAGAGGTTTTTTCCATGACAGGAGCAGACAAGGTTTGAGCCAGAAATGGGCCAAAGCAAAATGTGCCTCAGGAAGCACATATAAGAACTGAAATTTGGGGCCTGTTCCCCACTACTCCTCAGCACTTGCTGCTTTGTCTCTAACTTGATGGGAATAACAGAGGAGCAGAAGCAGCTCTCACACTGCACTGCTTCTGCTTGCCCTGTTTGACTGCAGAGGTGCCTTTCCTGTACCATCCTTCCCTTCCTCCAAAGGTTACCCATTTTCTGGCAAAGGCAAAGCCACCTCCATGATCCAAGCACCAGTGCAACATGGGGACAATCCAGCTTTCTCCTCTCAACTGATTCTACACCTTCCTCTGAGAAGAAAATAAAAGGAAACACACAAGATGCCTCATAACTCAAGATGGAGAGCTGAGAGCTCTCCTACCACTGCCAATGCTGTTGCCATCTCTTTCTTCAAGTCCAGTTCCCAGGCTCCCATGGCACCTGACATGCCTCTTCTGTACCACCATCAATGTCAGAAGAAAGTGCAACCCTTCTACCAAATCCCTTCTTTTCAACACAAAGTTTATGTTTTTTTGGTCACTCCTCAGGATCCGTTCAGAGCTGAAGTCAAGGGTCTCTCTCATCTTCTGGAGAGGGGTTCACATGCCATTGATAGAGTCCACAATCAGCTCCCTACAGTCATGTCCACTTGCCCAGATCAACAAAGATCTGCAAATATTCTGTGTACAACGATCCGTTTAGGAAACAGGGGTGACACTTGGATGAACTACTAGACCAACTGGTCTTATGCATGCTGAGATTTAACAAACATCCATAAAGACTGGAACAGGTCTACTGTCATCTGTTTTGAGACAAAGATCTTTTCCTGTCCCTTCCAGCCCTATAGTTTAAGGATGCTCTGTTTCATCCCTTCCAGATGCCATATCCCAGTGGGTGGCTGGAGTTGATTTGTGGTTTAAAAAACTCAGGCTGTTTTTTTTCCCAAAGTGAGGCTCTACTATGGTGAGGCTGCCAGAAGAAAAAAAGGAAAAAATCCCACCAAACCCTTTGCATCTGTCACAGACGCTCACTGCCTCAGTGCCTCCAAACGCCACTTGGCTCCCATGCGTTGATGCATTTACTGTACTGGTAATTAATGCCGTTAGCTTTGTAATTAAAAAAACAACTTTTTGCCTTTATACTTGGGGTGATAACGCTGCAAGTAAAAATTAATTAAAACGAGATGAATTGCCTTCAGTTAAACGAGACGGAAAGAGAGGGAGAGGAGTGGGCATGGAAGGGAGGGGGTCATGGTGGGAGCGAAGAGAGGAGGAGGCACGCCGGAGCCCTGCTAATGAAGCAAAATGATGCTGTTGGCATTTTTAAAGATTTTCCCCTTGGCTATGGTACCTTCTGTTGGGTTCTGGGTTAATGGAGCCTAAAGCTATATGTCTGGCAGGGAAACTCTGTCAGCCACCATCGCCCCATCTCTTTCATAAGGTCCACAAACACTCCCGCCCATGTTGCTTCAAGTCCCTCCTCCTCCTCACCTTCCTACCCCCCACCTGGCTATGAGGGGTAATGGGCTGTGAAATTGGCTTTTCTATTATTATTAATTAGATCTGATGTCAGGCTTTTTGTTTTGGTTTGTGTCTGGGGTTTTATTTCCTTCCTAAAGTAAGGAAAATACCTAGATGCCCAAAAGAGGGGGCAGACTTCTTACGAATTTGATGCTGGGAGCCAGTCCTAGCAACTGCAGCACACTTTTTTGTAGAGGACTGGAGTCCCTCTCCCTGCTTTTAGATGACTTCTCTGTTCACTGCTTAACTCTTTCTGTCCCTCATAGGAGTCCTGTCTTTAGTCAGACTGGAGAGAGAGCTGTGACCAGAGAGGGTAAGAAGTAACCTGAATAAGAGCTGAAGGAAGCCCCTGGCAGCAGAGGAAGCAGACAGCCTTGCTGAATGCAAGGGAACAGAAACTGTATGAGACAGGAGAAACAGAAGCATTTCATTAAACCTTAAATGAGAGAGAAGAGCTTTGTTGGACAGACCGAAGTGGTTCAGGTCTAATTGAAATTCATCTTTGGAAATTACTTTGAATTTTATCACTGTTTGTCCGTCTCGTTTCCTTACTCCTAATAGGTAGAAATTTAGCAAATGAGGGAAGAAAAAATGAACAATCTGTCCCAAACCAAGTGATAAAGAGCATCTACCACCTACCCGCCCAACTATCTTGTAGCACCCATTCAGTTTAGGAACTTCTGAAGTTTCCCCTGTACAAACTACCTCACTGCAGAGAGCAACTTCTCCACCCATCACAGATCTCTAAGATTAATACATGGATGCCCATGAGAACTGACAACTCTAGATATAAAATAATAAACATCCTTCTCTAGAAAAGTTACCTATCTAGAAATAATTGTCTATTCTAGAGTTAATACTTAAGTACCTTGGGTTAGGAGGAAATGCTGTTACTATGAGAAAGAGAAGCAGTTCCTGCAGAGTTTTCATAAGACTTAAAACTACTGAGACCCTATGGCCTGAGTTTAAAACTCCTGATGTATAAAAAAAGCTCTGCAGCTTTTCAAACAAGCGCTGCCTGTCCATTCTCCCATTTTGCCCCCAGGACACCCTCTCACCACGATGGCCAGTTTCAGACATATGCAAACCCACCAGGAACCAAGTGCTTAGGACCAACCCTCCCACCCAGCCTCTGTAAGGTCAAAGAAACACGGTTTGACAGCAAAACCAAGTCAGATCCTGTGGAAACACTGAAGAACAAAGTCCTGACTTTTGCTCTACAGCCTCTGCTGTCTTCAGGTTGAAATCCAGGTTGATTTCAAGCAGCTGGACCCGCATACATCCTGAAGCACAGGAATTGACTTTGTTGTCAGGGTTGCACCCACAAGATCTACCACAAAGTTGCTACTGATTCTACCATGGTTGATGGGAACAGAGAGCTTTGCATGCCTTTTGGTGACAGCAATGCACTCTCTTAAAAACCAGCACCCACAGCTGCCCCACACATGGGGGAGAGATGGGAGATAAGTTGTCCTCTCTTTTGACAAAGATGCTAGAGTTGCCATTCAGGGAACTGGAACTGCTGAGACTGGGGACGAGCAAGATCTGCTCTTTTCCATGAAAGTTTTCCTTCCTGTTTTATGTTAGTAAGTTAGTAAGTTTTATGTTATGTAAGTGTGGTGTGGCCACTGCATAATGAAAAAGGATGAAGAGGTGACATGACCCTCCTAAGGGATTTCAGAGCTAGGGAGTACTCCAGGTCTAGTCTAATGCCTACTGGGTCTAGCTCCTGGAAGCATCAGGGCAGCTCTGGAGGACACACTGTGCTGGCCCTGGCAACTCCTTCCAAATCCAGTTCAACATGGCTTGATTTTTACAGCTACAAAATTGAGATAATGACTCTCATTCTACTTTTGCAGGACACTGTGAGTTCTGCTGGTGAAAAGCAACATACCAGAGCAAGTCTGACATCCTGGAGAGCTCAATGGAAACTCCCGTCCCACTCTGGACTTTCCACTTCAATTTCCCTGCCTATGAAGGCAGGACAGCAGGATGCATCTGGCTTTGCAAAGGTGAGGCTGGATTATTGATTGACAAGGTAGAGCCACTAATTTAAACCAAAGTCATCCTGGTGTAATGTTGAAGCAACTGAGTGAAACCAGGAGTGACTTTGGCCCTTCACCAGAGCCAAGGCATTGTCTTGACCTTTGCAGTTATTCAGGCTGTCCAATTCGTGTTACTTCAGAATTCCAGGTGAGACTTTAGCCTGGCTGACAGCTTTGAAAAGATAGTCAAGCAAGCAGAAGAGATACACAGAAGAGTGAAAAGTGAGTGCTAAGAACATTGCTCCTGACCTTTTAAATGGGATTTTACAGCCATGGTTTGGCTGAACCTGGGGCCTGACTGCTGCTTTGCCACAAACTTCTGTCAAGTTATTTCTGAAGTGCCATGGTATAAGCAAGAGACAACATCATCCACCCCCGGTAGGTACAACTGAACAGGGGATTTATAGACTGGTGTGAGAAAGCAGGGAAGGAGGATGTTGGAGTGAAGGGTGGAGTGTGGAGTATAAAGAGTATGTGTGAAAGGGTAGCTCTTTTTACTGCTATAAGTCTCTCACAGGACTGTGGCATTCTCTCCTTCAGTTCAGATGGGTTTCATTTCTCAGTCCTAAAGGAAACAAACTGAGAGCGATGCTTTTCTGACTGTCATGGTAAATCAGGCATCACTTCATTACAATCAATGGACTTCCACCAGCAGAGAGTTGATGCAAAAGAGATGACCATTAACCCCAGAGTATCTAACCTCCCAGCCATCCCCAATCCCTTCCGGATCTGAAAATCAGCTGTTCTTTTTTGGCTCTTAGAGGAACCCCAGGAAGAAAGAGCCTGCAGTCACACTATAGCTGCTGAGGCATGACGCAAATTAGACGCCAGTCTCACTTCTCCACAACAGTGTCAGCTCCTGCAGGGCTAAGCATAAGACACTGAAAAAGCATGGGGAGAAGGGATATTGAGCCAAACCTGGTCACAGCTCCAATCCAATCCAGCCTGAGCATGGACAGAATGAAAACAAGAATGAGTAAAATGTCTTCTGTCTTCTAGTATTCCCATGATGGGTTACAAGTCCCTGGCCAGCCAGTCCTGAGTTTAGTTAGACAAAAATTTATGTCCAAACTATTCCCGCAAGCAGAGTCTTTAAGCCCTTTCTCTTCAGTGGCACCGAGTGACAGGTGTTTGTAGCTGAGGAAGGACCTCCTGAAATGAAGAAACCAGGTTTTTGCTGATAGTAGTCATCTGTTGTATTTCACAGGTGAACCACAGAAATTCTTAGGGAAGAAAATGGGAGTATTTCAAGGTCTGCCATGATTCCATAGCATGGAAAAATAAAAGCAGTGAAAAGACTTCTAAACAACACTGTCTGTAGAAATCACCTCCTTCCACACAAGACAGGCCAGCAAGTTCCCCTCTTTCTTGGAGTTTGCAGAGGACCAGCAAGCAACTCAACCATTCCACAGATCTGAATTCATATGGATCAAGCTGTCTAGAGTGCCAGACCACTTTGGGACAGCTTAAACAATATTCTTGCCTCAGTTATTTAATGACCAGCATTTAGAAGGCGTGGAGTATCATTTGCAGTATCTTCCAGTTCTGCTGCAGGTTTCCAGAGCCCCTCTGTGTGACAGACCTCAGCGGCCTCAAAAATGCTGCCCCTTCAGCACTAAACACGGCAGCTGCTTAGAAACAGGCAACACTGAGGGGAGGAATGAGGGAGGCTGCTTTATTTAATTCAAGACCATTGAGGAACACTAAGGAAGGCAGAAAACTGTTCTTTAAGCTAAAATTTTCTGAAGCACTGAGGCTACACACATTTAGAGTCACCATGTGGCTCTGTGGTGGGGACCTCTGCAGCTCATCATAATGCTGCTTTCCCCACAACACAGAGGCAGGTGATCCTTGCTGGGACCTTGGCTTAGTGCTGAAGGAGAGAGAAATCAACACCTGCTGCACAGCTACTGGCACCCCTGGATTTGCATTACAGATCTGCCATCCAAAAATGCCACCAGCCTAACGCTGTTTAGACCTGAGGAGATCGCTGCCCTGGGAGATGCATCTCCAAGAACCTGGGAGCCAACAAGCTGCTGCTCTGCTCACAAGCCAGCAGCAATAAACAGAGGATGATGCTTTAAGGAAGAGCATATTCCTTCTAGTTTTCATATGGTACTAAATACCTAAGCCTCCACCTGCCTGAATCCTCTTCCACCCTTGCCAGAAATCTGCTGGAGAGAAAACTAAAAAAAAGAAGATGAGGCAAAATAAAGCAAACTGCCAGGGAAAAATGTCCAAAAAGCTAGCCCAGAGGACAGGGGAGAATCGAGGTCTCCACAGATGAGTGCTTTTAATTAGGAAGAGGGCTGAACAGCAAGGAGCTTATGCTAATGAGTAGTCTCTTTTAATCAGCTTATATTTTAAAAACAGCATTTTTTAACAGTCAAAATAGTTCTGAAAAATGGTAATTATCAGAAATGCATTAACATGGAGAGGGTGGGCTAGCAAGCTAAAATGATGGAGACTACTGTCTGACAGAAGGGGACAGCATTGTCAAGTGGAGCGATGCAGGGATGAGGTGGGAGGGCTTCCGGGGCTGTGGCTACTGCCTCTTGACATCCCTGGCCCGTGAATCTTCCTTTCCTCCCTGTTCTAATCAATCCTTTCTGTCCTGAACATGTTCACCAGTGTCCCACTCTTTCCTCCCATCGGTGAGTTCACTCTCTGCACACAGAGAGATGATGAGATGACCTTGGTCTTTGCTTGTCTCTTTATCTCCTCACCTTTCCCCCACCTGCTCCTCCAAGTACCACCCTGCAAATGCATGGTGCAGAGGCCTCTTCCTGCTTGTGCTACAAACACTGCCATGTTGTAGTCTCCTCTGAATGTGGATGCTGATTGTCTGGAGAATATATTTACAGTGTACTGTGTTTACACCCCCCAACAAGAAAAGCTGAGCCTTTGCAGTCCATGCCTGAGGTGTCCAAATGGACTCCACAGCTGACCCCTCTCAAACACTGAGTCCCTTTACTCTTAGCCAACCTTCCTGGAGATGGGCACATATTTGCATGCAGTGGAGTATTCCCCTCTCTTCACAACTTCCTTCTTTCAGCACCCTGTCCTCTCCTCTGAAAAGGGACTCTGTCAGAAATGTGCAGGATTCCCATCGCCTATACGCCCTCACTCTACCCTGCCCACGTGAGTCTTTGTAACAGCCTGCCTGCTTCTCCAAATGGTTCAACACCCACCAATATTTCAAGTAGATGTTACCAAGTGAAATGAACACCAGTTCACAGTATCCTACTTTGTCTGAGGAAACAGATCCAGGCATGTGAAGCCATCTGCTCTTGTAGGGTTGCCATCCTCATATTTCTCTGTACTATGTGCAATAAAGAGCGTTACCAGACATCACTCTCAAGCTCACAACAACCTTGGGGCAGAAAACAGGAGGGGGAGGCAGCACATCCAACGTGCCACATATGGTGGGGTGAAAGGAGAGAGAGACAGAGAAAATATACACCAAAGGATGGATAGAGTGATAGGCTGCCTGATGCTTTCACGTACAGTGGAAGGTGCTGAGATTCTCCTGTCTGAAGCTGGCTTAATCCTAAATGTTTTTCCAAGATTCCTGTAGCAAAGCAGAAAACCAGTTCAGCCATATCTTCTTGCCAGTCTTGACACCAGAATACAGACTGTAGTCTGTACAGCTGTCATTGTGACATACAAGAAGAGCTGTCTTTGATCCATCACTTACGACTGAGCAAAGTCTCCCTGGTGCCCTCAGGTTCAGCTTACGTATGGCCAAGGCCCAGGCATGTGGCAAGTCCTGTTCTGAGGGAGCAAATGCCACTTGGTAGCGGGACAGCTTCAGCCCCGCTCAGCTACAGTACCAGGGTCTCTGCTCTGATCACCCCCTCCAGCTTCTCAGGTGCAAGCTCCCAAGGGATGGGACCCTAAGGGCATCCAACTGACCGACACAACTGTGCTTCAGAGAGTTCCTGCCTCTCTGGGGATCAAGCTTATGGCTTGCAAGTCTCATGGCAGCGAAGGATCAGACTGAGCTTATAGCTCTAGTTTTACAGGATGAGAAAACAATTAACCACAGTTTTGACCTGCTCAAAAAGACACTGCCTTTCCGAACCATCACAGTACCAACGTGCATGGCATTAGCACAATAACTTGGTGTCAAAGCCTGAGGCTGTTGATGTATGTTTGTGCATAGCATATCATCTTCCCATGTAATCCCCTGCTCTACTTTCTCATCTCTGTGTTTGAGGGCAGGCATTTCTCTGGTGAAAGGAAGCTACTGTAAAGCTGATTATTTTACAACTGCATCAGTAAATTACAGTGTCCAGGACTAGCCAAGAGAAAGCAACACCTTGGGACATGACCTGATCAGATCTCAAATACAAGTTCATGCAGATCTGCAGTAACAACTTGAGTCAGGAGACATCCAAAGAAAATAGCATTCTGTACCATTTGGTTATGCTCCTTCACTGAGTCCACGACACTGCTGATCCCCCTCCTGATTTGAGGAACATATGATTTAAGGACACAAAGACCTGCAGGAGCAAGGAAGACAACTGCAATGCAAAACCAATACTGTGATCCCCGAGACCATTAAAGATCCCATATCATACTGCATTTTTCTCCTTCACAACATTTTTAAACTCACATCAATTTTCCATACCGTACTAGATGCATTAGTAGTAATGGCCATTTATAGAGCTGTAGTTTGGTTCAGGCTGCTGTACAAGATAAAAAATAAAGAAGACTGTCATGCTTAAAGGCTACAGTCTAAACTGCGAACTAAATGCCAGAGCATATAAGGTTAAATATCCTAAATAGCTTCCTCCTACTGACAGGTGATGAGATTATTACTAATTCAGTGTAGAGGTAGAAAGCGTTAAAATAAATGTTAAAATAAATTACATGGTAAAATAGATTACACAAACTGAGCACATTAATATGCACTAATAGAGATTGTTGCTATAACAGGATTCTTTGTTCTGGAGCAAAATGCCTCAGTATTATAGGCAGGCCAAAACAAAAGCCCCCTGCTGCTGTAGTGAAAGCTGGACTGGGTTTATAAACAGGATTTTCAAAGCAAAGTTGTTCCTTTCCAAGAGAATTGTGCTGCTGAGAACCAATTGGACTGGTGTCCCAAGGCTGCTGCTCTCCACTTGGAATGGATGGACAAAAGCATGATGTTGAGATACCCTCTCCTGTATCATCTGATAGGAGTGCATGCGCCTGCTGTCTGCCTCAGGCAGTGCTACAGGCTGAGCGTGAAACAGCACCATCTGGTTTGGGCTGCCAGCCTGTGCCCCAGCACTGGAACAGAGGTCTGTGTGCACCAGGGAGGGAAAGGCAACATCGCTGCTTCCTTCAGTCTGGGAAATCAGCAGCTGTGCTCTGAGCCAGCAGCAAAGAAAGACTCCCCAAAAGCAAATTCAGCTGCGGAACTTGGTTTGCAGTGGCAGCACACCCTGCAGCTGGCTCAGCTCTAGGTTCCAATCTGGACAGACCATCAGCAAGGGTCACAGGGCACCAAGTGCCTGCAGGTCCATCTGGCCTTTGGCCTCTCTGCTGAGGTGCTGGCAGGTGTCCCACCTGGGCTCCAGGTAGAGAAGTGGACCAGGAGTCTCCCACCAATGGCTCTATCAAAAGCCACCTATGAAGAGCCAAAAAGTGACATTGGGAAGGCTGCACCAATGCTGGTGCTTAATGCTAAATCCAAGAGATAAGTGAATCCAGCTTCCTACTACTTCATATTCCATGACCCTACAGAGAGGAAGAGCTGTGGAAGCTAAATTTGATCCTTCTTGTTGGAACCATAGAAACTGGTGCAGTGAATCAAGTGGAAGCATAGCAACATAATAATGACCCCATAAAGTGATATTTCTGAACACCTAAAGAATGTAAACATATTTATCTCTTTTTACTTTCTTCTTTTAGAGTAAAGGGAAGTGATCTTATGTAAAATAAAACAAAGATAACATGGATGCAGGTAACCACGCATCCATGTAACCACAGGCAAAGGTCTCCCAGTCTTCTCAGCAGCCTCCTCTTCTTCTGACCCCCAATTAGCCAACCTTACAAGGTCTGAGCTGTTCCCTAATCATTCCCTTCTCATTACTCCACCTCGTGTGCTTCTGTGAGATCTAAGAGAACTAACAAGGTGCCTGCTGCAAAGCAAGCAGGGATTCTGGCTCCATTCCTGTAACGCTGAACAAATAGTTTCAGTGATAAATAAATAAAGCTATTCACAGAGAATCCTCACTTCAGTTTAGCTGGGCTTTCACTGTGTCTACAAACCTGCCATTGTTCCAGGTACTTGAAAACAGCTATTAGCTTTCCTCCCTATTTCTCCATTTTAAGGTAAGTAGGAAATGCCATTTATTTGTTAAAATTTTATAACTCAAAGCTCATGTCTCCTTCTTCTGCCTTTAAAAGCACCCAGCCCTGAGTGAGAAATGACCAGCTGCAGGCAGCCCGAACAGGCCAATGTTCATTAAATGTCTTATTCAACCCCAAACCTCATGAATTGTTTAATGTACAATGGAGACAAAAGCCTTATTTTTTTCATGTGTCAGCTCTTGTTAAGCGGCTCCCTGCCCATCTTGCTGCTGGCCATAAACAGGATTAACAATCTCCGTAGTCAGAGGCAGGGAATGTGTGCACACTCCACACGCTGGCAAACGCGTGCAGAGGACAGGGTGGCACACCCCCCCCGCCCCACGCGTGTGTGCCCAGCCAGGCACCCCTGGCATGCCAGCCCTGCCAAGCGCATTTACTCCCTGCAGAAGGCAGATGTACCGATCCAGCCATTCCAGCACGGAGCGCCCGGGGTGCCCGCACACCTCAGGTGACAAACACATCCCTCCCAAGAGCTGCGGATTGCTCATCTGCATGGATCACTTCCCTCCAGCTTCTACAAGCAGGAAGGAAAAAGCAGCAGCTTTCCTAGAGAGAAGGATGTGCTGCCAGGTCTGCTTTTCCGAGCCCTCGTGCTGCATGTGCAACATTAGATGTCTTGAACCTGATTTCTTTGAGGAAGCCTACCAGGTGCTGGGCACCACATTGCCAACAGAGGCCCTCAAGAGACAGCCCGTGCCTCTTCTCCAGAAACTTCTGGAAATACAGCCAGCAACTCCCACTCCTCCTCTCCTCCACGCCCGAGCACACATGCCAACCCTGTGAGCTCGCACGCACACACAGGCAGAAAGGCAAGTGCACAGATGAGCATGGCATCTGGCTTCTTGTGAGATCCCTTCGGGACCCACGCTCAGCCTGCAAGCATGAACCCCAAGCCACCAGCTTCAAGAACACCACAGCTGCCTTGGCCAGCATCCCAGAAGGCTGCCAACCACCCTGGCTGAAGGGAGGAAAGGAAGAGGAATGTTTGCCAGCTCCAGTGTGGCAGTACCAATGTCCAGCTTTCGGTGCGACTCTTGTGGTTTCCTCTTCATCCCCAGCAGCAGAAAGACTATGAGCATTTCCAGCAGAAGTGATGCTGTAGACTTCAGAATGCTGACCAGCTGTTTGGGGTGATCTCAGGTTGCCAACTTGGCAGAAAACTGAGCAGCATGAAAAGGAGGGGGAGCAGGGGAGAAAGCAGGATGTCCTTGGGCATGACAAATTGACCAGGGACAGTGCAGAGGCAGCCGCTTGTTGATGTTCAGCGCAGGACAGGGGATGTGCCTTTAATGCAGCTTGCTGCCAGAGAAAGGGGGATGTCAAGTTGTCCTTATTCCCTGCCCATCCCCATAGGTGCAGAAATTACATCCATGGTGAGTGGATGCCATCCTCTAGAAAATGCCATCTGGAGAACATTACTGGGTTTCCTGGACAGACATCACAGGACTCCGCAAAATCTGGAGCTAAACAGCACTTGAAACTCATGTCAAATGGTGCTTTAAGAGGTAATAGCTTGCAGGGCTATAGCTAGGGTTTTTTTCCTCACTGAAATCAGGAGGAAGTTGTACTGCTGACCAAACCCACTTGTGAGTTACAAAGTGAGTGAGAAAATAAAAGCGTCTGATGAAAGCCTGCATTTTTTTGATAGCAAAGGAAATATCCGTCTCTCATGCTTATTTTTTATTTGAGATTATTGATGTATTTTCTGGCAGCAAATAATCTTTCTCACACATTAAACATATTGTGAATATTGCAGTCAGCTGTAAAATCCACCATTCCCTCCTACATACCACCGGACTGTAACATCTGCATCACTAACCAAAATCAGCACAACACAAATCACGTGTACGGTGGAAACACTGGGAAATGTGCAAGCGTGAGTATGGACTGAGGATGAGCTTATATGAGGGGCTATGGAAAGCAGACCAGCACCACCAGTACTCCTTAGCAAAGCTCATGGCCTGCATGAGGTACTGAGAGCCTCAGGAAGTGACCCAGTCAGACTGAAATGGTACCTCTTTGTGGGTGAGCAGCTCAAGGATTTTGGTGGGTAAATTAGTGTGTGATTTATCCAACTTGACTCAGCTAATTAAAGGCCAGCAAAAAGCAGAACCTGTGACTCAGACAATAGTTGGTGGCACAAAATGCAAATTTCCCCATCCAACAGACCATTTCAAATTCACCTATGACAGAAATACTCATAATGGCAATATCTTTGTGAATATTTGCTCTACTCAAGCTATTGTGTTTGCAGAGAGGGACAGCAGAAAGGCTGCAAACATCATCAATTTAAGATCTGCTTTTGAATTGGAACAAAATAATTATGAATATCTCTCTGCTTCAATTTAGTTGTACCTCAGCCACTTTAGAAACCATCAGTCATGGTGTCCTGGCACTGTTCACAGCTGTGCCTGTCTGCATCTTCTCCCGTGTCCCCTTATCCACCCATCACACACGTTTCCTCAACTTCAATACATCTGATGACCTTTCTGGCATCCTCCCTGTCCAAACTGCCCAAATCTCACGTCACTTTTGCCTTTATATAGCTGTCAACTTGCTCCAGCAGTGTGCAAAGCGATTCTCCCTCCCAAGTGGCACCAACCACATCCCTGTGAGTGCAATAAATGCATCCTCCTCATGCTCTGCAGCAATGCTGCAGCTCCATCCATTTCCACTGCTCCTCACGACTGTCTCACAAAGCCTTGCTCACGCAAGTAATCCCATTAAACCTGATGGGCTAGTTGCCTAAGCACCGATTTACGGGATCATGCTCTTAAAGGCTAAGCTCTTCAGTGAAGGGACCCGAGGAGTCCCTTGTAAATTGCCCACAAAGCCCTACAGCCACCGCTGGCCTGTTGAAACCTGGTGTTATTTGCAGGAGATCAAAGTCCTGTCAGGTCATGTTGACTTCTAATAATGGGAGCTGAGATGCTCAGCTGCACTTCTAGGTGTCAGGCGTGTAAATGATGAACTCTCACAGACATGCTTCACCTGGTGGGTTTTTCAGGGAGCTGTCAATTGGCACCAAGCAGAATTCAAAAGAAAGTCTGATTTGCCCAACATTCTGAGGACACCAAGTTTTCCTGTTTTGCCCAGCTACAACTGCAATGTCAGCACAGGCTGTGTTCTCAGGACAAAGGTCTTTTGGGTGCACCGTGGTGGGATAAACACATTGGAAGGGGCCTGCCTGGATATGCTGCCTCCTTCTCTTTTAAAAAATTTTTGCCCTGGCAGAGGCCTATTCAGGTGACAGAAGACATGGGGAAATGGGAACAAAATGTACACACTGTTCATACTGAAGAAGACCCAGTATAACAGCGTAATTAATAAACCTCCACAGACTTCTGGAACCAGAGCAAGGAATGCAGTGGTGGTTTTGCCAGGGCTCATTCTGTGAGGGTGAAAATCTTTTGCTTACTGTTTGCACATTTGTCATTGCCATGCTCCATCAAGCTTAGCAGTAAAGGCAGTAAAGGAAAGCAGGGGACATGGGGAGAAAGGAGATGGGGAAATCCTGGCCTGTGGCTGAGTGCATTTTGATGACATTACGAGCACAGAGGCTGGATGAAGTCATGTTGCAAAATTACTTGTCCATTCATGCATAGGGCTGAGGAGGAATCCTATACCACTAAATTAAATTTAAATTATCATATGCCAAATTGACATTAATATTCAGGGCAAAGGATCATTTTTTTCAGGCAGTGCATTGATTTAATTTTAAATACTAATAAATTCCCCCCGCCTCACTGGACATTGACGGCATATCCCCCCCCCCCCAGCTTCTACCTTGTGTAGCACTAGCGTTGCACCCAAAAGAGAAGGCTTGGCTTTGCAAGCCAAGAGTAAGCACCTCAGAAATGGCAGACAGAGCCTCAAAAGCAACAGAGACCCCTCAGCCAGAAGGTTTATTGAGGTCAATATATTTCTCCCTCTCCCCATTTTTTCCAGACATGTCTCCCTAAATCTCACCTGTCTGCCAAGAGGGTCCCCAGGGCTGTGCAGGGACCCAGACCAGCAGCACGTGGCAGTGCAGTGCCTGGGGAGGGTGGGCTGGGAGCCTGCCACCAGTCTCCTGGTCCTCTAGGTTCAGCCCCCCTCCCCAGCAATCCCCACAGGTTTCATTGCTAAATGCCTCAGCCCCTAGAGTACCACAGTAATTTGGCACTGATGCCTTAGTCACTTAATTATTCTTTTCAAAGGAGCCTTTGAATTTCTTTTTTCCTACCTCGCCTTCTTTCCTCTCCCTCCCTTTTCCCTCTACACATTTTGACTCAATAGTTTTCCTTGAAATTGTATAAACTTGCTGTTTATTTCTTGCCATCTAGCATGCTGTGATCTATCTTTCATTGTTAATATTTTTTTTTCTCAGCAGCGTCCCTGTTGCCTGTCTCTGAGTTCATTCTGTTCCCTCTTTCAGCAGCACTATATTTTTCTTCTCAGTATTTTTGCTTAGCTCTATTAACTTTTATTTATTTTTCTTTCACTCCTTCATCATGTTTCTTTTCTTAGTTGCTGTGCATCATCTATATATCTGTTTCTGCCTCTCTCATGCTCCCACAACTAGATTACTCTCTACCTGCCTTTGATTACCACAGCTCCTTGTCTCCCCTCCTCACACACTCCCCTTCCTAATAAGAGCTATCTAAAACTGGCCATGTCCCTTCTTGGGTTCCCCCCTCTGGTTCCCAGCTGTTGCCTGTGAAAAATACCTGCGTAGGAGTGTTGACATCATGAGCCCTGGCAAGCCAGAGAGCACCTGAGTCAAGGAGACTCAAGATGCAAGAGATGATGAACTCAATGTATGATTTTTCCAAAGCATGCCTATCTCTAATTCTGCATTTTCTGAGAGGGGAAAAAAAAATAAAAAAATCCCTCCTGCTTTTGACACGTCTTATCTGCTTTTGAACATCTCACTATGCAAACAAATTAGTTTCTCCTAATAAAGGTTAGAAAGCGAAAAATAAGCCTGAGAATGGAAATCTAAACTCAGCCGTAACTGAAGAATTATGATCAATGCCTTCAAAGTAAAGGAAATGGATCATCTGAACAGCTCTGTGCACCAAGGAAGCACAAATGACCTCCCTGTTCCCCAGCACCTCGGCTGTCTCTCAGCACCTCTGCACCTCCTGCAACCAGGAACAGCTCTAACAGAGGCCTCAGCACTGCAAAAATAGATGTCAGGAGAGCATCCTGTGACTGCTGCTCCAGAGCTCTGGCCACCAGCTGCAGACTGCATGTGAAGGACAGAGCGATGCAGCCACAGGGCATATGGCTGAAGAGGCTGCTCCAGTGGGGTCTGCTAGGGAGTAAAAATGGCCAAGAACCAGGCTGGAGCAGGCTGCTTTTTAAAAACAAGCATCTGCAGCTGTGTGGGCAGGTCGCCCTCTGACTCCCTGTGGGAGCAAGTCTTTTCCTGGGCAGTCCAGATGCCTCCATCCCCACAGCCTCCCTCTCCTGAGGCTATGCCTAGACTCACTGGGGAGTTAAAGGGAGGGCTCAATCCGGCCTGAAGCATCTCTGGGCTTTGCTGCCCACTCTGTGTGTCCCCACTCTGCAGATGGAGCCTGTGGGAAGGAAGCAGGAGCTGCCCAGGGCACATAAACAACCTGGTTCACGCTTATCTTGGAGAAAAAGATTACCAGCTGACAGAGCTGGTTACAGGCACCCACATTTATCCAGCCCACGAACGGAAAACGAAGCTGAAGTGAGAAATGAAGTTCATTTTCTTCTCCTTGCCTTTTCCAGAATCAGACTAAAACTCATCAGGGTCACAACTATATGGATTACAGCCAAGGAGAAAGGTTATTGATGTACCTCTAAGAAATAAAAACAAAGTTGAGAAAAAAACAACCCAGCACACAGGCAGCAAAGCTGGAATTAAGAAGATATGCCATTCATGCATTCCAGGTTAACAGGAATGAACTGAAATCTTCTTCCAAATGTCAGCAAGGTTCAAAACAACCCAGAGTGAAAACTGCATCTCAAACCCAGACACTCACTAATGCAATTCTGAACCATAATATCCTTAAATCTCACAGTGGACAGGCAGAGCGGTAGGTAAAACTGACATGCCATTTTGGTTTCTGATCTCCTCTATTTTTTTAGATTACCTTCAACAAACTAGGAATGGTGTCTGAATTTGAGAATATATTTGTATCTACATGCATATGCATGTGTGTGCATGTATGTAGGCATGCTGATATATACGTGCATGTACATCTATGCACATACATATATTAAAAACCCAGGGGTTCCCTTGCCAGGTGCAGACACTATGGTACTGGGCTTCCCCTTTTTCCCAGTCTGTTCATTTGTGCCACACAGACTTCACTGGTTCTGCACCTCATAGCGTGCTCAGATATCCCATATTCTCATTATCCTCAGACTCACCGAGCCTGGCTGTCCCCCCTGGAGGCTGTTCAGCGCAGAAATTTGTGCTTAGCTGAATTTTCACCATAGCTCTGCAATTCACCTTTACAAAAATAAACTCTCCTACGTGGAACTTTTGCAATCAGCACAGAGACCAGAACAAACAAACAGGGAAACAGTCCCGTCAGCGATTTTCCAGCCATGTAAACTGCTCACTCGGAGCTGGTGAAAAAAATGGCCACCATCCCAACCGTGGGCCCTGCGCTGATGCTCCTCTCCCGCTCAGCCGGCGCTCCCCTGTTTATCCGATCTAATGCAATAAAATGCGTAATTAATTTCTAAACGCTTCCGTTGAACGGTGCAATTTGTCAAGTCGAGTTGTTAATAGAATTAAGCTTTTTATCAGCGATTAGCAAAAGAAGGTAAAAAAAAAAAATTAATTACGGAATTGTATGCCTCCCTGCTTCAAAGCCAGGTTTGGGATTAAATGTTTGATAAAGGTTCCCTGGCACGTTATAAAACATTTAGCAAAAGCTGCTTTCCCCACGGTGTTTTCTGCAAAACAGCCTTTGTGCAAGAGGGGGGAGGCATAGGGAGGAGGGTGCAGGCCATACAGTTGATCACATGGAGAAGGGGGGCTGGCTTCAAATTGTGCAGAATTTATTGTATGGGAACACACCCCCATACTGTATTCTGCAGGCACTACATCCTGCCTGCCTTGACCTCTCAAGCATCTCTCTTGTGGTTTGTACAGATAACCAACTGTGACAGGGAATTACAGGCAATATTGGTTATTTCTGCCTGTGTGTCAAGATGTGTCCCAGGCCGTGGACTCAGTGGAAGGACTGTACAGCCCCATGATATGAGGCAGCACATAGAGCTCGTTATATGGCAGGGATGTCCCTCTTACAGCCCTTCTCATTGTGGTAAATCCATACCTTGTGGGGGGTGGACTATGAAGGACCTATGGAACATGCCGCAAGGTCAAGCCACTCCTGCCCTCTGCAATGCAGCCAGATCATCACTAAATCCAAGTGCCTTGATCACTCAGCCAGCAGAGAAGAGCAGGGGCTGAAGAAGCCCCAGCTCCACAGAACAGAAAGGAGATGCAGCCTCATCCTTTCCAGGGGCTGAGGGCTGGGAACCCAAGTGTACTGCAAGGAACGCCCTCTCCTCTAGGCCTTGTGCCACCTATTACTGAGGAAAGAAATACAGCAATCTCCCTCTTCCCTACAAATTATACTGTCTGTTTACACCTGACTTCCACAGACACGAGTGAAACCTGTGCCTGAGGGACCTTGTTTTGGAGCACAGTCTAGCCCAGGTGTTTCCCTGCCAAGGCCCAGCTCTCTGGCACTTTTCCAAAACGTTCAGTTTCTCCATGGACTCATGGGTTTAGCAAAGCAAGGGACCCTTCCAAGACACAGCTTGTCATCCTTGTAGGAGCAGGCTGGGAAACACCATTGTGGGATATGTGTTAAGAGGGGAGGAGAGAACCCAGAGGATGTGCTAGGGGCTTTGTTTTTGGAAGCTTACCTACAGAGGGTAGGGGATGAAATGCAGCAGTGGTGAGGAGCAAGGGCATGGGCAGAGCTGTCAAGAGAAGTGCTGTGTGAGGAGATCTGGGAGGCTGCTGGGCAGGAGGAGAGAGCTGCATCAACAGAGCTTTAAGGCACGATACAGAATTAAACCCTGACAACAGCTATGTTTCCGTGCACACCAGCTTAATTAGCAGCACGAAGCTTTCTGACACCTCCATTTCACGCTGTCTTTAGAGTAAGTTTCTCAACATGCAGAATTTCTGGCAGCTCAGCACATGCTCTGTGCAACGGCCATGCAACTTGCAGGAAGGAAATGAGGAGGAGGTGAAATCTTTAATCTGATTCCTGATCCCACCGGCAAGTTAAAGGTACAAAGCTAACGGCACATTTAAGTACTTCAAATCCTCACAATGAGACAGGACAGGAACACAAGGCACTCTTAAACAGCCTCCCCACCCCACATTAGCAGCTTAACTCCTGTTTTCTACTCCTCATAGATCTGGCCTCAGTGAGGATGGAGTGCCCAGCACAGACTTCTCACCTTGCGTGTGTTAGCAGCCATGTATGAGGAGGAGCAATTATTGACAGACATAGCAAGGAGTGGAGTACTCACAGGCTACAGCCAAGACATAGGAGAATGCTCAAGCACAGGGCTCAGCTCACACCACACACATCTATGTAAAATGCAACTCAGTTCAGTGTCTTTTTTTTCCTTTCAGGCACCCATCATCTATATAGGATTTTGATTTGAATTCTTTTCTTCTTTTGCTATTTGACCAAAATTATTGTGTGCTCAGTCAGTTACTGGTCACCCCTTGAACTAGACTTGTCAATTACTCCCTTTTCTTTCTCTCTCCCAGCTGTTTGAATTCTTCAGAAGCTGGTGGATTTTTATCATTCATGTCCCGTCTTAAGTTGCTACTTAGCCAACCTCAACATATTTAGTTCCTTTAATCTTCTTCCCTAATAAGTCAATCCTTCAGCCCTTTAATCATGCTAGCTGCGCTTCTGCAGATTCTCTCTGATTTGTCTGGACCTTCCTGGAGTGCCTAGAAAGCACAGCAGGCTTGTGAGCTGTGCTGAACAAGCCACTGCCTGTGGGCATGAGGGCATAGGGTCACAGCCCAAATTCTGTAGAGTTTGCTTCTTCTTCCCTTACTGCTGTGCCCATTGCATCACTGCAAAGGTCCTTGAAGAAAGCTCTCTTTGACATAGCTTCAGTTGCAACACGCTGTTAAAGTTGTTAAAGTTTTCCCTTCATCTGCTCCACACTGCTTTCAGTGGGCTGCAGTTGATTTGCCCTATTTACCATAAGAAAACCAGCCAGCAAGCCCTTTCTGGCCCTGCATCTTTTCATTTGGAAGAGATCCGTCAAGGGCTGCAAAAGAGTTCTGCAAGGAAAAAATCAGACCTATCATTCTCCCTTCTAAATCCTTGTGCTCTCCTCTCATATGGCATGAGTGTCAAGTTGTAATGTCATCAGTTTGGGGTCCTGATATGGAAACTCATGAGTACTGTGAAAAGGAGGAGTCAGAAAAAGAATTTGGAGCCTCAAGCTGGACACCGGTCTTTTGAGTCGGCTTGTGAAAATCCTTTCCTTCCTCTGCAGTTCTATTCCATAGAACTAGAGTGGCACTTACTTCCTTTCCCATTCAAATACTCAAAGAAATCAAGCATTGAGAAATGTATTCAGGTTTTTCTTAATAGCTACAAATACCAGAATAATTTGATTCACAGATTTCTGCCAAATGTAGCCAGCATTTTGATTCAAAGCCTCTAAGTGGTTTTATTTCATTTCTGCTTCCATCAAAAGAATCCCACAACCAAGTTCAAGTATACTCCAGAATCCTGAGTTCCCTTACTTAAACTGACATTGTTCTCAAGGAGATATCCCAGACAATACCCTATTTTGCCTTCCTTTAAGCCTCTATCTAAATTCTTTCACGGCAGTAAACACATGTTGCAAGTGCCTCTACATAAAAGCTTATTATTCTCATTAGTAAAAGAAAAAGTGCTTGCAGAGGCAATAGACAATTTGGGAAGTGAATGCAAAAGTGTGTTCCCCCAAGGCAAGTTTCATTGTCAGGCCCCTGGAGCCCTCTCTGCCAAGCAGAGGGATATACCAGCCTGTACACATAACAAGGAGAGAACTATATTTTGGTGTCGATTTATACTGGAAAACATACCAGTGTCTGTCACATTGATTTAAACTAAATTATCAAAAAAAGAGAATATATAAATAAATAAATGCTACTCTGACAGCTCTGTGTGGGAGGTCTCTGCCCACTGTCATTTAAAATTGGTAGTACTCTCACATAGGTGCACAGCTTAGCAGAACGTGACTCACATTCACATCGGTTGGGTGCTCTTCAGCCCGGAGCTCTCTCTCTAGAGGGGAAAGGGCAAGACAGGATATAGCAACCTTTCCTGGGGCTCTATTCCCTGTTCTGCTAACGACCTCCTCCGGGGGACAGGGCAATTCTCATTGCCCTGCCACAGCATGCCTGAAAGCCCAGACACTCCCCAAGGAAGTGTTGCCATGGAAGGAACAATCGCTTCGTCGATGTCACAGTGATGTGCCATGTGAAGGCAGCAGCGTTGCCTCCTGAGCGTGGAATGATGCTGGAGCTACTGAGCGCTGTGTCTCAGCTCTTAAGTGCCTGTGTGACATCACCATGGGGCTTCCCAATGAGACACAAGGGCAGCCAGGTTCCAACTCAGTGTAGAAACCAGCTGCCTTCTTTCCCAGGATGTGGGATACAATAAAAATCCTTGATTTGCTTGAATGTCTGTGGCAGTAGCCAGACGAAAACCAAAATAAAGAAAAAAAATCCTCTTCATCAGCAAATAATCTTGTGGCACTTCTGTCCTTTATTTTGGGCAAACAACTTTTATGCCTTGGCTATTGAATGCTCAATCATTTTGCAAAGCAGTTCTAGTAGCCAGTTTCAGGACCACAAAAAAAGATGTGGGTGTTCAATTCATGTCACTTCAAATATTTAGGACACGATTTCAGCTCAAATCACATAAGGTTTGTTCACACAAAAGCCCTTTCCCTAGCAGCTGGGGAGGGCCAAGGGTAGCTGAAAGAAGCTCTAATCAAATGTTTCAAGAGAAGCTGGCTGATAGGCACTGTGGTACAATTTATAGCTAGCTGGATGCAGGTACTGTAGTTTTGCAATCATGCCAGCTATCAATCAAGCCCTATTCTATCAGTCTTTTATGTCTTGTACTCCAAATTCCAAGCTGAGCTTCGTCAATGAAAACGTATTCTGGTAATTGCAGATAATTTTCCCATTGGACACTTTCATATAATACATTTAGGCAGGAGTGGTAGTTCTTGGGGTAAAATGGGTCTGGGACTGGGAAAGTAGGGCAGGAGTGACAGGTACTGGCCCACCCGGTAGGCACGTCTGGGCGAGCAGGAAGGGTGCAAAGCACTGGTCTCACCTTCAGAGTTGCCCAGCAATAGGACAGTGAGCTGATATCAAGGCAAAGCCTTCCCATTTTTCACCAAGAGAACTTGCCAACTGTTTTTTCCAATGCCATTACAACACCCTACGCTCAATGCTCAAAGTGTGTAACAGCTCTGCAACTCTTGATTCAACTCTCTTGCCCACCTGTGGAGAGTTTCACAGCTACTCAGTGCCCTCTACCCTCTTGGACACAGTGAAAAGAAACCTGACACTTTATTTTTGCAATTAATCTTTGTTAACTGCCTCCTAGAAAGTCTCTCTCGGTGACATGGAGATGAGCTCTCTGGAGCAGCTCTTGGCCACTGGCAGCAAAGACACAGCAGTCAAAACAGTGCCACTTATAACAAACTCTTAATTTTGAGCTGCCCTGGAGAAGATGTCCCCACTCCAGGAATAGACTGGAGTGAAAATGAGAAGTTCAGCAACACTCAGTGTTAGAGCACACACTGCTGTCCACTGAAAGGTTTCCTACATGGAGAAAATGTACCTGTGCCTCAGCACTTCCTGAGCTTGACATTCTGAGAATATAAATCCCTCCCTCCCAGACAAGGCAGGAGTGCCTGATTGTGCCAGGGCAAGGAAGCAAAGTCACATGCTGGATATCACCTTAGCAGATGAAAACCCTAGGTCGTGGTTTGACAGCAATCTCCTCATAGGCCTAGAAGAGATTTATGTTGCCTTCTTGGCATGAGAATCACTGGATAATTGTCCAAAGGTTTTCCTGGAGCTTATTTAAAAGATGTATCCCCATCTTTGCTTCTTCCTAGCTTAACAGCAGATGAACCCACCAGATTTTAGGGTTCATTTTCATTTGAGTTTCCTGTTGGGAAGTGGGGAGATGTTTGATGGAGACAATTCTGAACTGATTAAGGGATGGCATAGCTGCCAAGTTCATTATGAAATTGTATTTTATTTCATATCCCAACAAACTTGCATCTGCCTCTTCCATGATGCAGTAACTCTTTGAATTTACACATGTGCCAGGATGTGCAGGGCTCGCAGAATTACCATCTGTTTCCCTGTCATAAGCAGCCCAACGGCGTGCATGCTGCTGAAACAACAGGCCGCTTTGGTAATAGGCTTTATTTTATTTCTTCCCCTGCTTTGCATGGATCAATTATACCTGTTCTGCTCTCCAGTAAGAGATTCCCAGCTGAGGAGGCCACACTTGCCCTGCTGCAGCTGGGTACGGGGCCTCACTGTTCCTGACAGTAGGAAAGCTGTTTTTCCTTACCACACATGTTGCAGCATCAAATCTGACACAAAATTCGTGGTTCAGAACTTCCCTTCTCCTAGCTCTGGGCTCCCAACACCCTGTTCTGCCATGTCACCACGAAATACTTTTCAATTATTCCACTTTTGCTCTATGTACACATCCCCATCTCCGGAAAAGCCTGTGATTCTTCCTAGCCAGATCTCCCTTGTTCAGCTTCTTCCCCTCTTCCTAACAGCTGTCAATCTAGGCCAGAGGATAGCTCTTTGTCAGCCCACCAGGATCTAAAGGTGCATACATTGACATGGAGAGGAGGATGCTCCAGAGGATGTGCTGTAATCCACTGAGCACTTTGCTGAAGGAATCAGGGTAGGCCTGTGCCAGAGGGAATGGCAGGAGGGACAGGAGAGAGCCCAGCATGAGGCTCCCACAGCTCTCCCAGGGAGAGTTTGCATTTTGCTGCTTCTTCTCCTTGGGGTTGCAATTACTTGCAACGTTAAAACAACCTCAACTCCCATCCCAACAGACACCACCCCCCTCCCCTCTGCTCCACACAAGAGGAAAATTGTGGAGAAATGCTACTTAATTATCACACCACGTAACTAATTAAAAGCTGAATGCTTGCGTGTGGTATGCTAATAGGGCATTAGAGAGCCAGCCTGCTTTGGTAAAGAGACATGAGCCCCCTCTTTCCCCCTTCACCTTACT
This sequence comes from Thryothorus ludovicianus, assembly GCA_013397245.1. Taxonomy (NCBI): domain Eukaryota; kingdom Metazoa; phylum Chordata; class Aves; order Passeriformes; family Certhiidae; genus Thryothorus; species Thryothorus ludovicianus. The sequence continues at coordinate 319,018 of VZTB01017773.1, read as the reverse complement.
GTGGGAGCTTCAGGCTGACAGGCACCTGGGATGAGGTGGGAATTTATTATGCTGCCTTCAAGTTCACAGCTTTACAGAGGGCACCAAGGTCAAGCAACTTGATCAGTACGGAGGGAGAAATCACCTGTGCAGGCGCCAGGAGCAAGTTACATAGTGTGGGTGGCTTGCTATGGAAATTACATACACAGCGAGGCCTCACATGTATCATAAAGCCTATTTTTTTTTCTTTATGGGGTTGGTAGGAAACAAGAGAGTCTCTGAAAGAAAATGTGTATTGAATTCCCTCTTCATTGCAGGGGGGTTAAACTAGATGACCTTAAAAGATCCCTTCCAACCCAAACTATTCTATGATTCTAAGATGTGTATATTGAGTATAGACAAGCACACTCCAAATCCCCTTCTCCTACCATTACACCACCTGGTGCCAGGTGCCAGCCCTCTCCTTTCAGCTGCTGTGCCTGAAGTCCATGTTTGCTTGTCCACTCACAGTCAGGACCACTGAACATGTTAATTAAGGAGAGAGCCAATTCAGCTTCATCAAGTTTTTCTTAATAGCCATGTTAGTTGCACATATACCCAGATATTTGTCCTGGCTCCCATGCACTCTAGGAAGAGCCTGAGATGTGGAGTGGCCAGACAGCCATGGTTTGGGGACAGTGAGGGACCCTACAGGATAGCTGTAGCAGCAGGCTGTTATCAGTTCACCCGATGGACTTTGAGGCTCATTCAGCCTTGGAGAGCACTGGGGCTGAGCTGAGATCTTTGTATGCCCAGCTATGCATGCTGGGCCTGCTGGGGGTGTTTCTCTGGTACCCTGTGCCAGACAGGACTAGTGTCATTCACCTCCCACCTTCATCCACAGAAGGCATCTATCCTGGGAGTATGTAGGATTTTCTATGGCTTGTTCTTCCTTGAAAGACATTGGGTGGAGACTAAGATAAAACTAGAGCCTCAGAGGGGAAAAAAATATTGTCAGTGTCAGCAAAGAGAGGCAGGAATTTATCTTGATTAAAGAGGATTATTGTCTCCCTGTTACCACTGCCTGCTAGACTGTGCATGTGCCTCTGGTGACATGTCTCACAAGCTGCAGACCCCAGTGTGAGGGTCATGGCTTCTTGAGGCACAAGCAGAACTGCCACAGCTCAGCATGCAGCCAGCACTGCCATGGGACCTGAGGCCCATCAGTCCACACAATCCCACTGTGGAAAGGCTTTTATCCCATCTGCCCCATCCCCAGAGACAGAGGGTAGCAGATGGGGCTGGCTGGCTGGAGAAGGCCAACAAGTGTTCCTGCACTGCTTGTGAACCTCAGAGCTGACACTGTCTGTGTTTTCTTCCTGCAGGCTTCCTGTTGTCCACTTGTCCTCTGAGTGCCTGCTAGCTGTGTTTGCCAAGTCCAGGGATGCCCAGATGCTCCCCTTCACAACTCTTGGGATTTGTGTGATGAGCCAGGCTCCTCCACCAGATGCCTCCCAGTCCACTGTCTACTACAACTCCTCTGCTGAGCAACCACAAATAATTTCTTTCTAGCTATAATGTGATCTCAAACTCAGATTCTCATCCTCTCCTATCTCTGTCTGGAAGAGGCTTCTAGACCTTCCTTCCTCAATCACTAGCTCAACACCCTTTCCAAGGCTGATGCAACACTGTTTCAAGTGCCCCACATCCCATGCTCCTGCCTTGTGTGTTCTGCTGCTGGCACATCAACAATAAAGCCATGTGGATGCCCTGTCCCAGCAGAGAGAGGGAACAGCCAGTGGTGGTAAAGGAAGGCAACAACTCAGCCATGATGCTCAAACAAGAGCTAGGGCTAAGTACATCCCACCAAACTCATGCCAGAGAATGACACGGATGAAGAAGAGGCCAGCATCTCTTAAGGAAGATACTGTTCTTCACTGCTCTGAAAATCAAGCTTGTGGAGAAGTACTTCTTGCTGCCCTGTGCTCTGAAGATGAGCACAGCATTCCTTGTGACTGGCCTGTCCATGCCCATTAGCTGCTCTCCAGCAAAGGATCTTCTTCCCCCTCGTTAGGTCCCAGCAGCTCCTTTTGGCTAGCTCTCTCCAACCACCTGCGCTCTTCCACTGAGCACAGCATGGAGTGATGTTCCCATTCCCTCACTGTTATTCTGCCACCTCTGTCATTTCAGAGTTGATTTGTGACCATTCAGGTTTGGCAGAGCATGCTCACAATGTGCCTGAGCTGATGCTCGACCCTCTCTCCTATTTCCACCCAATTTGGTCCCGAACCATCAGCCTTACTTTATGGATCACCCCAAAGCCCCAGACTGTCAGAACAACTTCAATTACAGCAGCGATGGGCCCCGTGCCACCAGCAGCATCCACGGCCTTCCAGCGGCTGACAAGGACTAATTAGGAAATGAAACATTAGTTAAGTCGCTCTCAATTAGGGCCAGGATTACGTTTTCCTGGCAGCACTGGGGCGCTTTAACTGCTGGTCCCATGATGACTGTGAGCACATCAGACTTGCTGAAGGAGCTTTAATGTTGAACATATGTTGGAGGATTACAGAAACCCTCTCAGCTGTGACATTTTGGTGTGCTCCCTGCTTTTTCTTTCCCCTGTAGCAAACAGGGAACAGTGAATGCCAGCACAGGAAAGCAAGAAAGAAGCTCAGAGCAATTAGCAGCAAGATATACACATGCACACATCTACATATGTGCACAAATCAAATACGTGCCTCTGAATGTGTACATTCCACATTTTAATTAAACATCACCACACAACATCCTTATTCTTCCCCTCTAGAAACACACCAGAGATGACAGACTATCGCCCCATGTCAAAAAGCATGTTAGAAGCCCAAGGGATCCCTGGCTACAAAAAACCACAAACCAAACAAAACCAAACCAACAAAATCCCACAACACACATGAGAAAAGAGAACCCAGTGAGGTAAGGAGAGAGGGAAGCTTGGACAGTCTTCAAATGAAAGCCAGGTGCAGCTAAGTCTTGTATGGGAGCCTCTGAGGGACAGAAGGCAATAAACAAAAATGTAATCTACCAAAACAAAATGAAAACCTCAAATCAGAAAGGCTCAAGTTCCCTTGGAGGAAGGCATGGAAGGAGGAGGAGACTGTGAGAGAGTATTAAAGTAAGGAGGATTTTATATTAAGGAAGTATGCAGTATATAGCTGCATACTTTGTGCATAGTCATTTTACGTGGAGCAGCAATCTATGGGGACCAGCTGCAGTATGCACAGCTTTGCTGGGATTAAAGAACAAGACTGGGCTCTCATGTGCTGTCTCTTGGGGGAAGATGTAGGGCAGAGAGGCTGGGAAGCCAACTGCAACTGTAGTTGAGTATGTGCCATAATCTTTAGATTTGAGAAAGAATGGATCTGCATCTGCTTCAAAACTGGCTGTTTTTAAATGGAAATTTCAGTTTCTAAACGAATTATGAATCTGTTTGGGGTTTTTTCTTCAAAAAAAGAAGAAAAGACTTTTCATATGGAAGAATTTCTTCTGGCTAAAAAGATGGAACCTTTTGACTCTTTGAAATCTGCTAAGAAAACTTCTGCAAAATCATCACTTTGCCATTTTGGGGAAAATATCCACTTTTCCAATTGGTTTGAATGTAGCCCTTTCTGCGAGCACATCTCTTCAAAGCCCATTGAATTTGCTAGGCCAGAGCTTTGCTGCCCAGGAAAATTACGAAGAATATCAGAGTATCTGAGATCTCTTTTGGCCCATGTAACTGGGACCTAGGACTGCACCAAACCCAACTATCTGAGACTTCTGCATCACTGTTCGATGAAATACACCCTTGGCAGGGTAGCTCTATCCAGAGCTCACCGTATGTTCCTAATGCATCATCATTTCAGCACACACAGGCACATGCAAAATGCCTGAGAAGAATTTAAATGGACCTGTGTCTAATGCGGTTGCACCAAAACACTGATTGTGACAGAATGAGATATCACCAAGGTGCCACAAGAAACTGCTCTCTGCCAAGGCACACCACACACACCCTGCTCCAAACCCACGCCTGTGTCAGAATGCAAGGCCCCTCCAGGAGAAGAGCACAGTGGTACCCTCAGAAGTGACAAGCAGCTAGTTTCACATCAGCCTTACACCAGTGATACTAAGACCATAACCCGGCTTTTTGGCTTGCTCGAGGTCTTGGTTCTCCACCAGCTTTTACCGTGTGTTGTCATTCATGGCTTTGCTGAACGAAAGCTCCCAAGGAATCACCGTGGCAGGGCTGCTGTTTGTGTGCCCACACACGAACCATGACACACACTGCTCAGCCACATCGACTCTCATTCAGCAGGCAGCTCGTGGGAGGCCCTGCCAGAAGGCAACTTACACCTTTCCTCATCAGGCTACTACCAGATTTTGCCTAATTTGGTTGTTGTAGCTACTTTCATGCTGTTTACACAAAGCCCGCTTAGAAGGCAAAAAGGAAAGCGTTGCAATATGCTCTTTTTTGATCCTATAAAATCAAATTTGTGTTTTTACTGATACTCTCTTTCTTGAGGTAGTAATACCTGAATGTAAACACACTTCCTACTGTGCTCCTGTTCTGGCTGAAACCCATGACCCTAGGGGGTGATTCTTACAGGCAAGTACAAAGATACATACATGCAACTAGTTGATCTATATTCAGAAAGGCTTTGAAGGCACATGGCTCATTATTTCATACAATACCAAAATCCCCCTAGTTTTGCACACACTCCCTTAACTATTATGTCAGCCAAAATGCTGGGTACCTCTAGGAACCTCCTCTCATGCAACAGTACCATACAGTTGGAAATCCAATGGAAAAGTTTGTTCTTTTTTTTACTTTTTAAGTATGTTGGCATGTATTACGAAGTATTACTGAGGAGGATTTAAGAATGGACTGACAGCAGGAATGAAGGAAGCAAAGGACTCATCCAGTACAGCCATCTTCACTCTTGTAATCTTTCTTAGTACCATGATAAAAGTCTTTCACATCAAATTGTCATTGTTGTCATTTCAATAGAGTCCTCTACAGGAATTTTCAGCAACTGCTGCAAGACTATTTACAGCATAGAAAATTAAATTGATGCTTAAGTGTCTGTAGGATTGAGGCTTGTGTCATTTGCTACATGGAACTTGCCTTTCTTACAATGACGACAATCTCAACTATTAGTCTGTTTGAAAAATTACGGGAAAGCAATTCAGAAGGGTGACCCAAACTTTGCCCAGAGCCTGACACTGCCTTAGGCAAGCATCCATCTAGTCATCCATCTATCTAAGCTCATTTGCGTTGACAAAGGAAAGAAAGCCAGAGAGACGTGAAAATTATGATATTTGATAACCACATACAGGAAGATTCAGCAGCTCTACCAGGCAGTTTTCCTTGGAAACAAATTTAAGACCCCCGAAACCTTGAGGTATTCTTTTCATGTACAAATATTTAACTGAGTTTGTTCCATAATAAAATTTCTAGGGGACAACCTTGCCACCCGTGCCAGCTGAGGAATACATTACCTGGTGGGGTTAACAGGGTTCCCTGCTGCAGAAATAAATACATTAGGAGATGAGACACAAAAGGTTTCACAGCTCCTGATTTTCCTTTAATAATATTCCATTAAAAATGACTGGAAGGCAACTCTCCTCCTATAAATCAGGTACCTCACTGATGCCTTTTAGTCCTGAAACGGGCCTTCTTTGGTTTTAATAGCTTCGCCTCCTTCCCTCTCTGTCTGTCTGTCTCCAGATATGGCTGATTTACCTGGATTAGCAGAGACATTGGCTCCACATTCTTCAAAAAGTGCTGATCAGGCTGAGCAGGCAAAAGATTAAAAGTCACACAAATTGCTTCTATCACTGAAGGAGTCTAATTGATTTTGGGAAAAAGTCTAAATCATGATTTGCTCGCTGCTGGTTGGAGCCTGTCTAGGGGAGGGGCACTGTTTTTTGATGGGCAATAAGAAAAGCATCTCCTAGGAGTCCATCAGTTCCTTGTCACTGCAGTGAGAGAGGCATCTCTCCTTTCCTTATACTTCACTTTCTGTATATCCTGCTTGGTGATTTCTCTAAGGCAAGAAGGCAAGTGGGTCCTGCTGAATTGAGGACAGAACTGACAGAAGGACCTGTAAAGTTCCATCCTGATAGAAATTCTCCCTCAGTTTCTCTACCTGAAAAGGGGGAAGGGGGTGGGGGCAAGAATTTACTGCTCACACAGCTTTTTGGTAGGTATTAAAAGGGCATCACAAGGAAATAATGCAGCAACTTCCCTCCCTGGTCATGAAGCAGGGAGAAAAAGAGGCTGAAGATGCTCTAGAAGGCAGGATAGCAGAGTTATCCCTGGCAGTAAAGGCTCTTGCTTTTTGGATCAGAGACTTCAACTCCTAGTGTGAAAAACAAAGCAAGGGATGTGTTCCTACCTGAGGACTGATATTTGTAAAAGCACTTAGAAAACTACCAACTAAGTGCTAGCTTGGATTTTGTCCTAGTGAGGAGATGACTAAACATTCCTCTAACGCTTCAGGCAGATTTCAACCACAACCATATATTCCAGTACTTTAATTGTTTTTTAGGCCAAGCTTGCCTGACGGGAATTGTAAATGTGTGCTCCACAGCAGCCTCAAGCCCTGCCAGATGGGACACTGGGGAATGAAGGGAACACACCCTCACAAAACTGTGTGTGTCATTGTGTAGAGAAATCACAGCTGCAGTGCAAAACAAAGGGGTGTATGTATTTGTGGCTCATGCACAGCATATTGCAGAGCTGACATCTAGGTGAGGTGGAGTTGTCAAGATTTCAGGTGTGCAGTTGATCCTTTCATCTCCCTACTCTGCTAAAGGAGTGAATTCTGGGAAAGTTTCACATGAGGAAAAAAAACAAACCAAACAGTTGTGTTTGTTTTTCCTGAAAAACAAGACCACTATTTCCTATTCTATTCCCAAGTCATGAATTACCTTTCAGGATCTGGATTTGAATCAGCACTTGACAGAAGTGTCAAGTGCTTGCATAGCAAGGAACTCCTCTGGATGGAGACCAATGCAGACAGGAAAGGCAAGGCAGTGCTGCAGGCGCAGAACAGTTTGGGTATGGATGGTAGAAGCCATTATCTCCATCAGTTTGGTGGAGAAAGGATAAAAGCACATAGGGGCTAGCAAAAATAGAGTGAACAGGCGAAGACATCACATTTCTAATGTTTGTTTGAATAATGTCTTGCAAAGGAAATTCTGACTCAGGTCCTGAATATTACAGATATGGCCATAGGGTGGCAGGAGAAAGGGAAATTCATGCCTGGGTGGAGGAGAAGTAATTGTCTCTTTCAAGGGCCAGCCACACATGAAAGAGTGCAGGCACATCATGACACTGTAGCCTATCATACTGTCAGGGCTTTTCACTGAACAGGTATCAACAGCTTACTTCATCTCAGCACATCCAAGTGACTCACAAGCAGGAGTCTCATTGATCAATCCTCAGAAGTCTCCTAAACCAGAAGGCTGCATTGGTACAGCCTATGTTCAGATAGATAAACAGAAGTAGAAAAGAGGACGTAAAACGCCCAAAGAAGGGTCAGTGGCAGAATCAGAACTGGGAGGCAGCTGCCTTATTGTCAAACTGTTCAAATACCACAATTGAAAGAACAGATACCCTGAAACTGACATCTTCCACACCCCATCTTTGCAAAAGGCTTCTACTGAGAAAAGCTTCCAAAATTACCAGTCCTGGCCGCATGTGCAACAATGTGGTGCAAAGAAAGATTGCTTTTTATCTCAAGATGCTTGCTGATTTTTGTTACCCCAGATCGAGAAGATGCAAGACCCCTTTCATCCTCATTATCTTTGATTACTACCTCCTGTTTCATACCTTCATGTCTTCCCTATTTCACCTGCAAATCTTACCAGTATCCAAATAGGAGCTGGGTTTGAATCTTATTGAGCTCTGAGTTTCTGATTTTATCTGGTGGCAACAAGTTCCATATGTTAATTAGGCACTTTGTAAAAGAGTATTTCCTCTTCAGGGGTTTAAAGTAGTTTGATTTTTTTTTTCATGTAATTGCTTCCCCTGTTGTTCTTCTAATAAAATGAAAAGTAAATAGGAACAGCTGAGTGCACTGCTTTTTTGTGGTGACTATTTCTATACCTTTGCCACAATGCTTCTTATTTGTCTTTTCTCAAAACACTGTTGTTCCTTTTAATCATTGTTTATGAAGAAGCTATTAAAAGACTCCAGACATTTTGGTTCCTTTTTCCTGGTCATTCTTCTATTTCTGTTATTTTCTTTTGAGAGACAGGGTGAGCAAAATGAATAGAGTGTATAAGGAGAGCACGTACCATCAATTTATATAATGGTACTGTATTATTTTATCTATTATTCTCTACCCTTTTCTTAATGCACTCTCTCATCTTGCATGCTTTTATTTCACCATCACTACAGACTGAACAAATGTTTTCACTGAGTTGCTCAGCCGTGCCACTTTTTTTCTCATTCTTTTCTTTTGAGTAGTTACAATTATTTTAGAACCCAAAAATGAGCATGACTAATTCTAATGTGTTGTTTCCTGAGTGCATCACCTTGCCTTTGCCGTATTGCATTTCATTTACTCTTATGACGCTTGCAAATTGCCTCTGCGAGCTCATTGTCAGACCTCCTCAGAGTCTTTTATAGGCTTGGGTAACCTCAACATTGCTTTATTATCTACACATTTTTCCTTCTATGTATTCTTCCCATTTTTGGGTTATTAATCCATATTAAACAGCAGACATAATACTGCTCAGTGACACATCCACTGAGCTGTGGCATCTTTTCATGCTGAGAACCAGCTATATATTCCTGCTCTATTTATTCAGTAAATTTTGCTTTTTTTCTTACCTTATTTATGACACGGCTTTATCTCATATCCAATGACAAGTTTGTTCCTTAATAATCTCCTAAAAGAGACTGAGTAAAGAAACAAATCCAACAAGCATTTGGAAAGTTTGCTTACACGGAATTTACTCCTTTCCTGTTATCTCATCTGTTTCAGACCAGAGTAATTTTAGCAGGGTGAAAAAAAAGGCATCCAGTTTACATGGAAGTCAGATTGGTTTGACTGTGTCAAATCACAGAAATTGCAGCAAGGTGGAACCAGAAAGCACCTCAAGAACACCATTTGGTCCAGACTCAAATCCATTCCTGTAGAATATCTGCCTACACGGTTTGAAGAAGCTCTAATGATAGAAGCTCCACATCCTCCCACCTACACTAACCCCTTCCAGTACACTCCTAGTCCTACAGTTAGGAAGTCTTCTTAGTATTTAACCTATTACTTCTCATCTTGGGGATTTGCAGCACAACAGATCAATACCACTTTTAAAAGAACAATTTATAGTAACAAAGACTCTTACGTTTCTCTTTGCCTTCCCTATTTAGAGCAAGTTAATTTTTATGGCACTAGCTCTTTTGACCTTTCTGTGCAGGCCCTGTTTGCTCAGCCTCTTGGAAAGCCTGCTGCTCCCCTCTGGGCTCTCTCCGGTTTGTTTATGTCTTCCTTAAAGCATGTTGCCCCAAACTGTAGGCTGCATGTCAGCAGATCTTGCACCTGGCACACAACACTCTCACCCGTGTTGCTCAGAATGATTGAGGGACTCTACTGTTCATCTCCACCTCGATGTTTTCAGAAGTATTGGTGGGTTTTTAACCACTTCCAATTCATATGTCATTACATTTGCTCAATGTAAAAAAAGAAAACGGTCTTTCATTTCCAGAATATGACATTGTGTCTTTGTAATTTTACAAAACTCTTAAATTCAATTTGAATGATTGTCTACAAATATTTATCATTGACTGATCAGCCCCTTCAAAACACCTTGCACATCTTCATGACATACAGCAATCAAGGGGTCTGGCTCTCTGTACCCAAGTATAAAACTGCTCAATCTGACTTTTCTTTTTCCTACTCACTCAAAAAGTCATAGAGGATTGAAACCATTTGTTCAGACACAGAGAACCAGTAAGGGAAGATTTAAATTAGTGTTTTTGTGACCTGTTTGTTCTAATACCTTTGCTCTTGACTCTGCTTGAAAAGTGTCAAAGAAGCTGGGACAGGTGAGGCACACCCCCAAACACCCAGCGTAGCGATGATAAATGGAGCAGAGTTGCGTAGTCTTCCCGCCATGCCCTTAACCTTCTGTCATCTATATCCATATTTATGATTAATCTATGGAGCAAGGTAGATACAAGTTCACAGTCAGGAGCCAGAGATACAGGGATATATTTAGAAAGAGGAGAAGGGGGAAAAAAGAAAGGCAGGATTATCAATCTAGCATTTAGTTTATCAAATTAAGAGCGACAGTCTGACGTGCATTACATGAGTCAAAGCTGCTTAGTATGGGACATGAGGTTCTTTGACCTGCCCCACTTACAAGATGACCCTCTTGTATAAAAAGATGCACTCCCCAAGCACGAGTCCTAATTTTGTGTACACAAACCTGCACATCAAACAAAAGGTTTGAAGAGCATGCTAAGGACTCCTCTTGCCACTTGCTCTATGTGTGTGCCCACATGCTATTATGAAGAGAAAGCTTCCAGGTCACAGCAGGGATGTTTATTTCTGAATCTCTGAGTGGGTGTGCAAAGGATATCTGGCACCATCAGCCTGCTCAGCTTAATGCTCCAGCATTTTCCAAAGACAAAGAGAGAGAGAGAGAGCAAAAAGGAGATGGAAATGAAGCAATACACAAATGATACTTTTAGACAGCAGCAGTACACAGAGAGCACGGGAGCATTCAGAGCAAAGGGGCTTGCGTGTGTGTGTGTGTGCGTGTGTGTGTGTGTGTGGCTTCTTAATAGTTTCATCTTGAACAGAAGGCAAGCTCACAGCAAGAAGTCCTATCATCCTCACACTTCTGTGAAAATGAAAAAGCATTCCCAGGCTTTTTCTTTGTTATACTCTCATGTTATTCTGAAAGTGAGTTTCCACATGACTCTTATAGTTGTCATCCACACGCTGACTGTGTTTTCCAAAAACAATAAAAAAATCCAGAAATGTCATAACTTTTCTATCCAAAAGGAATTCTCTCCTTTCTCCAGCTAGGCTTGATTAATCTCTTGGGGACAATAGGGGAGTTAAGGTCAAAGAGGAGTTTCACATTGGCATATAATCTAAATTGAGGCTTACAGAAATTATCCTAAGCTCATTTGACCCAAGTCTTTCACCTTGATCTTAACAAACACTTATGACTAGTCCACAATGGTTTCAACTCCAGCCCTGCACAGCAGAGTCACTGAAAGTTGCTTGATCTGTGGACAAAGGACACTTACTCAGTGTTAAGGCTCTGCAGGGTCAGTAGCAAGGCAATGCACTGTCAAAAAAAAGAAAAGAAAAAAAAAAAGGCATCCACAGTCCGCAGTGAGAGCAGAGATGTCTCCTGCCACGGCAAAATAGAGACCAGGTCTCAGCATCCCAAACTTTCACAGCTCCAGGGAGGAAAACAGCAGGAAGAGTTTGTACGGCTGAGAAAATACGAGGATGAAAGTGCATTCCTCATCTGGAGTTCATCCTTTCTGTCACTGGGGACTTTTTCAACAGCAAAAATATATCCTCATCATGTGTTTTATGGAGACCAAGATAATCCATTACAAGGATAAGAATGACACAAAAGACAGTACTAGATGCTGGTCAAGGAAACCAGTAAATAATCTTTTAAATTATGTATTTAGCTCACTCAGGCCATGTCCCTTTCTGAGCATATTCCACTGAATATGTTCACTGGCCAGAACATTTACAGAAACAGTTGGTGTTAAGGGAACAGTAGAGACTATTTGCTGAAAGCACCTTCTAAAACTGGAAACTAGAATAGATGCCCTGGAAGACCACCTCTGAATTTGTAACTGTACATTAAGATTTCCCTGTGCTGCTCTGCTAATCTCCTAGATGAAAATTGCTTTGAAACAGGCAATGTACAGCAGGCTTTTCTCAAAGTGAATGTGCCTTTACATGCCCGGAGATTTGCAGGCCTGCTTAGGAACAAAAGCCAGAGATGTAGTCAGAGAGCCATTTAGCAGCAGTTTGCTTGGAAACAGCACAACCTATTGATCCTGGGTCACAAGAAGAAACAGACAGCCCAGACATTATATGGACCCCTGAGAACAGCTCCAGGGGCTGGGAAGCAGCATCTTTGGTATCCCAAAATGCTGAACACGTGGCAAGAGCAGTCAGCAAAGGACAACAACAAAGCCCCAAGCCAAGTTATGGTGATTGCAGCTCCTACCTATCCCTGATAGGAATGACACTGAATCTAAAGGCCTCATAAGACAGAGATACCCCATCAATTCTAGAACAAATATACAAAATAATACTTCAGGTGGCAGTCCTAAAGCTTGAGATGAAAGGATACAGAACTGAGCCTAGGCTCTTCAGCCTGCACCAGGACACTGCAGGGCCCACCTTGGCCAGAAGTGTGGAAGGCAAGTAGATCGTATTAGATTTAATAACTGCCACCTTTTCCTTCAGGATTTTTGACACCAAGCAGCTTCATCTCTGCTATGTTCATTATCCCTGCAAGGAGAGGTGATCCCAGAACACCAGCACACGACCAACACTTGTGGACGGGACACGGCTGTTTGCAGGGCAGGCTGCAGAAGATGTGCTAATCCCCAATTCTTTTTGGGAAATGAAAGTCCTTGACTCAAGCATGAATGATACTGGCAAAGATCCCATTACTGTAAAGCTCTCTGCCAGCCAGCCACCTCTCCCCCTCTCCCTTTTTATTTCTCTAAGGTCACTAAACTGCAGTTTAGTCATCATTCTTTATAGAGCATGAGCAGATATGAAACATCTGGAAACTGTTGTAGTCACACTTTGAGATACACATCCCGAAGGAATTTAACTGCATAGGAATGGCATGAAGTACTTTTGTACCTCGAGGTCACTGCAGCTGGAATGCATCCTCGGTACCCAGTTACTGGGTACTAACACCTCTTAGACAACCACCTATGAAATGAGTTAGGAGTTATCAGTACAATTCCCAGTGAGATGAAAACTTCAACCTAAAGATCACCTCAAAAAGTCCACTAAACATCCTCCTTTCTGGCAGTATCAGTGAGGAAAAGTGGGCCATAAAAATTTCACTCCTTGCTTAATTCCAAATGTGGTCCCTCTAGAGATGAACTGTGGCCTGCTGATAGGAAAGAAATTTGCCCTGCTGCTACTTGTGCTTTGTAAGTAGGTAACAACAGTCCCCAAACACATAAAGAAATATTCCCAACCTGATATAAAAAAGTATTTATGCAAAAAAGAGAGCAGAAGATTTTTTTAAACTCTTGCAGAAGCCAGCACCAGCATCAATCAATTGCAAGAGGAAGAATTTTCTTGTCTGACCCACACTATAGAAAGTTAATTTAAACTTTATCTTTATTAATCTCATTTCTTTTTATTTACTTCATTCAGAAGGTGGAGGGTTAAACACGGGGTATTTTTGAATAATTAAATGAAGGAGGAAGCACTATGTTACTGACAAAGCTCCTAATCTTCCTTATTTATTAATAGTAGCTGCATTAAGACTGCCTGTCCTTAATCCCGTCTCTCACGATGCAAATTCAGAGCATCAGAAATAGAAGAGGCTAATTGAGGCCCTAATGCCAGGAAGAGAGACCACGTCAGTGTCAAAAGCTGAAAAGGGCCAGATCCAATCAGCGCCTGGATGCGGAGATGCCAAGGGAAGCCTCGCTGGCTTGGGAGGGAGACCACGGATTTGGGATCCAAGTCTTGCCCAAGGGGATTCAGACAAGCCCCATTCAGCTGTTCTGGAGCCTGAGATACTGCATTTGGCATCAGACTTCATTCAGGGGCAGCTGTTTTGTTCAGTTTTTGGGAGCTCCAGTTCACCCTTTGAAGCACTCACTGCCAGATCCTGCAGCCCCTCTATGGCACTGAATGACTTACCACCCCTGCCAGGGGCAGAGATGGAATTCCCAGAAGTCCTCATCCATCCCACATCCCACTGTGAGGGGGCACGAGCATCCCGGCACCTTGTCCACCTGCCAGCTCTGTGCACAGGCCCTGGCTGCCTGGCAAACCCAGCTGCAGGTAGGGGTGAGTCGCAGGCTCTGCTAGCACAGCGCCGACGCTCTTCCCTCTTCCCCGACACCCTCCCCAAAGGCCCGGCCGCCTAATCAAATTCTCTGGCTCAGCTTATGAGCTCTGACAAGATCGCAGCCCAAGGAGGCTGGAGTACAGACTCAGCAATCCTGACTACATCCAACCCAATTTAGCCGTGCTCTCGGAGCATCACGCGCGCGGTAAAGACCTAATCTAAAGGTAATCATTAATTCGTTACTGCCACAAGGATACGGCAATCAGCAGGAGGATGCTGATTGTTTGGAGGATCAAGTAACGGGTTTCTTTCTTTCTTTAAACAATAACCATTCTACCCAGTTGTAGCCACTTTATAGACATACTGTAGAGCTAATGATGAAAGTGATCACAAATTCTTTTTGTCCAAACACTTTTTCATCTATATGTAGAGTGAACTTTTGGAAGTTACGGTTGTGTATTTGGAAAAAAAAAAAAAAAAAAAAAAGAAAAAATATTTAAAAACAGGGAAAAATGAGTGAAGCATTTATAGCAACAACAGAGTCATCATCTGTGTTTGATAAAGGACTATAAACCTTCATGCTGGCAGGCATTAGATGGTCATTAACCTCATTCAGTCAGAAAGAAAATGTCTCCTGTGAGCAGGTAATTCTGTTACGGTGTAGGACAGGCTTTCTTGCACCTTTCTGAATTATTTGGCAACTACTGGAGCCCAGATATTACATCTGTCTAAACTAGATTGGCAACTCTGATATTCCCATGTGCAGCAAATCACAGAGAAGTTGAACCAGTAATTGAGCAGTACCAAAGGCACCCATCACTACCTCTGCAGAATTTCAGGGATGTAGCCCTGCCCATACTCCCTCCCAGTCAGTTCATATGCAGGATCTGATACCATTTCTGTGAGTAGAGAATGGGGATGGGAGAAATTAATCTACATTAAACTGGCCGTCTGCATTCTGTCCTGATTCACAGAAATGTAAACTGCAGAGTTTACTCTGAGGATTAGCACAATTTAGCCTCTGCAGAAGATGATCTCAGAAAACAAAGCTATTGAAGACGGAGAGCAGGAAAGGTCAGGTACTGCTCCTTTCTCTTCATCTCCACCATATTAGAAAAGAAGGATCTGGTTACTCTGCTGTTTGTAACAAACTTTCCTCCCCTCTCTCAGGCTAGCATTTCACCTGGATCTGCCTTTTCCCTCAAAAATATCTCATCCAGTCTTTCTCCAGTGTATGTAGCAGCCAGATACATCTAAGAGTAACACCACTTCATGAAATAGAAATTGTATGTGTGAGAAATTTTACCCCAGCTGCAACACCCTTTTCAGCTACCCTTTTTGTAATGTTAGCCCATGTGGGAAGTCAGTCCAATGCAAAACAGGAGTCTCCAGACAATTCCCTCAATTTCTCAGCTCCTTTAGGACAGGATTTGTATACCACAATATAAGAAGGACATAAAGCTATTAAAGAACATCTAAATGAGGATTGTGGAGGGGAAGGAGAAGCTGTATGACGAGTGGCTGAGGGCACTTGGTCTGTTCAGCCAGGAGAAGAGAAGGCTCAGGGCAGCACTCACTGCAGTTACAGCTTCCTCGTGAGGGTGAGAGGCAGGCACTGATCTCTGCTCTTGGTGACCACCGACAGGACCTGAGGGAGTGGCCTAAAGTTGGGTCAGAGCAGGTTTAAGTTGGATATCAGATGAAAGTTCTTACCCTAGAGGGTGGTTGGGCATTGGAACAGGCTCCCCTGGGAAGTGGTCACAGCACCAAACCTGACAGAGTTCAGGAAGTGTTTAGACAATGCTCTCAGGCACATGGTGAGATGTGGGGATGGTACTGTGCATGGCCAGGAGCTGAACTCCTTGATCCTTTTGGGTCTTTTCCAACTAAGCATATTCTGTGACAAAGTATTCTCTCAGCTTTAACCAGCTCCTCCCCACGGCTAACTGGTTAAACCCAGTAATTCCATCTGGAAGCTGATCTACATTCCTAGGATGGGTGACCATCACAAGCATCATTGGTTGCATTTTGGAAAAGTGCTGAAAATTATGTACATCTCATTGAGGACTATCTCTTACTTGAAGTCTGGTGATATGGATCGGTAAATTCTTGGAACATTTTTTTTCCTTCTGGGCTGGAAATATCCTCAGAGCAGATGACTTTTCAGGTGATCCATCAACACAGTTATGATGGGGAGGATGGGCAGGGCAGACTACACATGTGATGTTCCCCTCCTTCAGTCCAATACAACAGATAGAAGCAGATATCTGCAGAGCCAAAGCCATCAGCGGTGAGACTAAGACAGAGCCAGGACTTCCCATGGAAGGCTGCGGCAGGCTTGGATCCCTGTGGCTCAGGCACAGTGCAAGATCAGTGACATCTAGTTTCCACTAGGCTCTCTAAAATCACTGACAGATGAGAGGGACAGCAGCCCAAGCTCACACCTCAGGCATCACTGCCTCTCCAGTTAGGCAAACAATGAAGAGAGAGATGGCAATGAAAGGTGGGCAGAAGGGACAGTCTTGGGGGAGGCATCAGCTACATGACCTCCCTACTGACCTCCAAATACTGCTACTGTCAGGGTAGGGTAAGAGAGCAATTTGGATCTCAGTATTTTTTCCCAGCAGGGATGCCTGAGGGCTGTTCTGGATATGGTCTCTCTCACTCCCCCCTCAGCCCTGCACCACCTCACCCACCAGCCAAATGCAGCAGTGAGAAGCCAGCGGGCTGCTGCAGTCACAGCCTCCTCTCTCCAGTGAGAGCTGGGGCCTGACAGCCCAGCAAAATGACCCACTTCTTGCCGACTCAGACAAAAAAGCTGCACTTAGGCCCCAGGAAAGTGTCTCTAATAAGGCCATCCGTTAGCTGTGTCGCCCGGACCCCTCTCAGCTATCCTTCATCCCTGCCCTCCCTCCCTGCACCCGCCATTAATGCAGTCAGCACGCAGGAGAATGAAGCCGTCGGGCTCAGTAAATATTACTGAGCTCCACACAGGGAGCATAAGGCCATTATTTAGACTCCCAGGTCCTGGGTATGTTTTGATCACACCAATTTAGCAAAGAGAGGTAAAAGAAAACAACTGGCTAGTGGCTGTCTGCCACACCTACGTGTGTCCTGGTTTGTGAAATTCCAAATTCCTGAACTGGCCAAACCATTGCTGGTCTGGGAGTGCTGATGGCAAACTCTGGCATGAGTGTTCCCAGTCAGGGAAAGCATTAGATCAGTCCCCACCTAAGGGTACCCGATATACAGCAGGTGAAAGTTAGCCCTGCTCAGCCAAAGACAGCAGTTGTTCCAAAGCTTTTGTGTCATGCCGCTGTTGGGAGGAAATGTCTTTTCTTCCTCTTAAACTTTGCCTCATATGGGTCTACTTACGTCTCTCCCTATCAGAAATCATACACTGCTGTTCTGCAGCTGGAGCTGTTCCAACAACCCCTACTCCTTAACAACATGTACTTCTCAAAACCACCCATCCCCTGCTTTTAAGTCTTCCCTGTATTTGTTCCAGATGAGTTCCCCACCATCTTCTGTTGCCCTTGCCTTACACCAAGCTTCTCTTTCTCCCTTACAGAATGACATGTCTTTGCCCAGGACTCCTCAGCTCCCACTGTGTACAACAGCCCTGCTGCCAGCTCAGCCATATCTACAGCTTCCCAACTCAGCTCAGACCTCACCCTCTCCCTAGCTCCAGGCTGTTCATGGCCCCCCTCTCCTCATTGTTTTGTTTTTGTCTCTTTGACTGGAGGCTCTAAAATACTCATTTACCCACTGTGGTGAATTGTTTTGCTCTGTAAGCACTTGAAATACAGTTTGTGAGGAAAAAAAATCCTCAAGAAAATAAAGTTGTGCTGCATGTTATTTTGAAGGAAAAAGAGGCAAGCAGGTCTCATGAGAATTGGGTATGAACTTACCTTGCACACATTCCCACAGGCACAGAAAAGTGCAGGCTGATAAATCCCTTTTATTACCTGCACCAGTATCTGAAGGCAGGAGGATTTTTTAAAAGTCTGGCCAGTCCCCAAAGTGTCAGATCCAAGGGTAACATTTGAAATTCCATGGTGACAGAGTAAGACAGAGATAGAAAAGAGTGACCATGTGTCATCAGCCTAGAATATGTGCCAAAGCCAGAAAGAAAACCCGTCAAAATAGCTCATGGAGCTCCTGATACAATTAAAGAGTCAGTAATATCTCATGGAGAACTCAGGGAAAAAAAAAAAAAAAAGAAAGGAAAAAGCCCTGCTTGGCTCAAACGGATGGCACAAATGCTGAGACAGCAGCATGAAAGCTTAGTTCCTTCCACACCAAGCAAAGCTCTGCATCCTCAAAATGCAGCTCTACTCAGAAAAGTGACTGTGCAAGAATGCTGGGTTTTCTGCACATTCAGTCTCTCCCCTGGGCTGCTCAAGGAGAGCACTCTTCACTTGCTTGACTAAAATAAACATATACTACTCTTTTCTGCTGAAGGAGCCAGGGCAGTTCTAGAAGTGGGATAGTTTTGCCAGCAGGAAAGCTCCACCTAACTACAGCTTAGGTAGGCTGCAGCACCACTGCTAAGAACCCAGTGCGCCTCTCAAATTAAACATTTCCCCATGTGGCTTTAGTCAGGAGAAAATGCTGAGGCAGATTTTATGGAGGCAGAACCCAAAACCAGGCACTTCTCTCAGAGGGGTCTCCTGGAGATGAGGTGAAACCATGCTAAGGTGCATTGCTTTGAGAACAGACCACCACACTTGCTGCTGTCACCATCCCTTAGTTGGTGATCAGCCTGACCTCAGCACCCTCCCATTACTCATTCTTCTCACTAATATGTTGCTCCCACAAGGCACTGAGAAGAATTTGCATCTTTTCAAAGCAGCTTCCCCTAAGGCCCAGGAAATGGAGCAATGCAGGGACTCAAGAGCATACCTCAGCCTGACTCCTGAGTTGTGCTTCTGGGCTGTGCTCTCCTGCCATGGAGAAAGGCTCAGGACACAGCCCCCCTCCTCCTCACTAGGGCAAGCAGCACCGTCTTTTCTATTGCTTTACTGTCTATCCCACTGCCTCCTCCTCGAGGATTACCTGTTTCCTTGGCTGAGAACACAGATCTTCCTTTTATCAGCCAGCAGACTCAAGGAAAAAGGGCAGCTGGGAAAGAGCATTTAATTTAACCCTCTGATAAGGGAAAAGAAAATCCTTGGTCCATCTAGAAGTACCTGATCTTTCATCAGATGCACCAGTAACAACATCTGAAGGTCAAACTGTAAATCATGTAAAACATCTTTAGCTTCTTAAACTGGTCCCTCTCCCTGTTTCTTTTCCTCTTTCATTTTTAGAAGCCAGTCTATCTGAGGACATTCTACACCTGCATTGCAAATTTCCTACCTTAATGGGGGGGTGTTTCTCCTAGTCAAGTGAAACACTCAGAGTCTCCACACCACGGGAAGGACAGCAGGCATGCAGGAGCATGCAAATGTTCCAGCCTGTCTGAGACTCATGGCCTGCGGGTCCTCTTTCCTGGGGAGGTGATTTGATTGTCAGAGCAGCACTGGAGGACTCGAGTAAAACATGTTTGGTGTGAGAATGGAGGACTAAGGAAATAGTTTATGCCAATATATCACAACTTTGTTTTATAAAACTGATTCCCAGTCTGACTCAGCTTTGCAACCCTTCGTCACGCCATCAGCCAGATGCTTTCCTACCTTAACTGAATTTCTGAAGTGGCCCCTGAGTTCCAGCAGTGGAAAGTCTTGCAATATTTCTGTAGTCTCAGCAACTCTGAAATCAACCAGCGCTCACCATGCACACCATCTTGTCTTTCCAGTAAACTGCTATGGAGAAACAGTAGGAATTGCTTCCAAAGAAGCAAAACTGAAGACTGTTTTTCAGCTAATTTAAACTGCAGTAGCCAAAACATGTGAGGTCAGAGAAACCCTCTGTTCAAAAGGACTCAGGAGTGCATACACACATCATGTTGGCATACAGATGTCTGCCTATGCTCTGCTATCCTCCTCCAGATAGGAAAAATCCCCCAGAACGCTGATGTCACACCTGGACAAGACCTAGCAGGATTTTGCCTGAAGTGGCCCGGTTTTCTTTGCTGTTGTTAGTTGGAATTTGAGGTAGTAGGATGAGAGACTGTCAATAGACTCTGTTGATGACCTGCAGAAAGCCTCTCCCCTGCTCTCATCCGACACGGTTTAATTTTTAATTCAGCAAAGCAGTGACAAGGACGGAGGCTGCCAAGGCCAGTAGCAGCACAAATTGGGCAGGACAGGCTGAATTGATCTACAAGGAGGAAATGAAGATGCAGCAGAAGCTTTGGGCTGTAAGTAGCAGTGAGGCAGCCTGTGGAGGGGGAAGAGAGAGAAGCTCGATGAGGGAATCACATAGATAGAAACAGAGCAAGGACAGGACCGCAGGAGGGAAATTATTGGCGTTTGGACAGCCATAGGAGTTTAGTGCTTCTAGCCCAAGAAAACTGTCTGGCTCAGGCTGTATGGTACATGGACCATATGGATCTCATTGCTGGCGTGGAACATCTATCATCCCTGTGCCAGAAGCTGCAGCACAGTAACAGAGGAGGCTGCCCAAAGATAGCCTGGCACTGCACTATAGGCGCTCCACAGAGAGTAGCAGGGGATGATCAACTCCAAGCTCAGGCTGTTTTAGCCAAAGGTAGAAATGTCACCACCCATTCAACTCCCCAGCAAATTCTGTCCTTCCCAAGCCAAACTTGAGAAGTAAAAGTACAGCTGTGTACTACAAATAAAAGCAGGATGGTCAACAAGATTAGTTAGAGGGGTTTGCTATCACTGCTGGCATTACTGTTTATTATCTTATAACTAGGCTAAACACCTAAACCGAGAGGAAATTGTGAAAGCAATTCAGCCTAACTGAATGCCCTGTTCATACCCAGAGGCCACACCGGCAGCATGCTTGCCCCAGTGACAAAAGAAGATTTTCCACTGTGACAGTACAGATCTTGTAAAAAAAGCCTAGTGAACAAGCACAATAAATGCTCAAACACCTAACACAACCACTTGGGCCAGTTGTTGAGAACACTTAATGAGTATGCTGTCTGACATTTTAATTATTCCACTAGTAGTACATTATTTAATTGGCATTTTTCAGTGGTAGCTGTAAATATAGCCCTTTCTGCCAGTTTATGTCAGACAGACAAGAAACCTCAATGATGCTTTACAAAATGTTGAAACATTTCAAAATTTGCCAAATCATTTCTAGCAAATCACTCTGGAGAATACTGAAAGTTTCCAAAACTGCAGAAATAAAATATTTAAATATGGATATTTTGCCAAGTTTGATTTTCATTTTGACCAGTCTTTTCTAGCATCAAGGATTGGCAGAATTTTGTTACTGCCATGTTTAATGCTTGCAGAAAAAAAAAAAAAAAAAAAGGCAAAACCAAGCATAAGATGACTGTATTTATTCATCCGTCTGTCTCTGAGCAAAAACTCTGCTCAGATTCATTAGGTGACTTTCACAAATTTTGAGTGAATCTGATCCCCAGTTAGAAGCAGAATGGTATCAATAATGACTCTGTGTTATGACTTGATGAAAATGCTCGTACATTATCTGAGAATCAGAACATAATCATGTAATAAGCAGAATGAAATCCCTGAAAATAAATGCCGTGAAGAAAAATGAAAGCCACACTATTTGGAAACAACAAAACAGTCTTAGTAATACAGTGTTAAGACTGAAATTGTTCAAAAAAAGTGCTCTTGAAATGCCCTTTTCTCTGTATTTTGTGACAATAAACAATAGTGCTCTGAAGGCAAGGCAGCAGAATCCATAGTATTTTCCATGCCCAGAAGTGAATGAAGGCAGCAGTTATTGTACTCTATGCTATAAGAAATAATTCATTTTACCATGTGTGCTGGCCTTAACAAAGAGAGGAAGCTTCCACTTGGAAAGTGAAGAAACATGAACTCTTAGTGAGCATTAGCAATATCAAAGCTCACATTCACCACAATAAAATAAACCCTCTGATCTGTACAAATATACCACGAGACCAGGATTATAAAGCACCTTGCTATGTTTGGTCTCCAAATTTTCTTGCTTCCCCTCGCAGCATTCAGGTACCCGTGCAAGCAGTGCATACACACTGAGACTGGAGACAGGACTACAATTTATCTGACATGGCCACAAAGGTATTAAAGTATCTGGGGTCACTGACAACAGCAGCACTAAAGCACAGTGACACAGACTTCAAAGAAAATTAGCCATTCTGGACACTCCACAGTCTCATTCACAGCCCATGCCAACAACTTCTGTGCTGACATCTCACTTCTCTCAGTAGTTCTGAAGTTCAAATTAGGTCAGGTAGGACGACCCAGGCTTCACTCACACATGTGATTCCACTATAGACAAAACCTCCTCAACCACTTAGATGCTTTTGACAATTCCATTCCACCCACCATATATAATAGACCCGATGTAGTCGGCTTTTGATATGCAAAACTAGCGTGGAAGAAAACTTTGCAGGGGTGGAAACAAATGGGTAGAAACGTCAGCAAAACATGAGCAACATCAGCAGAATTTGCCCTCGCTATAATGGAAGCAAGAACACAGTTTATTCACAAGAGAATACAAACTTCACTTGTAGTCTAGAAGAAACTGCAAGCCTTAGGTTAGTCATAGGAGGCCCTGCTTACTGCTCCCTCATAACAGGGAATACATGGAGCACCACAAATACATTGAGGGTAACAAAACAGAGCATAAAGGCTCTAAGGCTATGTTTGGTTACCTCAGCTGGTGAAGTTATATAAAATGGGTGTCATGGCAGCTGAGCTACATGGAAAGGGAGCCCATCCTCCAGTTCCTGTCCAGTTCTGCTGGCCTCCACAAATCCCAGTGTTGTGTGGTGTGAGGATGTCATTTGTGAGGCAACAGCCCTTTCCGTGCCCACTCTGACATCCTCAGGAATTGAGGCCATTCTGAGCAACAGGGTCTTGCATTATGTTTTGCTCCTGGAAGAGCTGTTTAAATATTTTCATTAGAGGCAAAGTATTTTTGGATGATAAAGATAATTAAGTGCTGAAAGCATAGCAATCCATTTGACACCGAGAATAAGAGATATGAAGTATTTCTAATAAAAACAGAACACCCGGTGGGATTTGAACTCACTCTGTGCCATTACAATTTGAGGCAAGTGCTGCATCCATGATGAGACTAACACAGTCTCTTTGCTGGGTCTGCAATTTAATGGTCTAATATTGCCTTCATTGGGTCTCCCCTGTTGTTCTCCAAATGCAAAAATTATATACTACTGATCACTGCATGCAAACTGAAATTGATTTGCTTAAATGAACACAAGAGTTAAAAAGTTTGGGAAAACCTGCTTCCTAGTTGATTCCAACATCTATAACCTGTTTCTGCATTCATTATCCCTGCTCTCAATTTCCTGTGTGTTTTGTTTCACCAGGGGGTTAAAAAAACACAGCTAGACAATCATGATGGTGTTGGTGGTGAAGAAAGCAGCTCCTGCTCTTTAGATGTCTGCTCCCCCATAGTAATGTCAGAATGATTAGAGTGTCTCATGTGATGAGAGTGATTAGATCTGTGCAAACACACACAGAGGAGGGAAGAGGTTGGCTTTGACAAAGCACTTAATTACCCAGGTTCTCCCACCATGTCTGGTCCTCTCACAATAGAAACAAAACTCCCTCTGTTCTCTTGGGAGGGAATCACTGCCGTGCCTTTCCACACCACCACTGTAAATCATGCCATATAGTTCTGTGCCACCCAGCTATAATTTGATAAATACCAGAATGAGTCAAGGCAATAAATCTGTTGGGTTTTAATTATAAGTGTGCTTCTCTAAGTGTGGGGCTGGGGCTGGGCTGTTTTTCAGCTTCTGCCAATACAAATAATGTACATCTGCTCCTTCGGCCCCGCCAGTATTATTCTTCCTTGGGAAATCCTCCATTACTGCCTTACTACCCTGGCACATTGATAGCTATCTCAGGAGCACAAATATTCAGTGGAAAGGGAAAAGCTATTTCCCTCTTCCTGCTGCTGAGTCAGGAAGCCTTGCCCTGAGCAGCATTAGAAAACACTAAGTCAGTGTTGTCATCTCTCCTGTAATCTTGATTTCTACTGATATTGTCCGTTCAGCAATTTTACCAGGGCCCTGTGACTACATGGGTAGGGCTTTTCCCAAAAGTCTCAGCTTCTAAAGTTGGATGATCAACCAGAAGCCTTCCAAGCTTTTCTTTCAAGTACCAACATTAAGTTTCTAGCTGTTATGATTTCAAATTAAAGCCTGTAAGTGCACACTAACAAAGCAGGAAGCAAAAAGACAGAACTCAGATATATTCTGCCTTTCAATATCTTAAACAACTCTTTTGCAGATCCCATTCTTTCTTCTGAATAGCTGAGCACAACCCTGTGGATGGTATTAAGAGAATATTTACTGTAAGAAAAGGAGGTGGAGGTTTGCGCGTGCAATGTGGTGGGAAGAAAAACAGTGCAACAGACACTCGGGCATCTTCATGGGGGATCATCTGGGAGAAGTGATTGAGAACTTACAGCAACACAAGCATGTAAAATGCACCTTTGCATGCACATGGGGCAGTGCACGTATCAGCAAAAGGAGCAGGTGACAGAAAGACACCAAGGGAATTTCTGTGTGTGAACATGCCTGCACTCCCAAAGGTCAGCCTGCTCTCCTCAGATTTAATTCCCTTTCTCACTGCTACTGTTCAGAAGTAAATGTTCGCTTTTTATTAAAAATCAAAAGCAGAGGGGCTCATAATCCTCCTGACTCCAGTTCTTCTCATATAAATGAAAAGTTTAGCTTAGAGCAATAGCAGGTAAAGTCAGACTAAAGCAGAAGCTAATTCTCAGGATATATGGAAAAGCTAAACAGTATTTGAGGATAGTTTTGTTTGTATGTCTACATTTCTCATTAGCTAAATTCTTATTATTATTCATTTTTCAATGAAGAATTCAGTAAATCCTCACACATTGCAGCACATTTTTGGAAATAATTTTCCAGTGATATCGGAAACCAGCTCTATTTTCCCCCTGCAAAACTAATTCTGTTCTAATCACTGCAAAGAGATGGCACTGCACTAATTTCACAGATCTCACTTATTTAATATGTTCCCTCCTTACTTGGAATCCCCATATAGCCCTCCCCCCTCCTCATTCTCACTGCTAATATTGAAAATCTTCCCTTTGAAGCGCTACTCTGGTTTTAATGACATTTCCCTTATTTAGTGTAACCTTCAGAGCGAGGACCATGTTAAAAATGTTATCAGCAATACTGCCAGCTTAAACTACCAAAAATATAATTGCAGAAGGTGGGAAGAAGGAGGAGAAAGAAACAAAGGTTTCTAAGAATTTCAGTTATTTTGGGTGATACTTCCAAGTTTCCTTCTGCAAACACAGGCAACAGAACGTTAAAGAAGATAGAGATTCCTTTCTAAGAACATACTTGCCATTCCCAGGTTTCAATTAAAACACCAAATAAACTCCAGTATAATACTGACACTGCACTGCTCTCCCTTATTCCCCCTTTTCCTTCCCTGTCCATGTGAGCTACAGCAGACTGAGATCTGCCCCAAATTTCCACACCAGTCAAACCCCTAATGCAGGCTGGATGATATCAAGGAACAAAGCTCAACCTGCCTTGAAGTTTCAGTTTTTTCTAACTCCAAAGTTTGGAGTGCTCCTACTTTGAGATCAAAGTACAGAGGAAGAAGTAAGCAAAGAGGATACATCCAAAGTTTGGAGAGATCCAGGTGTGAGACTGGAGTGGTAGCTGGCTGCCCCACCCCTGTATCACAGATCTCTTGTTCCAGGTAGCCAAATCCTCACTGTAATGAAGTTAGTAGGGCAACACTGAGAGCAGGTTGGTAGTTTTCTATCAGAAGGTTCCATGCATGGAGGGTTAACATATTTCCACCCTACTTTTGGGCATCTGTCAGAGCTATGGTGAACACAGCATCAGAAAGAGGTGCCTTACATACAACTTCTGGCATACTGTGGTTTTCAAGCAAACTTTCTGGCTATTCAGACTTGGTCCCATGCTTGTTTCACCAGGTTTGAGTGGGCAGAGGGCAGCTCCTTCCTCGGTTCTTCAGAAACATTGGGCAGATCAGATTTTCTACTCTGAAAATAACACTTCCTTTAAGTGGTA
Source organism: Thryothorus ludovicianus (assembly GCA_013397245.1). Classification (NCBI taxonomy): domain Eukaryota; kingdom Metazoa; phylum Chordata; class Aves; order Passeriformes; family Certhiidae; genus Thryothorus; species Thryothorus ludovicianus. The sequence continues at coordinate 292,851 of VZTB01017773.1, read as the reverse complement.
CAATTCATGATCATTTAAGTGTGGATCATGCAACACTGTAACCAGAGTTGTGGCAGGAACTTCACATTACCTCTGCAACTTTACTGAGCTTGAAACAACACAGATAATCCTACTCCTGCTACACCTTTATTTCCACAGGTATAGGTGAGAACGCTCCTTGCTTGTAACCAAGTAATTTGTTTGATGCGACACCATCCATCTCCTCAGATATCCAGTCCAGACATTTATGGTTCTCTGCACCCCTTGAGACATCTTTTTACCCCTGCTGTACTGAAGCTCCTTCCTCTCGCTTGTCTCTGTCCCAGGCACCTGGAGGTTTTGTGTGAATAAGCCCTGAAAGATTAGCTGAGCTGAATTCACTTGCTTTGCAGCTGGCTGTACTCTCCATGAGCCAGCCTGTGAACAGTAACTGGCCTTGGTATAATCTATACAATTTAGGATTTTACACTCAACTAAATCCCTTCTCAACAACTTCTCCTTCTTTGTCATCTTCTTCATAGTCTATAAAGACCTCACTTTTATTTTTAGCCAGTTCCATTAGCTCAGACTCTCACATCAAATTTTCTGCCTTCTTCTCTACACCTTTTTGAGTTCTCTACTGTTGAGGGAACCACGGAGATAGAGTGGACAGAATGATAATCAGCTGGTGTAGAAGCTTTGCTGTAGTGTCCCTGTCACTGATCTGCCTCAACTGTCAACCATTAAAATTACAAATTGCTTCACCACTTTTCCCAGAGCCTCCTAAACTGTGAATCTACTCTTGCTACCTGCTGACTTACCCGTCTGAGCAGAGTCATGGAAATGATCTCTTCTGAAGGAGCGCTGCAGTAGTAACTGCACTATGTGTCTGGGAGGGGATGCCATGGAGGTGGTAATGAAAGAAATGGGATGAGTTACATAAGGAGGAATATTGACTGTTATCAACTTGGAAATGCTGACTGTCTCTTTGACTAAACAGTCAGGAAAATAAATCTGTTCTCTTCTGGAACAACTATAGTTTTCAAAAGAGAAAAAAAGAGAAAAGATGAAGAAACGATTGCTAACAACCTCCTTTTCATATTATAGCCCAACAGCTCAGAAACTCATCAAGGAGATAGGTCTAATTCTGTTTGCTGTCTGAGAAGGTTCAGTTCATCCTTTTCCATTTCCCAGAGGAATGTCCATAATCTTCATGAGCCTTCACAAGATACTAGGCTCTTCCTGTTGAAGCTGCCATGAAGTAATAAAAAATTAACTGGGCCAGAGAAAGGAAGGACTAAGCACAGCCTGTTGATCAACACACTCATACCTCTGCCCCCCAGACTCTGCTCTAACACTGAGAGGCTCAGTTTTATTAGGACTGGGATTCTTCTGGGCTTGGACAGAAATACAACTGCAAGTACACAGTTATAAATGCTGGTAAACACTAGAAATGTATATATATTTCTCCACATAGAAATGGGCATCAATGAAGAAGTAGACTTGGATTTAAGAGCCAGGAGTAGCAGTTGGGCAAGGCTTTGGTACCTATTATCCTTCTGAGGGTTTAACCATCAATTTCCCTGTTCCCCATCTGTGAAATAGAGTAATTTTACTTCCTTGCACGCCTGAGGTGCTCTGACAATGCATTAAAAAGATTGAGAGGTACTCATATACTAGGGCAATGAAGGCCACACATCTGCTTAAGACAGCTCACTGACTAACAGCTATCAGAAAAGAGATCCCTACAACCAGGGTATGAGAGCACCAGCCTCACATCAACTTCCTTGCAAAGGAATGGGGCAAAGACCCTTTGGAGGTTCCCCACCATGCAATATGTCCTCCATTCTTAAGCATAGGCTCATCTGATACTAATACAAGATGAAAATCACTCTGCCTAAGAGGAGATTTTAACAAGCCAAGGTTCTGGTTTCTCTACCCAACACAGTGCAGCTGTTGGAAGGGATTTGGGTAATACCATCCCAATTTTCTTCCTTTAGATTAGCAAATCAAGAGGTCTTCATGGCAAAAGTGCAGAAACCCTAGCTCACTGATGAGTGGCTAATTTTCCATCAGCAAGATGCCAACATCCACAGTCAGGGTAACCAAAAAACTACCTGGCATTGTATTAGCTCAGCATGCACATAAACCATAAATAACTGAGGTTAAGAATTTAGAATCTTCCAAAAGAAGTAAACAATGTAATAATGAATTCGTACTAATGGACAGAGGCATCATCTCACTCCTAGATTCCAACACCAGGAGTTTTTCCCCATCAAGTCTTTCCAGAGCTAAGTCCCTAAGGCAGGTTACTACAAACTATGAGAATGTCACTTATTTTCTATACGTGAATAAGCAGTGCTAGGCAGTCTGCTAGCCAGAGAGATGGTGAGAATTGAATCTTATTCACCTGCTCTTCACAACAGTCAACCCACTGCATGCTACCACAGGATTCAATCACTGGCTTTCCTGGCAAAACCCATCAGCTCATTCTTACAACTCTCGGCAGCCATAATGGCAAAGGTCACCAGCCCCAACCAGCTGCCTGCCTTTACTGATGTTAATGACAAATTTCAGGTTTTGCCTGTTAGCCACTGCATATGGAAACCTGATGGATTTAAGCAAGGACTAGATCTAATAAGATCCATATGCTGTCCAGCAGGTGCAGAAACACAGCAATCACATTTATGGATGAATGCTAAGCACAAGGGCTTGACCACTTCTTGTCACTAAAGGTCCTGCAAGAATTTTGCAAGAGACGACAACTCAGAGTTGCTTGTACTCGGCAGCTTCCTGTAGTATAATTGTGCTGTGCTGCCAGGAGCTCACTCCTTGCGGTGTTACAAGGAAGTAGTTGTGTAAATGCTTCTCTGTTGTAAGGTAATTGGCTGTTCTGGAACAGCTGTCCCTTTCTGCTCCAGCTGTGAGTCTGGACATTTTGTCAATCCTTGCATTCTCTTTAAAAACTGGGGGTTTAGTACATATCTATCAAGCAATCAGTGATACACAATTTCTTATAGGAAGAAGAATTCTGTCCACCCACTCCACCAGCTAAATTAGTTTAGCTCCAGCTAAATAGAATTTGTGCAGTATATTTCCTGTATGTGTAAGCAAGAAAGGTGTCACTTAAGGGTGCTGAGGGATTCAATTATATATAACAAGACAGCTTTCTCTCAGTTTCACTCACTGTTACTCAGAGGCTTGTCTTTGTGGCTTCTTTTGTAAGGTATTCCTACAGACAAGATCTGTGTTCCTCTGTTGTGCTAAGAGCTTTCCACATAGATATCAACACTTGATTTGAAGGGACAGCTACTGAAAGGAGAGGAGTGTGTGCCTGCATGCGTGTCTGTGTGCATACATCCATGTGAGCATGTGTTTGAGGGAGGCAAGGCAGAGAAGGAGGAATGCAAAACTGGGGAAAGCAAAAAGGGAGATGGCTTTTCATCTCACTCTGGAAACCCCTTCTCCAGGAAGATGTATTTCCACCAAGACTGCAGTGCATGGACTGCACAAAGATGATGGGGGTGGAATAGAGTACAAGAGAAATGCAAACCAGAGGGCTGCCTCATTGCACGTCCCCAAAAACTCCCTTGTCTCCATCTGTTCTAACTGCTGTACAGTATCTGGCTACGTCCTGCTAAGAGCTGCTACTCAGGCTCATGCATGACTTTGGAATATACATTTTGTTCTTCTGGAGCCCTCAAGGACAATAATAAATAGAATGAAAACAAAACCATCCCGACAGCACTTTAGCGGGTGTCCTTCACAGGCGTACCAGTGTCAGCTGCCCTGGGATTTCACCTTCACCTGAAGGGAAGCCTGTTCAATCATGCGACACTAAAGGAGAAGAAATAAAAAATATTTCTTGAAGGAACAAAGGAAGGCAAACTTGCCCCCATGCTCATAGTTCTGCCAAGCTTGGTCACAAATAACATGCAGCTTGAAATCTGCCGTATGCTAAAACATCACTGTGACAACAAGCCTTGAGGTCTGGCATTACTGTAAAACAGGAACTGATAATAATTCTCCTTGTCCTTTGCTGCACAGATGCTCATTATTGTGGTCCTTTTTTGGGAAAGTCAGTGGGTCAGCTGGAGCATGGGAGGTTCAGCTAAGGGCATTGCAGAAGAGCTGCTGGGGCTGTCCTGTTTTGGTTTTGCAGTCTTTGCCACAGGGGTTGTTGGAGGTATTTACGCTTCAACTGAGCCTCATCTTTAATATTTCTGCATACAACTGGTTTATTTTCATTCTTTTTCTGTATGTTTTTCATTTCTAAGGTATATCCTCCAGCAAAATATGAGCACACATGGATATTTTTATAAATTGCTTTTTAAGAAGTCTTTGACCAAGTATTTAATATAAAAACCTGTTACAAAATCAAAAGACTCCTGGGTTGGAAATGTAAAGTCTTCTCACAGAGAACAAGTCTCTGCAAGAGAAAAAGCAGAAATGAAAGAATAATGGATCTTCTCTTAATATGGTGAAAACTGTTGAGGAGTTTGCTGTGACCTGCATAAGCAGTACATCAGCTAATGCACTGAGAAGGAGAATGAAATTGTGAGAGACCAGCAACTACTGATAATACAAAATTATCAGATCTGGACTATGAGGGTCAGAGGATTCTCAGAGTTCTAAGGCAATACACAGCAGCCCAATGGACCACAGAAAGAGAGCAGCCTTGACACAGTCAATATGTATTGGGGAAAATAAACTATACTCCTCAGGTATCTTACTGGGTCATAAAATTAAGTATGGTCAGACAAGAAGAAACCTATACTTACTGTAGGCAGATCAATAACAACTTTTCTCTGAGGTACCTCAATAGCAGGCCAAAAAGTAAATGGAACATTAAGATGTAAAAATAATACTTGGTGAAAAATCGCTCCTGTGTAGAGGCTCAGTGCAAGGCCAAAGCTCCTGCAAAATCACACCTAAGCCAACAAAATACAGCTTACGTTGGATTTAAGTGATGCCTAGATCTTGTGTGAGTCATTTGTCTCAGGGGTGGGTGAATCTCACCCACTGAGAAAAGTATTAATGCCACTGCATACATCAAGCCATATTTTCAACTGGAATACTGTAGTTGGTCAGCTCTGGAGCTTTTCTTAAAAATAAGAGCAAGAAAAGCACACACAGACAATGCAAATGTTTAGAGTCCTGAAGAAACTTCGAGGTGGGAAAGATTTTAGAAAACAGAAACTGTTAAAAGAAGGAACATTTTACAAAACACTTGAAAAACACTAGTGGAAACAACATATCTTGGCTTTCTCTGCATGTGCACATGGAAAAGGGGCACCTGTGTATACTCTGGTGGCTAATAAAGCATTGCATTAATGGCTACAAATCAGATGTATCATTCGTAGAAGAATTTCAGACATTAATTGATACTATAATTCTCGTTTGACAGGCTGGAAACTAACTTGTGAACAAGGCAATGAACTGGACAAGGGTAAGCAACATCCCAGTACTGAGCCTGAACCCCAGAACGATGCCTTGCTCACAAAACACATTTTACCAGCTTGGGGAAAATCAAGTGTGACAACAGAGGAGAGGATAAACCCTGCTCTCTCCAATGTGACCCAGGCAGCAGCCACCCTAGCACTCTGAGGGCACCAGAAGCAAATATGCTATCATGGCTGTACCTTCCAGTAACTTTTAGAAGACCTTGAGAATCTGGTTCTGGTAGCTATGGCCTGAGAGCAGAAATGCTGCACTCTAAAAAGTAACTCCAGCTCATGCTGAGCCTCTTACTGATTCTTGCACTATGGTTACTCAGTGAAACCTTCTCCAGAACATTCACAATTCTGTAACTCTCCACTACAGCCCTCCCTTCACTGTCTCTTGGCAAAGGCAGGGAGTTTAGCCTATTCCAGCTCTTCGTGTTAGGAGACACACAAGTAAAGGAAGCAGCACATCAAACTTATACACACACATAGATAGGAGCAGGTAAATTATGGGAAGGGCTGAGCAGTAGGGAGAAGTGACTTTATAATCTCTCATCCAAATGAGTGCCTGCAAGGCCTATAATTGGAAACTCATTTCTGAGGGGGAAGCTGTGCTGATCCCCAATGTTGGCCAGTATGTCTGATTGGGTACACGAGGGAGCACAAGATGGGGAAATAGGAGACTGATCAGTGAACAGATGAGACATACAGCTATGCCCTCTGGCTTATGCATTTCAGTAGTAAATCTAAGTAGTCTAATCTTGTACCAGTGTATTATTTTGGGGTTTTTTTGCTTTCTTTTTTCATTTTGTTATTTGAGCCACTCACACAGTAGGAATACAGGTACTTGTTTTCCTTCACTCTGGAAACATGGAAGGGAACACAGCTCAGTAAGCAAACAAGCTCTAAAAGGGTTAGAACAAAACACAGAGGGATTCAGAGTGGTGAAACAAAAGCAGTATCTCCATCTTTTGTGATGACTCTTTCCTGGAAAAAAAAAAAATGGACAAAACGTGTCCCTGGGCCAGATTCACAAACTTGAGCTGAGTGATATCAAAATAAATGTGAGTCACCTCTGGGTCACTTACAGGAGGAATGCCTCCTAGAAACAAACATGCTGACTATTGCCATGGTACATTCAGGCAGGATTTATCCCAATCCCAGTAGATTTACATTCTGCATTTGCTTCCAAAGTAGAAAAGCATCTACGCTTTACAAAAGTGATATAGCAAGCAAACATGAAGATGGCTAAAGATGAGAGTGACTCATTTTAAAGAGCCAGGCTGGGTCAGAGGAGAGGAAAGTAAGTCACAGCTGCTGATGTTAAGCCACAGCAACACCTTCTCCAAGTCTCTAGGGGATAGCAAAGTTGTTGTGGGAGCAAATGGAAATAACTGGTGATGCCACCACTCAGAACAGGAGCTGTGGTGCTAGGAACTGTCCAACGCCCTCATTAGAAGCAGACAATGGCTTTGGGTTTTCCCAGTGGTGAAGAAGCTGAGAAGTGACTGTGTGTAACCTTTTAAGATAGCATACAGTTGTGGGAGGCAGTGTTTTTCAGGCTGGACGTAGACAAGGCCCCTGCTCAGTCCTTAAAAAATCCCAGAGAAGTCCCCCAGCATTGGCAGTGCTTGCCTAAGCTTGGTATTGGCTGCAGCCTTAGCCTGCTCAGCTGAGGTCCAGGGTGCCCTGCTGCAGAAAGGATTTTTAAATTTCATCCTAAGTATTCATTGCACAGGAATTCCACTACAAGAATGGTGACTTTGTTCCACCTCGGATTTGGCCCTGTTTCAGCAGTGAGCTAAGTGGTTTGGGATCCTCCTGGATGACCAAGGAGTGCTATAGAAATGTCAGCTATGAGTGAAAGGCTTCTCTATACTCTCTATGGCTCTGTACTGCCATTCTATAGCCATATGTTTCTCCTGAGGATTGCCAGTGACTGGGTTTCCCCTTTTGAAAAGCCATGTAAACACATGCAAAACCAAGCCTTTACATAATACAATGGGGCGTATCGTTCATTAATGTGCAAATAGGTCGCTCTCCACTTGCCCTCCCACTCGCTTCCTTTCCAGCTAGCTTCAAGCTTATGTAGAAAGAGCTTAAATGTAAGTCACCAATATTCCTGATTTAGCACAGCAGGGGAAAGACTTTCAAAGGCAAGAGGGATGAGCAGAGCACACCGTGTTCTTTCCTCTCTCTGAGCTTCATCCCATTATGTTAAGAAAAAACACAGCCTAAAGTCAACAACCCATGGGCAAGTAAAACAGGATCAACGGTCCAACATCACCCATTAACTGCAGGGTATGAGACTGATGTACATCCACATGATTCACGGGAAGCCTGGCAAAGGCTCCATGCTGTCTGCAGCATGTTAGGCCTGAATTATGCACGGAGAAGTTCAAATTAATGCAGAGTGGATTTACACGCACCAAGCAGTGGTAGATTGCAACGGAATATCAGACTAAAGTCAGAGAGAGGGGAAAGCATGTGCCATGGGATCGTGTTAAGGATTAAGGAAATGGGGGGTACTTTCGTTGTGGATTCCCAACAATGACCTCACCAGTATTCTTTGACATCACAGAACACAAATGGTACTCAGACACATCAGAAAAGCAAGAAAAAAAAGATAGATGCAAAGGATGAATAACAAAGAGGACAGAGTTAGCACTTTGCATGTTCAAAGTGTTGTACAAACATTAGCTAATCAATCAACTAATTGCCTAATTAAAAGAGTGACCAGAAAAAGGAGATAGCAGAAGAAAAGCAGGAAGATGTGGAGAGAGCAGCTGAGTGCTGGGACATGGGAAGCAATACATGCTTCTATTCACCCAGGCCACATTATCCGGGCAAACTTGTGCCAAATTGCCATGACAATAATTAGCCAGAGTTCCCTGACAGATCATTATGAGAACATTAACAGGGCATTAGCAAGAATTACCCATTTTTCACACATTGATTAGGTGCCATTGCTGGTTCATTAGAGTATTGGCTTTTAATAGCCCCACTCCAACTAGCGGCAGCCCTTCCTTCCCTCCCCTGATCACTCAGCAGAGATCCAAACCTCTTTAACTCCAGCTAGGCAGCTGACCTGGTCCCGTGCTGAATCTCACAAGCACATGGCCATATGCTGCAGAGAGGGAGCACCTCATTAATCTGTCCAGGTTAGGCAGAGGAAAGCAGTGGCTCTGCACCACAGGCAGTCGTTAATCTTCCTCTGGAATCTATACTGCTAATGGAGGCTGGCACAGGGAACAGGCCACTCCCTGACCAGAAGCATCATTCCCTGATACCAAAAGGGTAGCTTCCTCCCCTCTAGAGTCTCCTCAAGCTCCACATTGGGAGGGATGTTTCTGTGTCTGTAACTCCCTTCTGTTGTACCTGCAGAGACTCTCTTCTATTCCTGCTTCCCCAAGCTACTGCTACTTCTCACCCCACATTTTTATCACTTCTACTGATAAGCAGGGATCTGTAACAAGAAAAGTGCTGCAAAAATGCTCCAGAGGAGCCACAGAGGAAGGTCAGATCAAGAGGATTGTTTCTGCCACAGCAGGAAGGTTCTCTAATGTGTTTCTGGCAACAAGAACTAGACCAAACAAAAAAGAATAAAAAGAAAATAAAGGAGACATGACAGAGGAATCTGTCTCCTCCTTTTCCTCTTAGGTCACATCACCTGTCCACCTACATCCAAAATAACACTTCAGTTGAGTCATGCTTGGGAAAATACAGCAATCCTCTCAGTGCTATTACACAACTGATTAAGTCTCTCTAATCCATCCATATCCAACACGGGTACCCCACCTAGACCTGGGGCACTCCTCCCACCCAGATCTCCCACCTTCTTTCTGAGGCTACTCGTCAAAACAAGGCACGTTGCAGTGTGCAAGATGGGCTCCTGATATGATTGGAGCTAAAATTTCTGCAGGGATGGCTGGATTATTGGACAGCTGAGTGGGTGTATAAGTCACCAAGTCCAGCTCTGCGAAGCTGAGAACAAAGCTAGTACACTTCAATGCCAAAAGAAATGGATGAGGTAAGGCACAGAGCAAAGAAGACAGGAAGGTTCACTCATTTGACACTGAGAAAGCAAAGGAGAAAGTAAACACTTTAGAGAGTTAGAAAAGAAAGAGACAATACAGAGAAAGGGGGTTGTGTTGCTAGAAATATCTGAAAAAATACATGTGGGAGATGAATGGGACAATGCAGTTTACAGAAAAGTAGAGAATCCAAGGGGATGTGAAAGATGGATTAGAAACATCATGTTTAAAGTCATGAAGGGAAGGACAAGGAAATTCAAAGGGAATCTGACAAAGCAATTCAAACAGAAAGGCAATGTATTCTGCATGGCAGAGGAAAAGGGGCAGTTTTAGTATGCCACAGGAAGCGAGCTGGTGTTCAAGCAAGAGAGGCAGAAGAGGTCACAACAGTCAAGACTAAGGAAGGCTAAGGTATGAACAAAGGGTCTCAGTGTTGAGAAAGAGAAGAAGGGATGGATTTTTCTGTACCTGGTAGAGGAAGACACATGTTGGGGAGAATACAAGGGAGAAAATAGCTAGCCTCCATATTTGCCGAGTACATGACTGGGAGGACTTTTTCATCATTTGGAGTTATAAAAAGACTGAAGTGAAGAGAATTCAAAGGAAAAGACAAGCAGCTTTTTAACACTATTCAGCCTGAGTTGTGAGCACTTGTTGATGGAGAATTGCAGAGACAGTGTGAGACAGGTCAGAGTACAGTATGTCTAGAAGCTGCTTTAGGTGGTTGAACCTGGATATGGCAGTGCGATCATCTACAAAGCAAACATCAAGGACAAAGCCCTTTGAGATGCACTGTACTCGTAAGGATGGGGTGCTGGCAGACAGAACACTGTGTGTGATACAAAGCTGGAAGTAGAAAGCCGAGCAAGGGACTGTGCTACACAGAAAGGGAGCACCAGTAGAGTCCTGCCATCTTCTACAAAGAAGCTGACTGAGGCACTTCACTGCCCATAAAACACAAGGGCACATGAAAGAGGGTTTGAGTTAGAACAAGAGAAGAGACGAATCAAACAGCAACTTACTACACAATCAGTTCAGAAGCAAAAGGAAGGGGCAAATCGATGCACTGGGTGCCTATTTAGTCTGAAGCACAGCCCCTTGGTTCATGTGAATCTATGCTGGCAAACTCAGGGCATCAGAAAAAGACTGAGTTTGGGCAAAGAGGCAGCATGCTAAACATGAGTAGTCCATGACTGGAGAGTCCTACACCCTCTCAATGGGAGAGCTAGACAGCTATAAGGTCCGAGTTAGTCACGGACCCACTGAGCAAGGGACTGCAAGTTGTCCTGAGGCTAAGGGTAAACCTGCCAGCTGCTCTGTTTCTCTCCTCTGATGAATATTAATCAGGAATTCACCTGCTATTTATGAGAACCATCTAGATACTGCTGGACTCTGGTGAACAAAACCTTCATTTTTTCATATAGGATATGTCTGTGGTTGTGGAGTACAGCAGTGCAGTACCATTGCAATCCTTCCTCTCTGCTACTGCCACAGGCAAAATGTAGGATGAAGGGATTGGCACACTAGCTGCCAGCACCTCCTCATCATCCCTTGCAGTGAGCTAACCCCAGAACAGTTGGTGGAGCAGGATCCAAGGGTCCCTCAGAAAGCAATATGGGAAGATGGGCTCTGCAGAGCAGGGCTGATGAATGTGGAGGCTGGTGTGCTGACAGGTCTGAGCAGTGTTGCTGAAGGCAAAGCAAGGCTGAGCCAGTACTTTTACCTTTCTCTGGCCTTTAAACTAAGCCAAATGGAGGCCACACAGGAGGAAAAAGGACAGGAGGATAGGTTGGAGCGAGAGGGTGAGCATGGTGTGGGAGGAAAGAACCTGACCATCCCTCCATCGTAGCAGGTGGGAGTTCCAGGGATTGCAGCAGACAGGCAGTGAGCTCTGCATTGAGTATAAATACATGGGAGGCAGGCAGGGCACCAGGGCTGAGATCCTGACCTTGGGCCAAGGCAATCTGCTTTTTAACTGGCACAACTGTAATCCAGTCTGTGAACAGATGGTACGGAGAGGAAAATGCACAGGATACAAATGTAGGCCTCACAGTATCTGCTCCAAACCCAGCCAACCTTCAGCAGGAGGGTGATTAAAGAGCAAAAAAGTAAAGAAAATCCTCTGTTCAGCATGACTGGTGAAGATGGATGCCAGAGACCCAGTCCCAAAAAGCTCAATGGTTTGGTGTTCTTCGGCTGAAATTTAGAAGCCATCTCTCAGTCAGCCACTGTTTCGAAGGGATGACAAACAGGAGGGCTAGTCTGGCCAATCCTCAGTTCCTGTACTGCTATTCCAAAAACTTTCACTCACACTATTGTTTCCTGTCCTAGGGCACTGTCAAGAGTCTTTTGGTGTAACAAGTCCACACATAAAGACATCAAATAGCAGGGAAGTGACGTGAACCCTTAGCATGCACAACAAAATTTGAAAGGTACCAGCATACTGTAAGCAGCAACAGACCTGAGAAATTCTAAGTTCAAAACACTCAGAAATGTGCTGGAAAAGTTCAGACCTGGCACTCAATTTTGCTGTGAACTTGCTTGGGGGTAAATTCACACAAATCTTTTGGCTGCTGCCTTCTCAGCATAAATTTATGCTGTCCCGGGTCACTGCACCTGGTATCCCTGCTTACTGGCCTGGGTCATGGATCCACTGCTCAGATTGAGACAAAATTGCTGTAACTCAAACTACTTCATGGTTTCATGGGTTTGGCTAAGATTTCAATCATGTAATCCATCGTTTCAGCAGTCCGAAATGTATTTCGGAAACAGATAATCAGGTAATAAAAGATGCATGTGAACTACTGTAGTTGCTGGTATTAGAACACTGACGCGGGTATACATTTGGGGACCATTATCAAGTACTAACAGAAGTACTCAGCATGAAATTTATAAAATCCAGCTACTAAAAACATTTTGTACATCATCAGTACCCAGCAGCAGTGTAATAAGTGAATCCTCAAAACCACAATTCTTTAAAACACTAAATATGCTTCTAATGAGTTTACCTGGTGTCCTTCCACATCCATTGCAGAGAGCTGTCCTTACTTAAATGTCCTAATGCTCTGCAAGTTTATGCTGACAGGCCCTGGACTCTTAAGTAAGGTATGTCTTTTTGTAACTTTCTGAATTTCTGATGCATTCCATTACATAGAAGAGGCTTGGTTTTCAGTCATAATAATTTACCCCCTGCCCTTGTCTCCAGTCGTACCTCCACTGGAAGTAGCATTGCTTTAAGTAAAGTAAAGTAAGAGATATGTTTGAAAAAAATAATACTTTGCTTTTCTGTTTTTCTTTTGTTACAGTAATCTTCACTAACATGCATGCCTATGAAAGAGCCTTTCTGTGAAGCAGAAAAACCCTACTACCTTCATACTCCTGTGGGGGAAACTCAAGCAGAGAGAAAACACATGGCCATTTAACTGGGAACTTGGAGAAAAGCACTTATAGTTAATTGCTGTCCAAAAAAACTGTGGCTGCCCCATCCCTGTAAGTATTCAATGCCAGGCTGGATGGTGCTTTGAGCAACCTGGTCTAGTGGAAGGTGTCTCCACCCACGGTAGGTGCGTTGGAACTAGATGATCTTTAAGGTCCTCACCAATTCAATTCAATTCATTCTGTGATGGTCCTATAAGTCCTCTGAACTCAGAAATGCATGCAAAGCCTGGAAGGAACAAAAGTAGACCCCTCTTTGCTCAGAGAGATCTGTCTCCAAGCTCTAGATATGGCAAAGTGGTGCTACCATCTCAGACTGGGAAAAAAAAGCAGAATTTGCATCTCCCCTAAAGGAAAAATGCAAGTGGATATGAATGCTTAGGAACAATAATGATAAAAGTGAGGGAAGGGATGTGGTATGCTTGAACATAATCCAGCCAGTGCTGCTCTCCTACCCTGGAGCATACCCTCTCTCCCAGCCCCAAGTTTCCCAAACTCAGCTCTGCCAAACCCCCTTGTTCCTGTCCTGTGGCTCCTGGACATGCCAATCTTGCATTGCCACCAGAAAACTCTGCCAGGAGAAGACTGGAAAGTGCCCTGACAGTGTTGCCTCATGAAAAATGACACTTACAAAACAAATGCTTCAGCTTAATGGATGCTAGGCTGCTGTAATTTTAAGTCATTAAACTTGTAACTCTGACAAACACTCTCAGTCTGTTCTTTCCAATTACCAGGACCAAGCAGATTTAGACAGCGGAAATACAGCAGGCTCTCACATTTCTTTACTCTAGCCTGACTTCTTGTTATTTTCCCTTTCCTCACTCCACTCTCGCCCTTGCTCTGCTTATTTATTGCACTAGTGGTGCTGTTATGCCTTGCAAATCCTTTTGCAGAGCAACATCCCCTCTCAGCCAGAGTTTTCACAGAGAAATTCTTCCCCCATTCGTCATTGTTTCCCTGCTCGTTAGCTTTGCTAAGCCCTTTTGGCTGTGAATGTACAGCAGCATTTACGCTGACTGACAGTGACCGAGCAAGAGGACACTGACATTACTGCCTCTCAACTTGCTGGAATCTGTTGTTATCCAGTGGTCTGTCTGTCTTAATTCCCTCTGACTTTATTGCAGGCCTTTTTTGATTTGTCTCTTCTTATCTCTGTTTCCTTCCCCTCTTTTATTTTTTCTCTATCCCTCACCACTCTCGAACCTCGTCCTCCAAACTCTCTGAAAATACCCCCCCTGAAGAAGCTGATGTTTGACAACTGGGTCTGCTGGGGAGTTGATGGAAAAGTAAATGCACTGGAAGATTGCTGAAGCAGAGACCATCAGCCATCCTCCCTGCAGAATGCCCACCTTCATCAGATCACACAAGACCCTTCCCCAAAACACAGGAGTGGACAGACCACCGATATCAATGCATCCAGATGTATGTGATAACAAGCAACAGCATGGCAACATTCAGTGTAGAAAAGTCTCTGAGAAGAAAAGATGTACAATTAGCCATTAGGCTATTCTGCTTTTCTGCCCCACTTACTCCTCATTCTCTCTCATTTCCAACATGCTTTTCATTTTAATATCTTTCTTCTCTTTTTTCTTTTCTCCATCCTCTTTCTTCTTCTCTTGCTTTGTTCTCTTGCTCTTGGAATCTACCTTTCTCCCCCTTGGCCAAGCATACATTGAATATCAATGTCAAAAAATAAAATAAAGACCTCAAGGGTTATGAATTATCTGTCCTATTTTAATAATTAAAGATGAATACACAGGGCCAAGGCAGCTTAGGCATTTCTCTGAACAATCACATTATATCGGAAATGTCTTGCATTGCCCCTAGTGAAATACATCAAAGAAACTCCCACCCTTGTATATACAGCAGTTGTCCTAGTCCTGCCCTGAGACCATTTGGCAGCCAGTCAACCTGGGTTTGATTGGGGACTATATATTTAGTTTCAATGGATAGGATTTGATGGGTTTTGATAATTTGCAACTTCCAGCTAAAGAAAAGCAGCTTATTATTAAATGCAAATAAAATGAAGTCCAGCTGTCTGGATGCAGATAGCAATTACAAAAAGCTCATGAGGCCCTCTGGACATCTTAACTTGTCCAAAGAACATGGTCAGAGACCAAAACACGTGCTTCAGATGAGCTGCAGCCAGCAGTATCTCAAAAGAATGACACAGGTGACTTCAGAAATCACACTCAAAAATGAAGAGAAGACTAGGAAAGCTGAGAGATAAAGAATGGCAAAAGATTTGTAACTTGAAGAAAAAGGTTGTCTAGTTTTTAAGAGCACCCCAACTTCATTTGATAGCAAGCATCATGCCCTGCTCCACAGAAAAACTGGATTAAATCAGAGAAGGAGAAGAGTGCAAGACTTGCCACCTCCAGCTTCTCAAAGTGTGAGAGTAACAGAAAGAGAGGAAGGAAATGATTTACGAACTTTCACTCCCTTAGGGAGGAGAGAGAAGCAATGACTACATGCCCTGGTAGGAGCAGAAATTTCAGGGAAAAAAAAGAAATACAAAAGGAAGAAGAAATACTTCTAACCTCTCAATTACACATTGACTAGCCAGAATCTACTTTTACCCACAGAGAGGGCCGCAGGAGACCTTCAAAACTCTGATTTGGCTGGAGATAAGTGCCACATGTCCCAGGTGTCACACAATTTTGTATCTAATAACTTGACAGTAAGGGCTATAGGCTGCAACCTATAGTGAAATGCACTGAGTCTAAAGCAAAGGAAGTGGTGTGCTCTTTATTCCTAATCCTTGACTCTAGAAAGGCATTCATTTGCCTCCTGCAAAACTCTTGCTAACCCAGCAGCAGAGCCTGTGACACAGATGATAGGTCAGGCCTTGTGGACTGCTTGGGAAAGCGTGAGGGGATGCAAGTTGTGCTCAGCTCCCTCCTGCTACCTCTGTCTCCCTCTCTGACATCTGATCAGAAGCCATTTCACAGCCTCTGCAACTTTTTGTTACGTGACATGTAACAAGAAGAGGAATGGTTATGTTTCACTAGCGTTGCCAGAGGTGAGAATACTTTGGATGTGAAATTCAGTTCACGCTGAGCAAGGGAGACTTTCATTTTGCCCTAAGTCAAACAGCTTTGTTACCAAGCCCTGATGCTGTATTTGTGTTAGCTCTCCTTGTGTCATTATTTTTTAGAGGAGAAGCAGCAGATCAGGCATCTGACTTGTTTGGTTTAATTCATCCAAATACCTTAAATGTGTGCAATGGTCTGGGTCATTTCCTTCTCAGTCCAAACAAGCTTTATCCATTATTGCCTTCTGATTACACAAACCAAAAGCAGGACTGAAACTGCCCTGATATTCAAAGCCCCAAATCCGAACCTGCTTCACAAGCTGTTCCCTCAGCTGCACGCAGAGGAGTTCAAGGAAACAAGCCCTTGCACCTTCCTCTGTTTTTCTGTCATTCTCAGCAGGAGGCAGTCGAAAAGTAGGGCATGGACCAGTAGGAGCCCAGGGGAGTGGGCGAGGCCAGCAGTGCTCAGCAGCAACTTTCTCACCATCAGATTCTCCACCTGAGTGGCAGTGGTGGCTCTCACCCCTCTCCTGAAAGGCTCGGCTGTGACAGACTCCTGACAGCTGAGTTTCCCACCCGCTGCCCCTTCCCATCCAAACAGGGCTGCTGGGGTAATGGAGTGTTTGTGCATCCCTCTGGTTCAGCCCTCGCAGACCCCGTCCCTAGGACTGATGAAGGGAAAAAAAAAAAAAGTTTTCATGGGGTGACATAAAACAAATGAATTTTTCTTCAATAAATCATTTTAGAGAGACTATTGACTCTAGGACCTTTGAATGCATCGACCCATTCATAAAAATCTCATCTTCTCTTGGTACCTTGAACATTTTCCTTCCCTATCCCCTGTCACAACCATTACACTTCATTTTCTTTTCCTTTCTTTTGCTGTTTCTTTTCTCTCCTTTTTTTCCATTTTGACCCCGTAATCCTATCTTAACCTTCTAATCCTCTCTGCAGTTCCCTCTTCTTCCCTGATCTCAGCTCCATATCATTCACAGGCTGCCACACTGACAGGAGAGAAAGAACAGCAGATATTTACTGAAGTATTACCATAAAGATTAAAGCTAGCAAATACCACGACTTGCTCCTTCCCTCCAGCCCTTGGCCTAATGAAAACACTCTGCACTCTTTCCCTTTTCTTGGAAACAAAATGACAAAGCCCTATAATCTCTAAGGTGAAAGGAAAAAAAGAAGGCCCAAAAGTGATTAAAAGGATAGAAAAGCTTGCAGAAGGGGAAATAGAAGTGGGAGTAATATTATTTACCACTTCTATAGGACCTGACTGACGATATTATGTCAACCTGCAGCATTTTGTGCTTTCCATGTGTTCCCTTTCTCTCTGCATTCACCTCTTATCCCCAATGCTTGGAGCATAAGCCCCCTGAAGGAGGATTCTGCTTTTTGTTCTCTGTGTGCTCAAGACCCAGCAAAAAGCGATAGAGATGCGCAGCCCTGGCTCACATGGCCACAGCAGGAATAAGCAGAGCTCAAGGCACTTCACAAGGGACACAGCTATTACCAGCCCCGGGCTGCCAGGAGCACAACAAAAGCCCAGCAAGGTGTGGTGACTCATGCATGGTTAGGGAAGGGGAACTACCTGGAGGAAAACTTGGACAACCCGAGTGCTGTCTGTCCCTCAGCCCTGCTGCATCCAGGACATCAAAACAAGAGGATGAGGGGAGACAACCAGAATGAGAGGGAAAATAAAAGAGGGTGTTGGATAAATAAGAAGAGAGAAATTAAAAATTAAATGAATGAATGAAAAAGGAGAATGAGAAAAGAGAGGTTAAAGAAAAAAAAAAAAAGCCAAAGAAAATAGAGGATGAAAGGAAAAGAAAAAAAGGGGAGCAAAAAGTAGAAAAGAAAAAGCTGAGCTACATAGGGCCAGAAAGTGAGGAAGAACTTCTTCAGAATATGGAAGCAGCTTGGAACAGGAGGAGGGAAAGGTATTTGTGACAGCAGGAATGCAATACTTTGTCCTCTTTGAGGATCAGCCTTTTCAAAATATAACTGGCATACTGTGGAGCTATAAACAGGTAACTATGTCCAGGCAGGACAGACATATGCTTGAAGTTTAGCCCTCTCCCTCACTTTGACATCTTCCTCTTGTTTCCCCATCCATCCAGACACAAGTGCAGACACAAGGGGTACCATGCTGTGGTACCAGGGAGTGCCCTGCAATAAACCATGCACGGGATGTACTGGCAGAACAAATGCACCTGAGTCCTGCCACGCACAGAGCTTCATCACAAAGGTGAAACTACAGGAACTGCACACAAGATAAACCAGCACACAGAAACTCAGCTCCGACCAACTCCCAGCAACTGGTCCCGACCAGTTTGGAAAAAGTCTTTTCTATACAACAATACAGAAGTAAATCCCACTCAAAAAACCCAACTAACCAAAGAGCAACAAACAAAACCAAAATTCCAAACCCAACCTGACTATCTTTGCCATAGAACTAGCCGATTCGAACAATTAGAAAGAGGAGCTTGACATAATTATAATTTTGTCTTTCTTCACATGTAAACTTTACAACAGTGCTGCTGCTGCTGGACGCCTCTGTCCAAAGAAAGGGGCTATTTATTCATAGTAGACAAAGCTGATGAGTAAACAGGTGCACAACACCCTCTCACTATGCAGTGAGAACCATGCACTTGCCCGGACTGCTTCCATCAAAAGATCCCAAAGCACTTGATGGATAGCCCATTAAAGCCTGGCAGCACCTTTGGGAGATGAGGAAGGAACAATGAACGATCACTTCAGTCATCAGAGAAGGGCATCTCCCTTTAGATATGAAAAGCAGAGCTTGTTAACAGTGCACAGATGCACCGTAAGACAGTTTTAGGAAACAATAATACCTCTCGCAGTGAAAAGTACAGGGGCAATTAAGTAGCTAACCTAAAGTGAAATTTGGCCAGAAGACAATAAAGTGACCCTGCTTTTACCAAGCATTATTTAACTTCAATCATTAAAAGAGGTCAAAACAGTTTTTGAAGGTATTGAGTTTTTGAAGGTGTTGTTTATCCCTACCATATAATATATAAGGAAAAGGAAAACAAGGAAAGGGATATGGTGTGCCAAAGTCCAGACACAGTAAGAAGCAGAGTACAGAACAAACCCTGGGTTTACCAGGCTTGCTATCCTATCTGGTATACATCTCCCACATTATCTGTGTGCTCACTGTCTCTGCACACATCTGCATTTAAAACATTTTACTGATGAGGTGAGACTCTATGCATCCAGCTAGCCTATAATTGTTCCAGGTTACAAGTCCACAGACCATGATTTCAGTGTGTTCTCACTGCAAACCACAGAATCTCCCAGCAATCATCACCTTTCTCTGTGTCACAAGGCACAGAATATGCTGTGACCACCACACCAGCACTTCCACCCGCAAACATGTTGGCTGAAGACTATTGTAAAGAGCAGAACCTGACCCAAGCACTGCTCAGGCTTTGCTCTGCAGGATGCTCCAACACAAACTGCTTTAGTGTTGAGAGGCAGCAGCACAAACCAACTTCCTCAGCTTATAATGCTTTGCTTTCTGAGAACAGGGTGGGGGCACTGCTACAAGGACCTGTCATCCTCCTAGGGTTGCACTCTTTTCCCAGAGATGAGGAGGATCCCAACTGGTTTTGTATTTCAATGGCAGTGTCACAGAGGGGATTCTGCTACAGAAGTCTCTTTTGGACAAGCTGGAGTTTACTTAGGAGTCACCAAAATTTGTTGGCCCATTATGTCCATGCCAGATAGTCAGATAAAAAAGGACTGTCTGACAGACCTGCACTTTGTGTCAGACAGACTTGGTTGGGCAGGCTCCAAGGTGCTTCTCCTCCCTACTGTTTAATTACTGTGAACAGAGGTTTTAAAGGAGAGAGATGCTATTTGAGACAAGGCTGGTTAGAGAGATAGCCAGGTCCTTGGAGTTAGTAATTAATTACCAGGCATTCTCAGTCTTACGACATTAACTGCTTACCCTTTTAAATAGTAGTAAATTGGAGATACGTGTCTAATTAGAGTTGTAAAATGCTTTAGAGGATTGAACAGAGAGAGAGAACTTACAGAGATGGAGTGGGAGGCCAAGTGCTCTCTGGGAAGAAAGGAGATGTGGGAAGAAGACGATATGAAAACCTGTTTAACTTTGTAATGTACCAAAGTTCTGGTTATCGGAAGGGACTTACAGCTCTGCCAGGCTCCACAGGTGCATGCTCCCAGAAGAGGGGAAGCAGGTAGAGTACTGGATATGTGAAGGGTTGATTTTTTTCCCTAGAAGGTCTCAAACAGATCTTGAACTCTGCCACTGCTATCAATCTAGCAGTTACTATATTTCATATCCTAAGTGCAGGCATATCCGCATCCACTCCAAAGATTTCAGGGAGCACATACCAATAGACTATGCTAAACACACACCACGTTGGTATTACTTTTAGGAGATCAAAAACTCTAGGGGCTTTCACTAAAGAGACAGGTCTGGATTTACTGTTCTTCAGAAACACACACTGAGAATATCAACTTCCTCTACCCGCCCCTTAATTTAAATAGCAGAAAAATAATGGATTTCTGTTGAGCATCATGTGATCTCAGTCTCTGCTACCAGCAACTTATTAGACTGTATTTCAGGTCAAAACCACACCAAGCAGTGTATTTTGTGCAAATGCTTTTCACTTGCACATTTGTACTCTCCACCGGGCTCTCCTGGGAACTGAGGTCGGTCACACGATTTAAGAAGTGTGTTACAAAGCAGAAAGACTTCTTGTTTCATAGGAAATAACATACCTCAAATAAAGTACGACTGAAATAATCATAGTGGTCTAGTATGCAGTCAAGTAACAAGCAGGTCCAAAAGAGTTTGCTCTAAGGCAGCATGTATTAAACATTCCTCCTTTTCTAGCTCTGATTTTTAAAGTTACATCTCCATTCACCAGCATCCATGCCCATTTTTCCCACGAGAATACTTCTCCCCCTACTTCCTCACCTGTAAAAAATAATCTAATGACCTCTGAAAGATGCTGATGAGAGTTTTATTCCAATGGTGTGCAGAGTGGCAGAGTTCTGGGGATGTTTGGTGCAGGAGGATTGGTTTCACAATGGTTTTTGCCAGAAGGTTTTGGGTTGCCTCTACTCAAAGACACTACTTAGTATCTTCTATCTTCATGGGAGTATTGGAGACAGCAGATTCCTCGGGCAAAATCTTTTGTATGGTAAGATTATAAACAAAAAGATGAGTTATAATGAAAGCTTGACACTTTTCAAAGCCACTGAGTGCAACGACTGTCTGAATGTCTGAATTCCGATTAGTTTAATTACAGTCTGCCTTCCAATACAGTCCCTACAGTTCAAACTGGATGCTTTCTTCTTCTTTTTTTCTTGTCTTGAACCAGCTGTCATTTGCTGCTAAATACTTACAGGGTTCCACCTCAGAAGTGGCTATGCTTGACTGATGAGCAGAGCACAGCAACCTCTCCACAGGAACATTCTTACACCATTACCAGAGGTGACACATCACCTCAAAGGTTCCAGGGAAGGCAACAAGATTGCCTAAAGAAACAGTTAATCTTAATGAAAAAAAAATAAATAAATGAAAGGTGTGCTCCATAAAACAAGAGTTCAAATAAGCAGTGCATTGACTCAGTTTGCAAACAAGTGAGAAAAAAGGCATTCTGCTGGGCTATACCCTGTCTTAAGCAGAAGCACTGACCAAGCACACAATGTCAGGTGATGCACATTGTGGAAGGAATTTACCTCGTTGGCTTCTAAATTAACTACAGTCATTCAGAAATTAAGATAAATGCATAGCAAACTCAAAAAAATCCTCTGTTCAGAATGGACAAGAACCCAAACATAATGATAGGATGCACTGAGACAAAGAGAAAAAAATAAAGCTAAATGCAGCACCATACTGCAATACAATGTCCCATATCGGGTCATCCTATCTGCAAAAGATGCAATAGAAATAAAAAGGGTTCAGGGACAGGTGACAGCAATGAGTTAGAGACCTCACAAAATATCTGTAAGAGGGGAGATTGAAAACACTGGGCCTTTTTGCTTCAAAAAGGAAATAAGGCAGGCTGGATAGTGAAGGATATATAAAATAATGAAGAATACAGCAAAGGCAAACACGGTGATAAAGGTGGGAGCATCTCATACAAGAAAGACTACCCATGTAAGGCTGGATAGGATTTGCTGCTCTCCTACTAAGTGCATTAATGTGTGTAATTCACTGCCACAAGGTAACACCCAGGCCTAACGCTACCCCAAATTACAGGATATCAATGGTCACTTTATACATGATGAGAAAATCCCTGCTCATGACCTCTTCCCCCCAACACCAATGATACAAACCCTCTTGCTTCAGACTACAAGTAGGAATCAATCTGTCCAGGACTCAGAAATTTCTCCTATCAGCAAGTTATTTCTATGATTCCGCATATTTTCCCACTTAGGAGGCTTTTGTATTTTCTTATATAATGCAAATTTAAAAATGCAAGATACTGATGAAAAAGGGTTCTGCTATCATCTGCTGTTTCTTAAATTCTTCTGTTTGGGAGGAAATTCACATATGCTAAACAAGAGCCTGTTTGAAAGGCACTTTCTCTTAAGGACTTTTAAGTGTTCAAGCAAGAGAGGAAAATGCTCATCCTATGTTTTAATGAGTTCATGGAGGACCTGAAAAGAAACTTCTCTTTCAGATGGCTTGTGTCCCAGCAGCTGAAAATTCCCCCCGGATCACGTCACCCTTAGTGACTCTGTGATCTCCACAAAATGCTGCATCTGGCATTCCCTGACCAATCGAGGAGTGCACTTTCTCAGTAAACTTCTAGGGAAAAGACAGCTTGTTTCAATAGATTTATAGTATCAGCCCCTGAAAGGACCTGCCACCTACGTAGTGCCAAGATTTACAAGCCTGTCATTTCCTATGACCCCATCTAGATCTTCCCAGCAGAGCTGTGTGAGCTGTTACACACTTTGTAACCACCTTTTTTGATCTCCTGCTTTACTCCTTTCCAAAAAAAAAAGTGAGTAAGCACATCAAAACCCAACAAAACACTCTGCACTGCTATGTGTAGGTGTCTTCTCTCAATTTCCTCCCCTCCTTTACAAAAATGCATGAAAGTAGCTTCCTCCTTTACAAAGATGCTCATTCTCTGGGCCAGAATCTCCATTTCACTGAGGAGAACACTCAGATGGGCAAACACCAGTCACAGATTTCCTTGGGAACACAAAAGAAGTAGAGTGCTCCCTCCTACAACTTCATTTCCGCTAAATTGGAATTGCCAAGCTTTGGCCTTTCTGATCACAACTGAGGAAGGATGAACTCCTGCTTTTGCATTACATTAGGAGACATTAATGTGATATTCTAGTCCAACAGTCAGGAAGCACAGCTCAAAACAGGACCTAATAACTGGGGCTCCAGCCAGCAAAAATTTTGGTCACTTATGTCTGGCCACTAATTTCCTGAGACAAAACTCCTTCTCAAGCCTCAATTTCCCACACTACAAAATGGGGACAAATAGTGGCTTGTCTCAAAGGGGAAATCAATTAAAATATTTTGCGATTCAGAAATGGCAGGAGCTACTGAGCTAAATAATCTCAAAGTACTCATATCCCCTGGCATAGCTCTGAAAACAACTTTTCTATGCATGTTTTAATGGAGGTTAACATTTTCATTTTATCTGAGCATATTTTAGTCTCTATCACATAAAAGCAAGGTCTATGTAAGGCACCAACAAGCAGAATGCACAATCATTAATTTCTGCAAAGCAGCCTTGGTGTCTGTGAAAACACTCCAGGTAACTCAATAAATTAGAATAATAAACACAAAGGAAACCAGAGAACAAGCAAGGACAGGGCAGAAATCACAAACAGAGACCGACAGCATAATGTATGGTACAACAGCAGTCCAAGCTGGGCCTCCATGAGGCACTGGGGAGCCTCTGAGAGGCACATGTGAGGTGGAGGCTATCCAAGTCTTGGTACTGCTCCTTATTACTCCCTGAATCTCGTAGGAGTAATCTGAATTTCAATTCCAGCGCACACGGGCCGCCAGGGCCTCTGCCCGCGATGCCCGGGGGAAATCTGCAGCTGGCGAGCGCAGCACAGCCCCTGGAGCCACGAACCCCCAGCCAAGGGGCTCCTGCTGAGGCAAACACCAGCCTCAGCAGCAGCAGGCATGCCCAGGGCTGAAATGGTGCTGCAGCAGGGGAATGTCTGGCTGCTGCCAGGAGGACAGAGCCTGGTGTCAGCTTCGGAGATGGAAAGGGCTCCAGCTGCCCAGAGGTGTTAAGCGATATCCTCTGCCTGAAGGCAGGGAGCAGAGGAGAGGGAGGATGAACAGCCTTGCTTCTAAACAGGTTACTTTTGGCTCCTTACGCAATCTGCACTCCTACAGAAGCAAATCAACCCCTGAGGGGAGCAGAGGGAATCTTTAGTGCTGGAAAAGCATATTACTTTATGGCAGGAAAGCTTTCTTGCTCTTAGCACCCCTTTCTGGTGTTGTGGTACTGGCAGTACCCCCAAGAAAGTTATCCTGAAGTGGGGCTCCCCACCCCAGCTCTGTCCTGGCATCCCTATATCCCTTATGCTGCTCCAGACCTATTTCTTTCCCCAACACATCAGGTTTCTGCATCTTAAGTATTCACTTCTGCAGCTACTCCTATTTCAGTCCCAAGTCTCTTCTGAACAGAAACTGCCGTTCACACGAAAATGACGAGGACAGGCAGAAAGAATTAGATTGTGAGGAAATATTCAGCAAACTTGTTCCATTTTCTGCCTGGATCAAGTCCTGAACCCACAGGAAGCCTCCAGAGGTACTCTCTGCTGCAAACGTTCTGTGACATTTAAGAGACCTCCCTGTGAGTCCTGGGAGCAGAGCAATGGACTTCTAGGGGAAAGTTCTGTCTTTGCCACGCAAGGAACTGATGCTATTTATAACGATTCCTGCTGTCCCCAACTGGGCATGAAGACAATCAGCATCTGTCCACACCCTGGGGGAAACTGCAGAACCAGAGATGTGGAATATGTATCTGTGCAGTGCCTGCTGCTCCAGCATGAAAACGGCAGGGTGGGCAGAGAGGAGCTGTGAAGGGCTCAGCCAGGGCTGGGGAGATGAGAGGCTGGGGGAAGGGGATGGTACCAAAGGGGATGGGTTTTGCATGAGAGTGTCTGTTACTTGAGATCATACAGATGGTTTCTCTTTAGCTGTGGTTTTGAAAAATCCCCTGCCTGCTCCGCTGGAGGCCCTTTCCTGCCAAAGCCAAACCTGGAGCTCACAGACATAGGGAGGGAGCTTAAAGGGCTCTGAAAACAGAGAGTGTATTATGCTGGGGAGCTGGGAACTGGAACTCTATACAGGTAGTCTTGCATGCTTTGTCTGCTTGTTCTGACAGGGCAAAGCCCAGAAGCAGTGCTCTGACCTGGTCCTCCTGCCTGGCAACAGGTTTCCCCATAGTCTGCCTCCACCACCCCCCTCTATCTGCCAGCAGCCCCCCTTCCTCTCACCCTGTCCTGCACTGCAATCTGCTGACTGTAATTCCTCTGGCTTGAAGAGGGGCCCTGCCTATTTCCTCCCATTCCCACTGCTCACACGGAAGTCTCCTCTCCCTTAGTTTCCTCTCTGACACATCCAGATTCCCTGCAAGGAAAAACCCCCATGTTGCAAGGCCTTTCTGGGGCTTGGGTCTCCTGTTCCTCTCCCCTACGCCTGCAGCAGCACACACATTTGTTTCCTTGCTCCATTAAGCCAGTAAATGAGGCTGGCTTAGCTCAGCACCGTGAGCTGGTGCTCTGAGCCCAGGATATGTCTCAGCACAAGAAATAACACTGATGAGCGCAAAGGAGGGATTTGTGAGTTTGGCACCACGCTGTTCTTCCCCCTGACACTGAGGACAGCAGCTTCTGGAGACCAAATCAAGCAAGCTAATGTAGCTTGCAAATGTTTTGGGGGTTGGCCAGGTGACCATGCTGCCTTCTTTGAGGCCATCCACCCTGCTCCAGGAGAAGATAAATCAATGCAAGGCAACATCTGCCAAGATATTGACTTTGGCTCTGCTCACGGACTGCCTGCATTTCAGAGATGGGTAATATTCAGCTTGATTATCCCTCACCGCCAAGAGGAAGTTTCTCTCTATGCTTAAAATCACTGGGATGAGCCAAGAAGGAATCGATCTGTGGGAGAGAAATGCTGACAAGAAAACACCAGTCAGAGACAGGATGAGAGTGGACGATGGGTGAGCAATGGAGACATCCTCTGGCAGCTTGCCTGGCCAGGTTAGCAACAGCCTGGGTCACTACAGCCAGGGAAAGATTAACACCAAGCACATTACTCCAAACTTTACAGCAGGCCCCTTTATGCTCTTCCCCTCCTTCCCTGAATAGCTTTTCCTCTCTTAAATTGCTCCTCAACCTCTTAAAACATCCTTTCTCTACTCACCCCTACACCCTCCTCACTGCACTGGATTTTCTCATTGCTTCATGTGCACCCAGTTCACTACTAAAGGCATGACACTTAGTAGTTGCAAGGCTTGCCACCGGCTCCACTTTGGCCCTTATGTCACATGCCACCTCCCTAGTGGTGGAAAGCCCCAGGAGTACTCATAAATTGCACCACATCCACCCCTCATCAGGTAGACTCAAATCCTCATGGGCTCATATACCAATGCACAAAGTGATTTCATACCGATAAAAGGTGACATTTCATTAACAGAACATGCTGACAAAGCCTCATGAAGTGAGCATTCAGCAGCATCATCAAACTTTCCCAGGATAAAACACCGAGGCTTCGACTTGTTTTTCCCTATCACGCTTAAGGTAAAACATCCTGTAGGTCCTGCGGCTCTCCAAGGGCAGCAGATGAGAAAAAAAATCTGAATCTCTGCAGAAAAAAATCAGTTTTAGGGACAGTTTTGACACTGATTCTTACTTCTTTTTTGCCAGATAGGTTAAGTGTCACATGCTCGGACTGGAGTGGCACTGACGACAGTCTCCTTGGAGCACATCATGCTCCTGAGATGAAAGGGAGAAGGTCAGCCACAGCTAAAGAAATGGGTAAGGGCCTCCCAGCCAGGCTCACTCAGCATCTCACTGAGGCACTTCCCTGAACCTTTCAGCTGAGTTTCTGCCTATGCTCCTGCTGTTCCCTGAGCCTGAAGGCAACACAGAATCAAGCAGCAGAGGTAGAAGAGACCCAAAGGAACCATCTAGTCTGTTCTACTCTGTGAAAGATGGATCAGTTCTACTTCGTCATTTGTGGCATCTGTCACTCCTTGTACATGTCTTGTCTGTCCTTAAAGCCCTCCAGTGATGGAGTTACAGAGCCTCCCAAGGAAATTTGATTCAATGTTTTGCTATCTTTACCGTTACAGAGCTTACCAACATTAAACCTGTTTCTCTTGCTACAATTTTAAACTCCACCCCATCTTCTTCTGCAGAAGACATAATTCCTTTCTTTTGTATCCCATGTACCTGCATGCTGTTATGCATACCTCATGTTTAGTCCTCTCTTCTTTACTCCTAACAGCCCCATTTCCATCCATGTCTCCTCATGAGTATGCTGTCTAGACTTGTGATCATTCCTACTTCCCTCTTCTGGGGTCCATCCAACTGGATGACATCTCCTTAGAAACATAAAACACTCCACAGACACACAGGACCTGACTGCAGTGATCAGCAAGCAGCCAGCACTACCATTGAAGCAGGGACACAGCCACAGCACAACACAATGATGCTGTAAAATCTGATGAGTGCCCTTCCTTCTCTCTGCTCTGGGAGCTGGATGCTGCTCCTACTCTGAGCTTCCTGTGGGAAAAAAAAAAAAAAAGCATTTAAAAGGCAAACTGATCTGACCATGTCCAAAGTCCTTGACCCACCTGGCCTGCATTTAAGCGCTACTTCCCAAGTCAGGGAAGAACAAAGCTGCACGTGTTCCTCCACCTTGGGACACACTTTTCAAATTGATAGACCTGCATGCCTCTGACTCATTGCCAGTACTGGAGACCAGCCAGGAGAATAGGAAGGAAAGAAATGCCACTCTAAAGGCCAATGAATACGCATGAAGTGCATTACGAAAGAACCCCCGTGGACCCCCTCACCCAGGTAAAAGTCCTACAGATGGCCCATCCCTAACCACAGTTGATGCAGTGGGGAGGATGTGTGGGTGGACAGATAATTTGATATTTAACTGAAAAAACTAAAACGGGTTTAATGCAGTGCAAGGAAGACAGATTGCCTGCAGCACCTTCTGCTCCTGATTATGGATGCCAATCTCAGGTTTCCCTTAAGTGTAAAAGCGGCCAAGATGTGTGGGTTTTCACCAAAGCTTCAGAGACACAGTCCTACAAAAAGAAGTGCCAAAGGAGGTTAATAAAGAGTGACCAGCACCAAGGAACATCCCTGCTACAGCACCAGTAGCTGGCTTTAGTTCTCTGAAGCACCTTATGGTTTAATGTCAAACAAGGGGCTAACTGTGGGGCTGTCTCCAAAGTTTCTACAGCTTCTGCAATGACAAATCTGGCTGAAATGACCATAACTCACCAACTAAAGTCCTGATGCTTCAAGGTCAGAGAGGTCTGGCAATTTAAACTCTGAGAACTTGCACAACCATTGTCTTTTAAATTCGTCTGCCTTCTTTGCCACTTGCACAAGAAAATCTCAGATCTGCATCCCAGCGCTGATGTGTCACCCCATGTGAGCATCACACAAGAGTGTCAAGCTTCCCACCCAAGAAGGTGCTACAACAGAGGGAGAAAAAGCCCCCAGTTGCCTCCTTCCGAGTTCCAGGAGTAGAATCACAGCACACCAAGAACGCACTGCAGTGTGTTCCTCTGCTGACAGCAGCAAGGTGGCTTTCACACCACCCTGCAGCCTAAGCTCTTGCCTGTCAATCACTTCATAAATGAATGGGATCTCCTACCACTCCATTTTCAACAGTTGGATCACAACTGAAAGCAAGAGAAACACACCACTGGGATGCAAAAGGCATCCAACTATATTTCTGCTAGGAGGAAGAAGAGTTTTACTGGTGACACAGCCCCACTTCTTACTAGCCCTCCTACACACACCCTTGCTATGGGCTCACAGAACATACATGGACCAGGTATTCTATGTAGGAAGAGAAAATAAATGCACTGTGGGGCCAGTCTGAAGAGCTGGAGACAGGGGACAGAACCTGCCTGAGAAATGTCAGAGGGTCGTGGAAGGACCATCCCTATTTAACCAGCATGCCAAAGGCCAAAAATTTGAAAAGGGGGGAGAGCAGGCTGCAGCAGCCCCTCTCCATCTTCTTCCACCAGCTTAAAACCTCCCCTGGCCTTTGACTCAAGAGGACTGCTAATAAACCTGCCTACACTGAAGGGACAAACATGGCCCACTAAATCACAGCCCACACACGTCTCTGCTCATGGGAGGAGGGAGACTCCAATGCCCCTTCCCCTGTGAAGCCCCAATAAACAACTGCCTCAGCTGGTGCAGGCTCCCTGCTCTATTGCTGCAGGGACAGACACTACGGATCATATTACATCGTATTTGGCAGAGAGGGGACAATCATTTTTCAGGGAGTAATCACTCCTGGAATCTCACTTTTCTCCAAGCTCAGAGGACATTCTGGAATAGATGGGGCTTCCCTAGCACACCAGTTCTACCTGCAGCACTCAATAATTGCTACCTTGCAGTGGTGACGTTTTCCTCCCCCCTTGAGCATTTTTAAATTCCAACAAGCTTATTTGTGCCTGGTCCTCTCTGTGATATGCTTTCCTTTCTATTCTCTGACCAGATGAGCATTGGGCCTGACCATGGACAAATTCCAGCTGACTTCAGTTGGGAATCTGGGCTGTGGGTGGGAATGAAACTCACTACAAAGGAGCTTGTGTGAAGGAGTCAGGTAGGCTTCACTGTGGTTCCTCTCCTCCAAAGGAAAAGGAAGAGATAATGATGTTGGAACATTTTAACCTTTCTTTTTCTGAGCTTGATAGGCTTGGCCTGAGGCACCTTTTCGAGCAAAAACAGGCTGCTGCAAGATTGATTGGTTGGGTGCAGAGTTTAAAGGTAATTTTCTCTTGTCACATGCACATAAATTATTGTGGCTCAAGCTGTGATCAGCTCTACATCTCACTTGTTCGACTGCTTTTGTGCCTGGGCTCCTATGAGGGGTTGCAAGAACCATGCCCAGTGCTCCCTAAGCAGCATCCAACATAAATACATATCAAGAGCACCACAGGCATACGCACAAAATTAGTGTCTTGGTTTGAGGTGAGGAAGGTGCTCATATCTTCAAATCTGTACAGACAAGGCTTCCAGCTGCAGAAGTTGCTGCTAGAGCCTTGTTTTGCTCATCTATGGACCTTTTAAAAACATTCTGTCCATGAACGCCAGGGCAAGGAAAACTCATCCACTCAGATTATTCACAAGGGGGAGAGAAAAGAAGATGCACATGCACACACACAAAGGAAGCACAGCTGCAGCCAAAGTGAATTCATTTTTAACATTCATGAAAATATTCACAGAACACTTCAGTGCTATTTGCCTAAATTTTGCTGTTTGGAGTAAACACTTGAGCCAGCGCAGGCTGTATGTTCTAGGCACAGTACCGCATCGGGGATTAGAGGTGGCTCCTGGATCCAAGTCACAGATTCATACCACGTCCCCAAGTGCATTTGACTCCCTCTCTTTAAGGCACAGACTCACAATCTGCCACCACATAGTTCCTGACTTTTGATCCTTGCAAAAGGACTTTGCAAGTACCCACAGCCACCGCATTCCCTGTCCATTGCAACCTTATGCAACAAAGGCATTGTATGCTCTGCCAAATTTAAACACAAAAGCAGTGCCTCTGGTCTGGGAGAGCAGACCTCTTTCCCCACCTCTACTCCCCTGTCCCTTTTCTCAACTAAACCCCTTCACTGGTTTCCTTCCCTGTGTATTCCATGCAGCTCAGACAAGGGGAAATGCTACAGCATGCAAGAGAGACTCAGCTGAAGCCCTGAAGACAAGAGCTGGGTGCGTTGTCTCTTCCTCCTTCATAAATACAGCTGAGATGACGACTGGATAATTGGCTAAGTGCCTGTCAGCTTAATAACGGAGAGAGAGAGAGAGACAGAGAGGCAAAAGGAGAGATTTGTATTTACTATTCAAAGTCATGGATGCTGCCTGCCAGTGGATTTCAACATGGGGTTTTATTTGCAGAGGAAGGCATGGAAGGTGATTGGATGTGCACCTCTGAATCACCACCCTCGTGTGAGGGTGGACAAGAGCTTGGGCTGGAAGGAGGAAGCAGAGCACTGAGGTAGCTGCCATACAAGCACTATTGTGTTCCTAGTTAAAGTATCCGTGGTTTCCTACACTGCAAAAGCACCACCACCCCTAGTAGGCACTGTTCTTACTGATACACTAAATCATACCATGTTAGGGACAGTGACAGTGGTGGACACTAAGTCATACCATGTTAGGGACAGTGACAGTGGTGCATCTCCAACATGGTCATCCTGCTGACCCTGAGAGGAGAGGATGCAGTGGCACCATGGGTGGCAGCTGCACAGTGGTGTGACCATTCCCCTTTCGTTTAGCAAGTGCACGGCAGAGAGGTTGGCATGGGGGAGCTGGAGCCCTCTTGGCCGTTCCTTTTCCCTCATAAATCTGGTGTGCTTCTAGGAATCATCTAAGGAGAGCACCTGTGATGAGAAACCGTTCAGACATGTCTGGGTTCTGACAGGAGAGCGGGAAGTTGTGTGCAGGAGAGAAGCCACCCTGCTCTTTCAAAGTTTCACTACTTCCCTCTGCCACTGAAATGAAAATTGGTGAGAGTGGTTCAGGTTGCTACTGGAAAAGGTCAGTATTGGCCAGATCTACACTGGTGTTAATCACTGAGACTCAGAAGAGGAAGATGCTATTATATTCTGTTGCTATATACATGCTGCTTTTTTTCCTTAACAGCTGTAGCAACTGAAACACACTGAAACAAAAGGACACTTCTGGCATTAGTGAGGATTAGTGAGGATTTTCCAGGATTTCTGATTCCTGATTTTCCAGAAGTTGGAAAAAGCCACAGAGATCTCCAAGTATGCAGACCCTTATCCTGTCCATATGGCAGTGCTGCCACTCAGTCGCAAGTGTGGCAGCTTTACAAAGGGTATGAACACTTGTCCAACTACACACAAGAAAACACTTTCCACTTTTAAATGGGAACAAACATAGGGTAACACACCCTTGCACACAGGCACACACAAGCACACACCTCCCAGATTTCATACAGATGTGCTATTGCAAAATATCTGCTGAATGTTGGCCCAGTGTGAGTGGGCTCATTTCCATCAAGTTATCTGGGTCTGAGAAAGCCCAACCCCAGTGAAATCAATAGAGCTGTGGCAGCGCTATTTCTCCTCTCTTTGCACAGGGCTGAGCACAGTGGGGGAACTCTAGGATCACAGCTGGCCTCTCCCACACAACCAAGTTGCTCCTAATAAAAATCTGCAGAAATATATGAGCACAGAGGAGACTGGTGTTCAGATTATTTTGAAATAGCTGTTTTCTAGGCAGAGGTGAAACTCATCATTATTAGTTCCCATTACTTACCATAAAACCAGGCACGTTAGATGTGCTCGAAGCCTGAAGCAAATGCTTTGGTGTCAGATTCAGCTGAAAATCACATTCGTTTTTAATTCAGCAAGAGAACAGTAAAAGAAAACTCACTAAATTCCTGACTTCACCTTTGTGCCCTCCATTGCACTTACTCCAGCAGAGCACGAGTTCACACAAACCAGAGTGAATTTTGATGGACAACAAAACTAGGTGACTTCAAAGAAAATGGCTATATTCAGCCTCACAGTGAGCCTGTTGAAGCCCTGCCACTGCATCAGCAGCAAGCTGTGGCCCTGCAGATCTGTCAGAATCAGATGCCTGTGGGTCTGGATATAAAGGGCAGGTACGTGTAACATATATTTTGAAAACTTATAGTTATGAGATGGCAAATTCCAGTAACTATGAGCTATTTTAAGAACAGGTCTTTCCTCGTGACCTGCTGGGGAGGGGAGTGGAAGAAGCACTGACTCTGAGACACTTCAGGTAACACGTAGTACTATATAAATTATAATGCCAACTAAGTAGGAAAACATATGGTACTTAGTTGCAAACTGAAGTGTGTGTGCAAACTCAGGGGAGGAGGTTAAAGCCATACAGTTCAATACCGTCTTTTCGTCTTTCCGAATGCAAAATATATGTATAGTGTTATTAAACATACATCATTTCACCAAAGAAAGCCCTTCCTCTTCTAATTTCCATTCCACTTCTCCTTGTGGTGGCTTAGTCCCATCTTGCAGAAAGCACACTCTCACAAAGGGCCTCCTCACCTCTGGGCACACTATATAAAAATAATGCATGTGTATAAGGAGAGATGATGATTGC
This sequence comes from Thryothorus ludovicianus, assembly GCA_013397245.1. Classification (NCBI taxonomy): domain Eukaryota; kingdom Metazoa; phylum Chordata; class Aves; order Passeriformes; family Certhiidae; genus Thryothorus; species Thryothorus ludovicianus. Next base: position 259,558 of record VZTB01017773.1, on the reverse strand, counting down.
CAGTCTTTGGCCATACGCATATTGCAACTTCCTTTATCATATGTATGCACACACACTCTTATGTCTATGGAGGCATGTGTGCCTTCATATAATGGCACCATCTGCTGCCAGAGCTGGAAGTTTTGCAACATCATCTGTTACTACATTTATACATTTTTATTTTTCATTTGGAGGAAAGAATCAGCAGAGTTTGCACCGATCCCGACTTAGCCTGTCTCAACACATGGACACTAGACTTGATAAAGAAAGCTTTGTACAGACCAGAGAGAGAGGAAAGCACTTGGGACTTTTAGTCAACACCAGTGTGGATGAGGACTTACTAGGGAATCCTCATTTGTCACATTTGCTGGGTGGTTGTGTGGCTGAGTCAAGAGGCAACCCAAGCTAATGGATAGGTCACTAGGCTGGGTGTGCCTGAGCCCTGCGAGCAACCCTGGGCGAGTCCCCTCACCTCCTGCCCACCCCCAGCCTGGGTCCATCCCACCTAATAGCCTGCCTGCCCTGCAGGGAAGGGGATCTCTCACTCTCTGCTCATGTGGCACTTAATACAAAGGGTGCCTCAACTTAGTGCTGGCCTCTAAGTGCCACAACAATACCACTAATAATCAAGGTTACAATTTTACTGCCAAGACTGTATTATTATGTGGCATTATAAGTTTGAACATGCCTATTCTCATTTCTAGCAAAGGGCTTAACTCAATGCTCCCTGTTATAAATCATATGCTAATTATAAGTGTAATCTGAACAGCTTTTTCTTTTAAAGTGACGGTATAGGGCATAAACTTTGTTGTGATGTTGTGCTGCTATTTTGCCTGAGGTGCCTTTGTCCTCTAGCACAGCTCCATGTGTAACATATCAGCAAAATACTGGGAGGCCAAGAACAGAGTTTGCATAAATTGCTTATATTGCAGGATTACACCAACAGCACCGTCATTACTGCTGGTAATTTGATTCTAGCCCATCCTTTGACACATGCAACTTGAAGAAACTACGTACCCATTAGGATGGATGTTCCTAAATGTGCTACCAGCCTGAAACTTTACATTATTTTAAAATAACCTGGTAAAAATGAAAAATGCATGCTCAGTCAAATGTTGGTTTTCATCTGTAAGCCAGCATCAGATTGTTTTAATTCCTGATGAAAAGTTGATGCTTGGAAAAACTCAGGAGCAATGAGCCAAATTCTGGCCTTGGCGAGATCCCAGTTCTCCAAAGGCTGAACATCATCTGAGCAGTGCTCAGAAGCTTATGCCCTGTATGAGTCACTTGTATCTCTTTATTAGCAGTCCCTGGGAATCTGCCCCAAAGACAAATGGAATATTCCTGGCCCCGCTCTTGGGTTTTAGTGGATTTGTACTGGTATAACAGAACAGATTGGAATGGAGATGTGACCCATTTTGGTTCAAGGTGGTGAGGAGCTTCATTTCAGGAGTTTTTAAAGGCTAAAACTGCACTTGTGCCACGACTTCTAAAATCCCTGCGCAACCTGCAAGTCCTACTGACACCCTCAGATGAACTCTTTGAAGGCATTTTGAGGTGAGCTGATGTGGTGATTCCTGAGGCAGCTGATCTTTCCCCAACATGCTGTACAGGCACCTGATCCCATAGCATGGACACCCCAGCGCCATTTTTCTTTTAAACTATCCAGAGGGCCAAACACAACACAGAAACACAGTTCCTTTCCTTCCCTTCCTAGTTTGCAGCAGCTGCCTTTCATTACTGCACAAGTCCCAGCTTAGTTAACATCCTGGTATTCCTCAACCCCTCCCTAGGCTGAAAGTGTGTTTCAGAGCACAGAGTGCCTGCCTTTGCTCGCCCAACATGTGCAGAGCAAACGAGGTGAGAAGGGATTCTGAAGGCAGGTAAACAGAAAGAAGATTTGGGGTTGGGGACTGTTTTAATTTTCCTATTTTAATTAGTTTGGGGGACATGTTGTGCATTTCTTGTTTGGATATTCTTTTCTTCTTTTCCTAACATCAAGCAGGGAAGTTACACAAAATCTGACAACCTCATGATTGTCATCTTGAAAGCAAGACATTGGCAGGAACTGTAGCTAAAGTTCCCTCTCAATACTTAAAATAAGGTTCAGTGTCCTTCTTCACTTGCTGAAGACAGAGTTAAAAAATGGAACCTTAGTAAGTCTGACAGGCTCACCAATAGAGTATCATGTTTGAAACATCCTGCTCTTTTCTTGGTTGCAGCTGGACAAACACAACTCTGCTCAGTCCTTCTCACCTGTTGCAGCTCTCAGACCCCTCCTCTCTTTTCTGCCTTGCTCTAAGGAGCAGACCATTATCCTTTTCCCTGCAGATAGTCTATCATGAACTATTTTTATTCTCTCTGCAATTCCCTAACATCCCCATGCCAAATACTTGCTAAGAGTCATCAACCTTCAGCAAGGCCAACAAATGAATCAAATCTGCTGCCAAGTCATTTAGGAGATGAGCCAGTTTAGAGTTAGGGACATTTTTTAATAGTCCCATACTGAGGGGATATTTTACATGCTATAGCTTTAAAAAGTCATCTCCAAACTTTTCAGAATAATTCTATTCTGACTAACAAGCTACAGATGAAGCTTCAGAGAACTGGCTTCCTTTAGGAACATTAGGGCTTATAATAAACTATTTTTCTCCACTTCATAGATCAGTCCACCCACCCATTCTTCCACCTACAAGTGTAACCCTATATACAAATGTATAAGTCCCCAAAGAGGAAGACTCATTTAGAATATCCTGTCCTTGGTGATTTGGTGAATGATTTGCATCACAATTTACAGGAACAAAATGTTTTTAGGTATCTTATCACTATGTATACTGCTTTTATTTCTCTCCAACTGTGTATCATTTTTTTTCCCTCCTACATTTTCATTTCCCTTCAAGCTATAGGAGCTACTGGGCACTGGTAAACTGATGCTGCACAATCCCTCTGAAGCAGATGTTTAGCAAAGATAGGTGATATGATCCATGTACAGAAAACTCTTACCTATCTCTCTGTGGACATAAAGTTTTGCTTTGAACACGGTTAATATAGATCATTGAATGGAGTTTTGGGGTTTTTTTTTCCCCCATCTAGCTCTTTTCCTTTTGTTGTCATAGTGGATCTATAGACAGGGAGAGTGAGGCACTGGAAGTTTTTCAAAACAAGGCTGTCTTCAAGTGAGTTATGTTTTGGAAATTCGACAAAACAGCGAGAAGGAAGCTAGCTTAAAACCTTTGTTTTAAAACTGAAGACATGAAATATCCTGTAGGACCTGAAGTCCATGGGACATAGGGGAATCTCACACCTTCCAGTTTCATGTGGCAGTTTGTCTCCCAGTACAGCCGGGTTTCTGCTTCTTATCTGGAAGAGGAACTGAAATATCCCAGAAACCTGGGTCTGGGCCCAGGGAAAGGGAAAGGAAATAGCTGACCTTCCTAGGAAATGTGGAAAGCATATAGCTGGCCAGACCTGCTTAAAGAGCTTAGGAAGGCAGCTGAAGGAAAAAGGTACAGCCTGAGCATTGGCCACAGTCACTTCTGTCAGAAATGCAGCCTGCCAGGAACACAGTATTGCCCGGGGCAAGCATTTACATGGCCGGGTGGTGTGCTGCTCCCGCAGACTGTGTCACTTGGCACACATCTGGCTGACACAGCTGGATCACTTCACTCAGGTGTTTTATTTTAGTGCCTGACATAACACTGGCAAGCCACACGCAATCACTGAAACCACTCTCCCATGCAGCCCCGTGGAGCTTGCTGATGAAGGAAAGCTTTTCACGCAGCACTTGCAGGCACCATCTCCACCATCCGCTTAGTCCTCCTGGCTGCAAATGCAGCTTTAGCACACAGCATCTAGATAAACTGAAAAGCTCCAAGGTTAAGTGGGAAATAGAAATCTAGTGACCCCTGTCTGGGCAAGTGAGCTTAATGACTTGTCTGCTGCTGCATGTACCAAACATATGCTGGCAAACAGCTGTCTGAGCAGCCCCTCCAAAATAAATGATTGATGGGAGCGATTTGCCTTTAAAAATGGGTTAAGTCAGCTAGGAGTCCTGCTAGAAAAGGGTTAATGGGATATATGAATTGGTAGTGAGTGGAGGAGAGAGTAGAGAAGCTGGAGTCAGAGGCAACACCCCTTGTTAGGTGTTTACCATGTCGAATCTAAACCGCTTCCACTGCATATGCAAGGCAGATGAATTACTCTGTAAATCCTATTACTCTGTGTGGATAAATCTTACATTTGAGTTAACAAGTCTGGAGAGCTGGGGAATGGAAGCTGCTGAATGGATATTCCAGGATCAAAACAACCGAGGACATGGGAGGCGACCGAAGCGATATGCGTACGCACACACACACACACACACACACACACACATCCCTTTTCCAGCATCCTTCTTCCCTCTATCATTAAATGGGAGGGATGCAGGACACAGGGGATCATGTAGCAGAACGTTTGGTGACATCCAGCAGGATTTATTTCACAGAAAGAGAAAGAAAACTTTGCTGCTGCTGTTAGCTTTACTAGGGGATTGCTCCCTCGATGCTTCAGGGTTGGTGCACTATCAGCTCCTCATACAGATCAGAGACTTATTTTAAATTACACCCAGGAGTTTTACAGCCATAATACACAGTGTGCACACTCTCACATGTAGAATTTTCCTTCAGTAGGGGAGTTACTGCAGGTAAGTTGAGCAAGGCAAAATTTGAATAAAGAAACCAAGAGGAAAAAGACCACTGCAGTTCAGCTATTTGGGACGCTCCTAACTGAAAGCCCAAGTAGTGTCAGAAGTACCTTTGGAAAATCTGCACAATGAAACCAGAAATATAACACTCAATACTGCCAGTAAGCAAGGTTTCATGTGAAAAGACATCCTCATCACAACCAGACACACAGGCACAGCATACATCCATTTATTTAGCCCTGAAAAAAATCCAACACACTAAGATACAATCTTCGTAAATGTCAGAGCTGCTACACCATTTTTTCACCAGCCTTTTCAACTATTGTATCTGTCTTCCCTCCCCACAGGGCAGAAAAATAAATAAATAAAATTAAAACACAAGAGTTTCCCAAAAGAACTTGCCCGAGAGTTCTGGCAGCACCAGGGATAAAGTTTTTGCATATGTACAAAAAGAAGCATGGGAAGATCAATAGAACATCTGGCAAGCACAGCTGGATCCCTTTTCGATTCCTCTATTGATACTGCAGGGCTGGTGGAAAGTAAGTGTACGTTCACAAGAGCTGGCTAACACAAGCAGATCTTTCCCCACTGAAATTCTTTCGATCCAGAGCACTACACAGAGGACAGTGTGACAAGAAGTGTTCAAAAGCTTTGCAAATTTTTCGTATTAAAGCACTAACACACACACAGAGCCTGTTTGTAGCAGCTGCTGCTACTGCAGTTTGAGAGGCAAAATAACACACTCACAGAGACATATACACACAAATCTGTATCACGTCACACGTACACGTTGCATACATGGCAATATAGATGCACACACAGAAGAAGAAAAGTTGGCAAAATGCCCTACCTGAGGATGGCTGTGTCCCCTTGCCTCACGGTGATGTTATCGGTACCTCGGGTAAAATCCACGCTGCGGACTGGCAGCCCTGTAGGGAGAAGGCAAAGCAATCTCAGTAGGACCAGCGGTAATTGTTTCCGATCAGGCTGAGCCCTTGCTACCATGGCTGGTCTCGTCGAGTTTCACTGTCAGTACTTGTCTCTTTCTCTGCCTGTATATGTGGACAGATAGACGTAGAAAGAAAAACAATAATAATAATGTACAACTCTCGTTCTGATCGACAGCCCAAGAAAGGGGAGGTGATTTCACAGTCCTTCTCAGCTGCCACTTTCTCTTGCTCTTTTCAGTCTCTTGCTGGCTTCTTTCCCTTCCTTGCCTTTTTTTTTTGAAAAAAAGGCTCTCAAAAAAAAAAAAAAAAGTCTTAGCAGAGTCTTCAAATAAAAAAAAGATGGGGGGGGAGAAGCAAGACGAAAAAGTCAGGTAGCAAAACAACTACGAAATAATAACAGTTAAATCGACCCTTTNCAACTTTCTGTCTAAAAAAAAAAAAAAAAAAAAAAAAGGAAAAGGACGAAGAGGAATCCTGTGCCACCGGGATACGGGAGGGGATAGTCCTGTGGCTGTGCAGCCTCCAGCCCCGCGCTCCCTCCTAACCCACTTTCCCAGGCGGAGCGAGGGAGGGAGGAGGAGGAGGAGGAGGAGAGAGGGAGAGAGGGAGGAGGGAGCCTTACTCGTGAGACGGCAGCNCCGCGGGCGCAGCCGCCCGGGGGCCCCGCGCCGGGGACGGGGCTGCGGGGGGACACGGAACGGAACGGGGAGCGGAGGGCAGGGCACGGGAGGGGGGCACTGCAGCGCGGAGAGGGGGCTTGGAAAGGCATGAGGGCTGCGAGGCAGAGGGGGGAAGCCCCGCAAGAGGGGGGAGGAGGGAGAGGCAGAGAGGGAAGGGGATGAGAGAGGAAGAGAGGGTTGAGAAAGAAGGGGAGCGGGGAACTGGAGCGGGAAGCAGAGAGAAGACAGGAGCAACCGAGAGCTGCTGAGCGGGAGGGAGGCACCGGGAGTAGGGCACAGAGGACGGAGGAAGGTACGACCAATATTCTCAAGATGAAATAGTGAGGAAAGAGAGTCTGTGGCCAAAAGTGCAAACAACTTGGCTTAGCGGCCTGAAGCCACACGCTAGCTAATTTACAGAGCAGCATCCTTGGCAACTGCCTCTGCAGCCTCAACCCTTGCTTCTCCCCCTCTCAGACTTTCCTCTCGCCAGATAACCAGTTGTACATCCCTCCCTCCCACCTCTCTCCACTCAGCCCTTCCCGCCCCCCAGCTCCTTTCCCAGCCTCGGAGCGACGGACCGGAGACAATGCCGGCATTGAGCTGCCCGCGGTGTGAATGCTCGGCCTGTGCTGCCGGCTGCCAGAGCCCGCAGCTGAGCCCCGCGCCCGCCGGCAGCAGCGCTGCCCACCCGGGAACGCGCCCGCAGCCCACCGCCACCGCAGAGAGAAGGGAGATCAAATTAATGGAAAGGAATGAGCCGTATGTTTTATTGCTGATGCCTGCCTGCCATTCCACCAGCCCGGTCTCTGCCCGCGGGAGGGACCAGAACTGCTCCTGGGGATGCTTGGCTCATGTGACCCTTCTGCGACCAAAGCACGGCGGGGCTGGGACCGGGGAGCAAAGAGGGAAGGGGAGGTTTAAGAGGGGTCCAGAGAATCAGGTGCAAGAAAAGCCATGGGGTTACCCGGCTGAGAACTGCTGTCCTGTGTGGTCACAGAGATGTACATGTGTGTGCAGGAAGGGAAAAAACCGGTCTTGAACATAGCCTGCTTCAACTCTGTTTCTGCAGCCTTGTGGGATACAGTGCACTCAAACTGAAGAGACATAAGGAATGTCACTGTCATGGAAATGGCCGTGTGGGACCAGATCAAAGGACCCTCTAACCCTTCCTCCTGCCTCCAAGCGGCCTAAAGCCAATGCCTGGTGAAGCTCTCAAGCACAAGGCAAGCATGCAGTGGCAGTGCCCCAGGGCACTTATCTATTTCTAGTGATTTATGGCTAAGGCATGTCCCAGACAGTGGCACTGCCTTTGTAGTTAGTGGTACTTGAATGATTTTCTTCTTCCAGGAATACATCCAGTTGCTTTCTGAACTCCTAGAGACTGGCCCCTGCAGCCTTGGTATGGAAAGGCCGCACTGTCTGAGTACTTAAACAGTCCCTGCAAGTGTTAAAGGCCCACAAATTAGGGACTAAGGTCATGACACTGCTGCTCCAGTGCCACACATGCAGCAGCAAGTAGAGATGACTGCTTTGTATTCAAGCCAAGGAGAGAGGCGAGTCAGACGTTTCCTCTGCAGCAGACTTGGCACGGATAGCACCAGGGGGGGAGAGGAATGAGGAGCTAAAGGGGTTAAATCCACACGCTAGATGTAACCAAGCTACTGCAGAGAGAGATGCCACTCCACAAGGGTATTGCTCTGGAGAAGACCATGCTGCTTACACTTGATTGCTGACTAGGATGGAGAGTGCAAGGCACAGAGATGCATCAGGCTGCTGGCATGCCAGAAGAGGGGCATCACCAAGGGGAAACCTCTGCACTCCCTGGGACAGACTGAGGACAGCTGCAAGACCTGGTCATCTATGAAGTTACCAATGAAAGAAATGCACCCCTCTTGCAAACCAGTGTTGCATGGATCCTTTCCACAAGGGTCTCCCAAATATTTTTCATCTACATTTAATAAGAGCTATTGTATGTTAATTAAATGCCCATAGAGTAAGGAAAACATATTTGTCGAAGATTAACTATTATGCAATGCAAGAAGCATCTGCCACCCAACTGCTAGAGCTCACTAAATATTTCCTTATCTCAGAGTATTTACTTAGGAGGCAATAACTATCCAGTTAAATCTAAATTTAATGCTTAGTTAAATATAGTTCGTAGAAAGTGGCACCAATATGTTTTATACAGAGAATGACAGAGGGGGTTTCAGGGAAGGAAAAGGAAGGAATTCTGTCTCCAGGCTCCAGTAAGATCCTGATTCAAGGTGGGACTGCATGTGGCTATGCCTCCCTATCAAGAGAGGTGCATCACAGAGGACTCAGAGGCCCCTCTCTGCTGATGTAGCAGTACAGAGGATGATTATATCTTACACATTTATACAAGCCTCATTAGAACTACTGTAGCATAACTATTTAATAAGAATAATAATAGTAGTAATAATAATAATAATAATAAACAACAGAGAGATGAGGAAGAAATTCCCTTGAGGGTCTTGTGAACCTTGTGAAAAATAAAAACAAAACCAAAAGCTGATAGGTCTTATTTGCTTTTAGAAGTGTACAGAAGCAAAAGGAAGGGGTTGCATAGGTGTAAAAGGCCAAACAAGCAGGAATCACACAAATCCCAAGAGAGTAACGCACGAGTAAAATAAATAATGTTATTTTTCTATGTGTTCCCAGAAGAAATAACTCTCTGGACCCATCTCCCCCTGCTGGAAGCAGATAACGAAGCAGCAGGTCTGGCTCCTAACTTTCCTACCTTCTGAAAGCTTGGGGAAAAATTCAGGTAAACAGCCAGAACATGGATACCTCAAAGCCTTTTAATGCCATTTATCAGTATTCCTGGTAGGTGTAGGACTGGAAGGACGAGCCTGACTGACTGGATTTTGTCACTATGCAGTTCAAGAATGGACAGAGCAGCATAAGCCCAGCCCTACATGTACCACATCCCTCCCCTCCAATGCAAAACACTTAAACCCTGTTTAAAGGGAGCAGGGCCCAGAGCAATACACTTTGATGAGCACAGACTGTAAGGCACAGCCAGAGACATCATAGAAATGTTTGGATGGCAGATTCAGGAACCTATCTGTTGCCATGCTATGGATGTGGGATTTGCTTGTGTACCAAGCTGGATGGAAAACAGCAGCATGAGCTGAGGCAGCCTGGCTATGCCTGCTTTCCCTGTCTCTGAGGGGAATGGGCTGAAGACATCACAGCGTGGACACCTATGCCGGCTAAAGGAGAGGGGCTCCACACTGGTCCTGGAAGGAGATAAATGCTGAGATATGCCATGCTGAGCTGCTCTAGGACAGGTACTCAGGCCACCTCTGCCAACCTGCGTGGCAGCTCAGTTTTTCAGATACTCAGGGACTGACATTGAGAAAGCCTGAAGTGCCATCTGCTTTTCATGGAGAGCCAAGAGACACTGGAAGCATGGACTCTGTCCACAAATAGGAGTGGGTTTTTTTTTTGCATTTGAGGTGGCTAAATGCAAAGAGCTATCCATGCACTTCACTCAGTGCCAACTGCAACAACCATCTGTATGATGTGGATGGCTTCCCTCTAGGACTGAAGCAAGGCTCATCAGCTCACACCACAAACAGCCACACAAAACGGAACTGTTCTCACTCGACTTTCATTCACACCAGAACTGGTGTGACTGCATCCCAAATATTGCTGGAATCCAGAAAAAAACATTTCTGAAAAATACCAAAAAAGCAAACTGTTCACACAAGTCTCCAGACCGTATAACGACTGACACAATAGTTTTAAGGGGACTCTGCAATGGCTCTGCCAGCAGAGTCCAGGCACACAGGGACTTTATTTGGGATATCTGCAACAGTGAGTGAAAACGTATGATGTTTTGTGAGCTATAACACATTTAGTCAAGATACACTGCTGCACAATGCAGCAGAGCCTGCTCAAAGCTGCTCAGCCATGAAGAGATAATGCAATTTTGTCTCATTGGCAGAGGAGTTATGGAGAGGAACAAGGAAGAGCCAAAGGGGTTTCACAACATGGTGAGGAAGATTAAGGGACCGTGGAAGGACAGGCGTGATCTCTCTGTCCTCTCTTCATTCCCATAGCTGCAGCTCCTACAAGCACACATTTCTGCTCTGATGTGCAAGGCTGGCATCCCACTGCAATTCAGCAGTTATGTTCCATTCTCCTTTGGCCCCTGGGATACAGGGAGCCATAGGAGTAGAATAAAAGGAGGAAAAGCAGGGCTGGAAGACAGGTGGAAAATCACAGTTATGGAACACTTATTATAGGGAAAAATTCTGCAGATTGAAAAAAAAAAATACGGTTTCTATGAATACATTGCAAGTCTAAAAATTAAACTGGCTTTTGATGCTGAAAAAAAGAGCCAGTTTAGAGCCAAGGCTAACATACAGACAAGTAATGCAACAAGACCAAGCTTCCTCTGAAGTAAGGACCTCATTAGGTAGAAGAATTTAGTGCATCAAGAGCACTCAGCCAGGCCGTAACTGCGGATGATAACATGCATGCACAACACCTCTCCCTAAGCGCGGGCACTGAGCTGTAACACAACTCCCTCCTGTACAAGAACAAGGGCTGATTTTCACCAATTTGTAACCTTGCTACTATGCAACTGGTCTGGTTTCACAATTGATCTCCCTGGTGTGGACAATTTAGAGGTCAAGGGCCAGGTTCCCAATTGCTGTAAGCTGACATATCACCATCACTGTCAGAAGAGCTATGCTCATCTACACCAGCTAGAAAACAAGTTGTTACGTTCATCTTCTTCTGTGTTGCATGGGTAGAGAACTGTGTTATCATCTTTGAAAGAAAAAAAACTTGTTTGACTGGCTGAAGAGATTATTTTTCAGAAAAATTCACCTTTACCTAAAGACCAAATCTGAAGGCTGGACAGGAGGAAAATAGTAGCCTAAAGAAGCCTCTTTTTCATCAGTATGACCAAGCAGAATTAAAGAATTAGTACTGCAGATGGTGTGCAGTCTTAATTACTAGTTGCTATCACAGCAAGTGCTTGTAGAACTAGAGACTCGTTTGTAGAGAAGGACCCTTCCTGCTTGAGAGGGTCAAGACAATGAGAGTACTTCTTTTTTTGCTTAAAACAAAAGTTGCCCTTCCAGTCTTGTATAAATACAACAGTACAAGAATAAAGGTCATCAGTAGTGTCAAGAGCATCACATTGCCTTTCCCCTGAAAGATCACATACTATTAGTGACTTCCTTACCAACACCTCACAACTGGACTTCGCAACTGCTTCTTGCCAGAGGGTGTCAAATCATTTTGAAACCACTGGAGGCCAGGCCGCTCAGTCAGTGCTGCTCTGTGGCAGGGAGCCAAGCTGCCTGCCATCCCCCAGCCCAGGCAGCAGTCCCAGTGGGAAACCTGTCCCCACAAGAATGACTGGCTTATGGCTTAAGCAGCAGGGGAATAGCTGATCCCAGTTCTGACATTCCTCGTGAGAGCAAGGTAGTATGTCAGACTGTGTTTTTTAAATATCACTACAGGAGTTAGGCATGCAAATCTAGACAAGCAGCCCATACCCCCCACTGAGGACAGCTTCAAAATCTCCTTATATTTGGCAGCGAATGGTTGCTTCACCAATGTCACTAACACTTGATGAGTCAGGCAGATCCAGAGTTCAACCCTACAGGTCCTTAAATAAGTCACTTCCCCATTGGAAGGCAGTAGCTCTATCTGCTTACTCCTAGTGTCTCCCAAAAACTTTCCTCCCAGTGCCAGTAAGTATTTACTGCTCTCAGCAAAAGTAATTAGGATTGACTTCACAAGTGGTTACAGTGGTTAACACTGTCTCCCAAAACAGAAGCAGAGAGATGGCCCAAAGGTTGGGAAGTTCTAGGACAACAGTCCAAATTCCTCAGTGAATTTGGGTAAATTACTTAATGAAGCAGTCACAGAGGCATAAAAAGTTAATTTCCCTAGACTCCCTCTGCCCTCAGAGAAGTAATCTTGTCTTGGGGGCACTCAGAGCAGATGCCTAATTTCACCATTTTAAATTGTCCTGTCTCTCAGGGCGTGTCAAAGTTTACAGCTCCATTGCAGAGATCCTCACACAGGCTTCTGGTCGTACACACAGAGCGAAGCCCTGAAGGCTGCAGGGTGATCTGACACGATCTGACACCTCTCTACAGAAAGCCTCTGCAAGATTCAATCTACAGAACACGCCAGGCATGACCTATTTCCAACATACTCCTTAACAGGCCCCCAAACAACTGCCTGGCAGTTGCAAGGGACATGGATGGCTGCAGACAGGAATTCTATACAGCTAAGAGGTGGTCAAACCCATCCTGTGGAGCCCTGATGCACGGTGACCTGCTCTGGCATGGAGTTCTGGACACAATGGTAATGTAATGGATGAGCATAATCACTCTGACAGCAATGATTCTGAAAAGAGCTCCAAAGTCTTGCTGAAATGATACATTCCACACATCCATCATTACCAGAGAATTAATTTTATTGTGAAGAATGGAGTGCAGCAGCCTGTTGTGCCATGCATCTTCTTGTCCGTAACAACAGCTCCAGCATAGTTTTTATGAAACTTAAACTGAGGCCTATAGCAAGACAAGAAAAAATATCACATTTTGTGGTGCTATCAGGACACAAGGCAGTGTCAGTAAGCCTCACATGCAAGAAAAATTTGTATGCAAAAATTTGGAGAAAGTTTCCTTTGCAACTATGACCTGCCTGAATTCAATCCCCTGAAAACATTTTCATTCATTTCACTGTGTTCGGATCTGAAAATAAGGAAAACATATCTTTAACATGTTCAGATCTTCAAGAGGAAAAGCCAGGAGAACTGTCCCACAGACACAGGCTCAGTTAACACCATCCTTACAGGCTACAGGCCAGGGATGTCTCTGCATCAGCATTTAGAGTTACTGTATGTGTAGTTTTTCAACATAAACTTTTTTATGTTTCAGCGTTTCTTCTCATTTTTCCGCTACTCCCCTCTAAACTTCTTACCCTGATATTTCCAAGTTTCTATCCCTTTCCTGTGTTACTCCCATGCCCCACTTCTGTCAGGCCATGTCATATTCATACATTTTAAAGCTGGAAGGGACTTCTCAGATGATCCTATCCAGCTGCCTGCCACAGAAACTCCCCTACTTCTTGGGTTCAATGATGAATTACCACATCAGATTAAGAATTTTTCTTGTTATTTTAAACACAAATGTTATTTCCTTTGTCATCCAGCCACTGCATTGAATCATGCATTTTTCTGCTTAAATGGTTACCTATTATTAAATACTATATCCTTGAAATATTATATTATACCTGTTTGAGTCTGACACTGTATCACTTTTGTTCCTAGTTCAATACTTTGCCACAAATGACAAACACTTGGTGCCAGAGAGGAAAATAGGAGGCTTTCAGCAGCCTCTAAGAGAGTTGGCAGATGCAAGATGAATATTATTGTCCTTGATATGGGCCAGATAGCAAAGAAGGGCCAGGAGTGGCCATTTTAGGTCCAAGTCTAAGCCTGGGAAAGGGGGAAGTAGGAGAAGGGGTGGAATAACAGAGGACCTTCCCACCAAGAGGTGCAGAAATTAGGTCACTTCTCAGAGAGAAAAGGCATTTTGCCTGAGGTGATGCCAGCAGCTCATTCTGTCAGACAGGACAGAGGAGCCTCCAGTTCTGTGCTCAGATGCAGTGACCATGCAGCTGTATGGCCTGTGGGCTTCACCACTTGCAGAGGCAGCACCTCCTCATCCCAGAATCATCCTGATTCCATTTCATCCCAAGTCGTGTTTAAATCAGTGTGGGTAAGACAAAACAAACCCAAGCGTGGACAAACTTGCAAACTGCGCAGATGAAGCAATACCTTTTCAGAAAAAGCAATACCTTTCAAGGGACAGAAATTCTTCCCTGAACTGCTGCTTATGACTCTGCTAAGGCTGGGCTGGATAAGGGATGCACGTATCCTGCAACAGCTCCCTAAAACAGAGGTCTGGGGAGTCCATTTATAAAAGCCTTCCAGGCAAGAGTCAGAATAAGTAGGTGTTCTCGTGAAAAGGCATAAAAAATCTGTGTGGGGACTTGACCTGGTTCAGGCCCTGAAGTACCAGCAAATGCTTTCTCTCTCTCTCTCTCACACACACACACAATTTACTCAGCTCCAGCAACCTGTTAGATCCAGCAGCTGGCAGGGCTTTGTGAAACAAAGAGCCCACAACCCACACAGGAATGGAAGCATTGCATCCTGTGAAACCCCTGGGGGTTGTGCATAGTCCTGGCCTTCAGTGACACTTTATTACTTTCTTAATTTATACAACATACCAGTATTTTTTAAAATAATGTAATGAGCCTGCTAGCTTCTTCCAGCAGGCAGAGATCAGGGAAGGACAAAGAGCAGGTTGGTCAGAGCACTATAGCAGCTGGCTGAACAAAGGCAAGTGATGTGAAAAAAAATCACTGAAGTTGGATCAGACAGACTGGAGCAAGATAATAAGAAAAGACCCAAAGAAAACCTTTGATGAAGAGATGGGGCTCTGAATAGGGCACTTACATGCTTCATTACTTGCCCTTGGATAGAGAAATGGACTGGAAGATGAACTCCAAATACCACACCTATCACATGTGTGGGTGAAGCTACCTCAAGTGTCCTCCAGGAAAATCTATTTTTTAGCCAAAGTCATTGTCCATAACACCTTTTCACCTTACTCTTTCAGTCTGCAAGGAATCATCCCGTGTTTGCCAGATATAAATGGGAATCAAGGAGAGGCTTGAATTTGTGAGAAAGGATGGTAAAAGTGGTTTACCAGAGCTACTTTTCATCTGGTGAGAGTACAAAGGAGCTGGCAGAAAAACTTTCTTGCTGCCAAACGCAAGGGGTTACCTACTGATGTGATGAGGATTCTGTGGAATAAAGTGCCTAATTTAAGTTGTCTATCAGTGTTTGAAATGTCAGAGGAAACCTTGCCAGGTGGACGAATTGGGGGGATATAATCAAGTGCACCTCTGCCACTGACTTCTCTGGGGCTATAATTTCATTTCTTAAAGTCTGCCTCTCGCTCTCTTTCCCTGTAAACTGCTCGTGGCTGGAGAATGAGTGCAACAAAAGAACAAAGCAAACACAGAAATTAAGGCACACCTTCAGATTCATGTCAATTTAACTTAACTACAACAGTTTTCCAGTGAGCTCATTGCTCATCAAAGGGAGGAACAAACTGTGAATCTGGATGCCTTTAGACAGACACAGCATAAGCAAATTAAGTGCAAATTTCTCCTGCACCCAGCTCATTCAGGACACCCCTGTTCTGTCCATCAACATGCCCCGGTGTTCCTGCCCACTCTCACCATCTGCTGATGTAGCTAAGTCCTGAAAAGAAGAAGCTGCTATTGCCCATGAATTTTTAATGCAGCAAGGAAAAGACTGCAGGAAGAAGAATATTTGGTGGCATTTACTCCCTGTGATCAAAGCCATTTCATGTCTCTTGTGTGATATTATTAGAACACAGTATGAAGTGAAAGCAGCGTTGAGACTGAGGTCCCTATTCAAGAAACATTTTCTGCAGAGGAGAATGCAAGAACCAGTGCCAGCAGGAAGCCCATATTCTTACAGCCTCTCTCTGCCCATGTGTATCTGCATCACATGACAGAAAGACCCAAACAGGTACCTTAACTCCATTTCCCTCCATCACAAGTACCGTGGTCAGTAGGACGCCTCCACTCACCCGTGAAAGCTTTCCAACACCCAAAAGCAATTGTATGGTCAGCAGTAAGAGACCCCAGTCTAAGGAGATAACATGCCACAGAAGGAGCTGTGTTTTAGGTCTCTGCTGTCCCTGGCATTTGTTAAATAAAGTACTGACTGTGTGCTTGTACAAGAAACAACTCAAGAGAACATAATGCCATAGAGAGAGGTCATATGTCCTGTCTCTGTCCTGTCATGAGCTGAGCCAATCCTCCAGAGCCAAGAGGCACATGAAGACCATACAGAAAAATCTGTTACGCACTCAGTGAGCAGAAATGGAATTTTTAGCTATTGAGAAAGGTGCACAGGGGTTCAGGTAGATTTGGCTCTCAAGAATTATGGATTAATTCCAGATCTCTCATTTCCTCTACTAAAGGATATAACAAAACACATACTAAAGTAAGTTTTTTGAAAAGTTTCTTCCTCTGACCTCAGACAAACATGGATGCACAAGAATATTCCCCTGGGAAATATCTGCACTAGCTGAATATGCTGTAATTACAAATTGTCAGTCTTATTGCCATTGTTCAATTCGACAATAAAACTCAGGCACAGAGAGGCCACACTGATCAAACTCCTAGCCACAAGCAATGTATCCCATACAGATCACATTCTGTTGTTTGAGACCTTCTGAAGCAAATCTGTCCACTGTTGCTAAGTGTTTGACGAGTGCTTCATGAAAAGCCAATGCCTTGTTCACAATATACCTCTGATGGCACTGAGGGTGCTTTGTTCACACCAGCTGAAATTTTCAGCCTCCATTCCACGGCTTAAAGACTGAGATATCTGTAAGCGACGGTCAAGGTTCAAAAAGCAGCAGGGATACCTGTGCAAAAATATTTTCCCATTGGATCCCACTGCTGATATGAGACTCTTGACTGTTCACTGTAAATCATCACAGGAATGCATCTGCACTAATACCACACAAGTAAAGACAAGGGAACCACAAGTGAAGCTGAAGTGAAATTTAAGTATTTTGGTAAAAATAATGTCTGTAAATAAATGCTGACAGCCATCATGCAGATGTTTACAGAGGTAACAGAAAAACCTCTGAATGACCCTTGCTGCTTTTACTTTCTTCTGAGCTGAACTGTAAGAAAGCTGAAGAAGGACTTTTAGCAAGGGCACATAGTAATTGGACAAGGGGGAATAGCTTTAAATGGAAGACAGTAGGTTTAGATCAGATATTAGGGAAAAATTCTTTACTGTGAGGTTGGAAAGGCACTGGACAGGTAGCCCAGAGAAGCTGTGGATGCCCCATACCTGGAAGCATTCAAGACTAAACTGGGTGAGGCTTAGAGCAACCTGTTCTAGTGGAAGGTGCCCCTGTCCATGGCAGTGGGGTTGGAAGTAGATGACTTTAAGGTCTCTTCAAACCCAAGCCATTCTATCTATGATTTGGTGATTCTGATAAGGGCTCTGTACTGGACAGCTCTTTATATGCCACTGTGCAAACCAAGCACACTTGATTGCAGCAGAGAAAAGGCCATGAAATCTCAAAAATATCCAAAGGAAACTGAAAGGCATCAACACCTATAAATGTGCCTGCAGTCCCTCTCAAAACTCTGCAATGAGAAATCCCTATGAAGCAGAAGCTCTGTTCATACACAGAAAAGTGGCAATGTCATTGTTTAAATCTTTGGACTGGAAGCTGGTTTACCCTTACTGCCACAGAGAATTGCACAAAGGATTTAGGTTTCATACAAAGTGAACCCTTCCCACTACACCTACACAGCAGAGCTGCAAGTGCGTGAGGAAAGAAACTGGTGAAGGAGGGTTGGGGTGCAGTCCTTTGTGGAAAGAGGCCTGTGACACCATCATGCTCTGTGTGTGCATGAGTATGAACAAGGTGAGACTGGCATATGTGATTTTCCAACTTACTGGGATGACTGAGTAGGACAAATAATAAGTTTTAAGCTCTGTGGTATTTTGTCAGGAAGCAGTGCTTACAAAAAGAAAATAAACCAAATCAGCTCAGAGGGAAAGGGAAAAAATCCCCTATTTTACCTGGAAATCAAGCCTTCCTTATAATTTCCAATAGGGTTCTTCAGCTTTCTAAAGATGTCCTCACTTTCAGGAGGCAATCTTAAAACACAGAGGAACATGCAATAAATATACTTCTAGCTTACTAGATGTATTCAACTCCCTACAGAAAGATTCAAGATGTCATCAGTATTGGACAGATGACTCTAAGCTCTGCAGTCAAGAACTTTCACAATGTGAAGATAGTGTCCATTGTCCTGTGCTATCTTTCCATAAAACTGTCACGTGTTTGGATAGCTGCAAGAAAGATGGCTAGAGCTGAGACACAAAGAAACATTTTGTGATTAGAATATGATTATCCAGCTAATGAAGCTCTCATGGCAAATCCTAAAAGGATGAGCAAACTGCTCAACTTTTCCTGATTCCCTGAATCCAGCAGTTCAAGACAACTTTTCCCATCATCTTAAAGCTCTAGTCTTCCTCAGTGTCCTGGTTTTGGATGGAATAATTTTTTTCTCAGTAGTGGGAACAGTTCTGTGTTTTGGTTTAAGTATGAGAATAATGTTGATAACACATTGATATTTTGGTTGTTGGTAATTAGTGCTTCCCATAAGTCAAAGACCTCTCCATTTTCCATGCTCTGCCAGTGAGAAGCACAAAAACTGTGAGAAGCACAGCCAAAACAGGTGTCTCTTACTGGCTAGAGGGATATTTTATATCACAGATCATGCTCAGTTTACAGATGACTCAGACAGTCTCCCCCAGAAGAGGGGCTGATTTGGGATGGGTTTGGCATCAGTCAGTGTGTGGTAAGCAATTAAGATGTGGATCACTTGTTTTCCATGGGTTTTTATTTCTTCTTTTTATTAGTATTTTTATCATATTTTACTTTGTTTCAGTTGTTGTACTGTTCCCATCACAGCCCATGAGTTTTTTTGGTTTTTTTTTTCTTTGATTCTCCTCCCCATCCACTGGGGTGAGGGGGAGGTGGGAAAGCAGCAGGTGGTGCTTGGGTGCTGCCTGGGGTTAAACCACAACACTTGATTATTTCACCAGAGTGGAAGGGATTGCCAAATTCTAACATCCCTCTGAAAGATACAAAGCTGTTTTGATAATTCATCTGGCAAATACAGCAACTACTTCCAATTAATACTAAGTCAGAACACAAAACTTTGGAAAATTAAAGCAAAGGAAAGTAGAGTTTAGGACTAGGAAGTGTTTCAAAAAAACCTGTAAAACATTCAGTATGATTTGTAGATTCTCCTTTTGTCTTAGGCCAGCCAGAGAGATGATTAATGCTTTCTCATTATTTCTTAACAACATTTGGAATATAAGCAATAAGAAATAAAGAAAAACAAATGTAGAAACATTTCTTATTCCCTCATCAGACATCCTCAAAAGAAAATGCAGAAAGTCCAGATTTATATTCATAAAAAAACCCCTGGAAAATTCCAATCACTGACTGCATTTAGGATTTTAACTTGGTATAGATGTTCTTTAAAAAAAATATAAATATTCTTACTTGCTCTGTTCATACTGAGATTTAGGAAGCGCTAAGAACACGTGTTTAACTAGCTAATGTGTATTAACAGCTTAGCACAAATAAGGCAGCATGTTTCCATGATGTATTAAAAATCAGTTAGCTAAATCTCAAGCTCCATTTTGCCATTATGCTTAACATAAGTTTAAATCATACTGCCTTGTTTTCCTTAGGCTGGTAATACATGTCCCCAAAGACAGCTTCACCTTAAAGCTCCCATGAGAACGACCTAAAGGTTTAGCTATGTTGGCAAAGCCATCCTAAGTTGACATTCTGCTGATGTGGCAGTAATGTACTTCCTATCTCTTCATTCCTCCAGTAAACATTCTTGGCAAAAGGATTACAAGGCCAAGGAGCTGCAGCTGCACTTTGGCTCTTTAGTGTCACATTCAGCATCACGTTTCCTCGTGCCTGTGACCAGAGTAACAAAGGTTTATAGCGTGGACGTGGTCCTGGGCACAAGGAGGTGCAGGCTGGCCAGCAGGCTGGCAGAACGTCAACTGCTGCATGTCAATTCCCACAGACAAACTGAGGATCATCCTGAAATTGTTCTGCTTTGGTTCATGACTTCTGACCACAGGGTAGGAAAGAAAATGCTACCTGTTCCTGTGTGAATCCATCCTGATTTTCTTTCCTAAATGACAGCATTTTGTAAAAATTGCCCCAAGTCTACAAGATACTTTTATATTACTTCAATTTAGGTTTTCAACATGTATTCCAAAAGAAAATTCCCTGCCTCTGAGGTACGACAGCATGTTAACTAATTCCAACTGCCCCTTCAGAACAAGGGCTAGTCCCCATATATTCATCACTTCCTTTGTGCTGTTTCTCCACTCAAGTTGCCAAAGAAGTTATTTTTTTCCTTCTGCTGTTTTACTTGTTCAGGTGAGACAGTCACCCAGATGTCACTAGGCCAGAGACCTAGTCAGTGAGGCACAGAGGTGCCTAGTCAGGCACCAAAAACCATCACAGAGTCTAAAAGTGACACATTTACTGTGTGTGCTACCTCTGCTTTACAGCTGAATCACATAGAGAACCACCAGGCTCTCTCCAGAACAGAAAAAATAACTGCATATTATCTGTTTAAAAGCCTCATAATCCTCAGGCAACAACTAAGTAGTAACTGCAGTGACAGGCAAAATCTTTCTGCTTCATATTAATAAACCCCAACACAATATTATAGCTTGCTGCATCAAAGGCTTTTACATAAATTATCTCTTTTTTAATTTTTTAAAAATTTTTTTAATTAACACTAAAACAAAGAATATGTATGTAGAAGGACTTGGGTGTTTAAGGCTTTGCTTAGGTTTCAATGTGCTGCATCATATTTGTTTTGAGGAACTAGACCACATCACTGGAAATAAACAGAGAGCAAACAAAGAGGGGAAATGGGAAAAAAGCAAATCATGCCCGTGTTTTAGTGGTCTGACATCCCATTTTCTAGACCGGGGGGGGGGAAGTCTCTTCCACTGTTACTTTTTTCTGGAAACCAATGGCCCAGTGTCAGCCACAAGGAGTCATTGCTTGCCCTAGACATGTTTGCTGACAAAGGGACAAGCCATGACAGTGAGGGAGTGACATGCCAATGCCAGTTGTGTCTTCTGCAAGTGCTTTTTCTCTACACTGGAAAAATGCAATTATGAAATGATGAAGCTTTCTGCTCTTCTTCATCTTATTCCCATAAATTGTACAGACAGAAAGATTTTCCAAAATGAGCATCCACTCATGATGTCCTTACTAGGTGGCAATTTCTTCTCCCCTGGGAACAGCTGTGTCATATGAACAGATTTAGACCATTTCCACAGATATCCTGATCCATGTTTGGCTTGTGGCTCAGGCCAGTCACTGACAGTCAGTCACTGCACGGTTCCTTTCCCTCAGTGAAACCCCAGCACTGAGAGTTCCGCCACAAGAGCAGAACAGAACAGACAAGCTTATGTGGATTTGTTTGCCTGGCCCTAAGTCCCCCCTTGTGCACTAAAATTAAACTCCAGTCAGTACTCTCTCACCAGGTGCTAGGCCTTTGCTGAAGTACCTTAGGGAAACCACTCAGGTTTCTACTGGGTAGTTTTGCAGGGATAAACACATTCCCCCAGTGTAGCCGTGGGGTTCCACTGACATGACACTGGCCTTGGATGAAGCAAGAGATGCCTTAGGGGGGTTATAGCACAGCCAGGAAGACTGGCTGAAAAGATAAGAGCACTGAGGCCTTTAAACTACAGCTCTCATGAGGGCTGGTGATACTGCTGCGTAAACAAAGTTTTTTCTCCAAAATGGTTGAATTAAACAGTTCAGCTGAGTTGGTTTGAGCTGACTGGAAATACAGTACTTCCCAGAAAAAGAATAAAATGTACTTCAAATAAACAACAGGAACAGCAATAATAAAAGAGGTGAAAATCATACCTTTCCTCAATTTTTGGGAAGCTCATTTTCCACTTTGAATCATTGTAGACAGCAAATTTCAGAGCTTCTCACCCTTGCTAGATCTTCCCACTCTTTTCTCTGAAATATCTAACAATTGGAGCTTTCCATCTCTCCTGTCTTCATTACCAGCCTGATACTAACATCCTGTACAAATGTAGGCAGATTTGAACTTCCATCAGAGAACTGTAGCAGCTGCTGAGGAGGGAGAGGATTTTCTTTTTTTCTTTTTTTACAACAATTAAAAAGAAGTATCTGACTGTTTCTGTGAAAACTGTGGACTGGACAACATCTTGTAAAATAATATTGCTGGCTGAAAACTGGCAGTTGCTCCGTCAGTATGACAGAATAATTAAAACCAGTATGACAATAATTAGCACTTCTATGGTTCTTTTCATCCATGGATATCAAAGCACTTCACAGAAACAAGTGCAGCTACCTCAATTTTTAAAGCTGAGCTCAGAAAAAAACAAATCAGAACTTTTTCCTTGCGGAAAATTCCAACAACTTCATCACAGTTATTAATCCTAAATTAGAGATAAGAGTTGAAATATTTTTTTAAAAAAATTCCAAAATCAAGAGTGTTTAAATATTGTGCCAAGGTTGAGTAGGAAATGTTGCTGGTTTTGATGGAGCCAAATGTTTTGCCATTCTGAATTTAGTGCATTTTGGTTTGAGTCTCTTAACAATACACCTGCCTGTATTGTTGGGAGGGGAGTGCCTCCTGGGAGCTGTAGTTCATGTTTCCCCACTGAACTTGATAACTCCATTAGTTAAGCACTGCCTGTCCCCATCCTTCCCTAAGGCTGGGCCTGCCTGTCCTGATGTTCTGCAGAAAAACACAATCAAAACCTTCCTCACTGCCTCTAGAACTGTCAGGGATGAGGAGGGCAAGGCATCATTGCTGCTTAGAGGCATCTCACCTCAAACCCAAGTTGCTAACTTCCCAGAAGAGACATACTCAGATGATTATTGATAAGGCACCTGACTACCATGTCAAATACCACAAAATCCTTCCTTCCCAGTGAGCTTGGAAACATATATGGGACCAGAAGGAGCTTGAACAAGCTGGTGATTTTCTAGGAAAGCCCATTTAGATTCCTGCATTTCCTTACCTGGCCTGAGTGTTTCATTGCTTCATTCGTGCTCCCCTTACACACACACAGGGACAATTGATCTCTGTGGCCCCAACTAACAAGGCTGCTGAAGGGGGAGCTTTGATAACTGATCAAACAAGACTGAGCTGATTAAACTTCTGTTGTTTTCTCTGGCTGTTCCTTTAATAATTTCAGAGCAATAAACCACAGGCAGACTGCAGGTTCATGAGGGAGAAATCAACAGGAAGCAGTTAATATTTCTACCATTTTACCTAATGTTACTAAAACCAAAGTAGATGTTTGCAGGCACAGAGCATGTGGCAGCTGAACAGTATCAAGTTCAGCTGATTATTCATGATTACACATGCAAACAACCCAGTTAACTCTTTAAACCTGACCTAGTAAATCAGGATGACCATGTGTAAATGAACATCCACCAGGGGAAAATCAGGTCCAAAGTCTGCTCTTACAAAAATATCTTTTACCTGGATTTTAGTGTACTTCACAGATTTTTTTTTTTCCATAGATACTTCTGATACCATGTCTGACTGCAAAACTTGACAGACATTATATGGTGCTCCATTCCCAGATGCTTATTGTATTAGCCATTCACAAAGGTGTCAAATCTGCAGCTATACTTATTAAATCTACACTTGAGTCACACCCATGGCGCAGCTTAACCTCACCTGACGATACCACCCAAAACCAATTCCAGCAACGAAGCAGAGCATTCCAATAAATAAATAAACAAACAGATAGATAAATAAAAGTAAAAGCCTAGCTTTTAAAAATTCTCTCAGGCCTGTATTTCTCTACTTGTGTCTTTGTGTAACTGAAGAAACAGGACTTTCCCCAGCTCTACCTGCAAGCAACGCACACTCCATCATGTGAAATCTGAGGTAGTGTGAAAATCTCCCTAATTTCTGGATATAGCAAGTGAACGATGCATGCCTCAGACCTTTAATTGTCAGTTAGGAAACAGGGAGGAGACGCTGATGCTCAGAGCCATCTTTTATGCGAAATGTATTAATTATACGTCCCTCTGTCAAAACATAAATAATGTACTGGGACAGTGTCACCTTGTGGCTGCTTGCTGGCATAGCGGCCGCCTGAGAGGGGATACTCCCTGTACCTCGCCCCCAAAAGCCTCCACTCAGGAACGTCAGCCTTGGGAATTTTGGGGGGGATTGAACAGGATCTCCACGATCGGCCCCATCTGCATCGTCCATGCAGGCCTTAGCAGCTCTTGCACTGACGGCTCCTAAAATCCTCCCAGAGGCACAGAGGCATTAAACATCTGGGACAGCTCCCCAGCTTGCACTGGCTCCGCAAGTCTGGGAGATGTGAGAAGAAGGAAGCTGCCTGGTTCCTAAATAGGAGC
This sequence comes from Thryothorus ludovicianus, assembly GCA_013397245.1. NCBI lineage: Eukaryota > Metazoa > Chordata > Aves > Passeriformes > Certhiidae > Thryothorus > Thryothorus ludovicianus. The sequence goes on along the minus strand of VZTB01017773.1, from coordinate 235,155 downwards.
TAAATTGGGCAATAAAATACCCCTTCTCCCTTTTTCCATCTCCTGCCTTGCAAGGTAAGTTCCAAGGGCTGGCACTGGATTTTGAAAACTGCAGTGTATGAAGAGGAAAACGTACAGCCCTAATTCAAAGTTACTACTAAAGCAAGGAAATTCAGACACCAAACTGTGTTCTTAATGGAGAACTAATGGATGTTAATTAACCACCAATTGACAAATAGCATATTTACTGTAGTTTAACAGCTCTGCAAATAAGCACAAACTCATTTACACGTGTTTAAACCTTAATAAATACATTTGCAGTCATTGGCCACTTAAGTTGATTTTCAAACTGCCCCCTCTAGTAAATCTAAAAGGATACATTTGGTCACAAAAGTTACTGCACATTAATTAAACATTAGCTCATTGCAGAAAACTAAATAAGTTGATGGTAAATGACCTCTTTCATCAATACTGGTTTATTACACAGCTAGCAGAGGCAGCTTTCTCTCTGCACCCTCACCCACACCTTTGCAAAGCTCTCCCTGCAAAGGGAGAGTTCCCAAGCCTCTGTGCAGAGGTGAGAAGGGCCAGGGTGGCCTGCAGGAACATCAGTGCAGGCAGTGCTCCAAGCAGCAGGTTTCCAAGAGTGGCTGCACTGCAGGTAAACATGCAACAGGATTTTCAAATGTCCTTCTGAGGAGAAGGCATAGGATACAAGAGTGGGTAGTGACACTTAGGAGGAAAGGCAGTGTGACAAATACTTGCATTTTGTGAATTTATTTCATTCAATCCCGTGAGCCTTTTATTTTATTCCTTTTCCTATCTTTCTCACTTTGGACAGTATCACCTTCTCTTTTTCTACTACATTTGCTGTCCATTCAAAATGGTGCAAGAAACTTCTCTGCAGCTTTCACCATGATCTTGCATTTCTCCTCTCATCCTATTCCTTGGTCTATTCCTTAAGGTTGCTTCTTAACTGGAGCCATAAATTTTGTCCTGAAAATATTGTATTTGCTTCCCAAACGTCTGTGGTGAGGGTTAAGCCATTAATGTATGTCAAATGCTTTAAGATCTCATCACAGAAAATGCTAAAGAAAGGATAAACACCACCTCCTTTTTGCATAATTCTTAGAGGAAGGCACAGCATAAAATCAAGTCCAGTGGTATTTATCCCAAGTTACTTCATTCTCCAATGCTGTTGCAGAAGTCTCCAGTGGAGGGAGCTTAAAATAACTTGAAAAAGCTTTACTTTCAAGAGACTGACTTAATGCATTGTTTCATATTTTCATATTTTATACAAAACAGAAAAAAATTCAGGAAAGGAGAAAAGGAAATAATCACCATTCATCAAATGGGAAAAGTCAAGATCAAATGGTGAAGAAGTGTTTTCAGACTTTGAGAGAATACAAATAGTGTGAAATAGAAAGCACAAATTAAATTAAGAATCATAAAATTTTCTCTGTTTGCACAGCTCAGGCAACACTATCTGGATCCAATTTATTATCAGGCTCAACAACAAATAAGCTCACATCATTCCCAGACTGAAATAACCTTTACTCATTTCACAATACAACTACCATAGGGGTCTGGTAAGCAAAGATGAATTATAGCTGCCTGTCAGAAATAATGATGATAATCCTTCCCACTCCCACAACATCTGAGGATTAAAACCACCTATGCAGACAATACAGCAATCTCGTATACACAATGCAACATAACAAACGTATGTCCTCAACAGGTTCAGAGATGGAGAAACTGAGGCATAGGCAGAGGAAATACATCACTCCACAATCACAGTGTTACTCTGATCCCTGTTCCCACCTTGGCCTCAGTCCCATGAGAGTGGAAACAACTCCACTGATTTCAGTAGATTTCTTTCACTTGTGAACTGCTGTCTCAACAGATGAATTGCAACAGCTCTGTAATTATGGACCAGTGTCCTCTTGTGCTATACAAAAAAAAAAAAAAGGAAAGATCTGAACAAAATGGGATTTCCCTGTCCCAGTGTTTGCAATGGAAATGCAACTGCATCCGTTTGGATGGTAATTATGCCTGGGAAGGATGGATCTGTAACTATCTGGCAATCCTTGCAGATTTCAGGACTGATCACCCATTGGTGGCTGGGGTGAAAGGGTCTATGATGCGTTCCAGTGAGTGAACTTGGGGAATAGCACAAAGGCTGTGGTGCCCTCCAAAAAGGGCAGTTTCCCCTTTGGCATAAGGAGACCAGACCCATAGTTGTGAGTGCTGAAGCAAAAGCCTATTTTTAAGCCCTTAAAGGCATGTGCACGGGAGGGCTTTGCCTTTGGTAGAGCCTTTGCACAACAAAATCCTGGCTAGTCCACACTGAGTTCCCTCCAAGCATCCACAGGCTTGGCTGCAAACTCTTCACTTGGATAACCAGCACCCTCAACCCAAACCTTCCCTAACTGTGTCCCTATCTCACATCCAGGTTTCCTGCTGAGGCTATAACATTAATAACAAGAAGGAAGCCAAACAACAGCAGCGTTTCCAGGAAATTGATACCTCTACATCTGGTGTACTTTGAAGGCACCAGGCTGTTCTGCATTCACGAGGCACAACTCACATGATACCTGTCAGCCAAAGACATCCAAGTCAGTTGCACCAAGCTGCCTTTTTCTTCTCAGCTACAGACAACTGTGAAGTCTCCCTCTTTCCCCAGATGTTCTTGCATGCTTCATTGCAAAAAAATAAGTGTCTGTCAAAACAGCCTGTGCCTCTCCCAGGGAAACAGTAGCCAGGGGCAAGGTGTGTAGGTGGGTTGTCCTTTTCAGAATCTGCAGCCTCATTAAAGTAATTGGCATCTGGACTTGATTTGGGAAGCTCAATGCCAAAGGGGCTTATGGGGTAACTAATGCTGTGGAGTCAGAGCCAGAAACTTCATAGCAGGCTTCTGAATGTGTTCTCTGGCAAGATCTGTGCAATGTAATGACATTATGGCTTTGCCATACATTACATGCAAATTAGAAGAGGTTGGCAGCCATGCAACTGGCATAGCACAGTAGGAATCATCCTAACAGGATGTAGAAGGCAAAGCTATTCATCCTCAACTTGCACACAGGGGTGGGAAAGAGAAGGACATCCTCCCACAGTACACCTGCTTGACTCCTTTCCCCTTTGAGTGACCTAATGTGGTGGAAGACACTTCCCAGTGCCCAGCTCCTGGTGTTCGTGCCTTATTTTTCAACTTTACCAGAAGATGTGATTTTTTTCTTCCTACATCTATCCAAAATTCCCTTCAAACGTCTGCTGTTCTCTGTCACTGCTTCTCCCCAAGCATCCTCTCCTCAGTACCAAATAGCTGTAGGATATGCACAACGAAATGTCTGTGTGCAGGTGCTGAGCAGTGATGGATGCAGACAGCTGGCTGGCCAGCCGGGACTTCACCTGCTTTGCTGTTGATGAACTACTCTTTCTCTACATTAATTGCTTTTAATGTTTCCCCCCATTTAGACAGTCATCTCCTTCTCTTTAACCTTTCGTATTTTCTCTGAACTGTTTGGCCTGCAAAACCTACAGCAAAACTCCCCAAAATCACACGGCATACTCTGGTGACAGAGGACAGACGTCAGCCTCGTGGTCCCCTATTTTCAAAGTGATGACTACTAATAATCTGGAGAGATGTTAATGAAGGGAGCACTCATTCCTGCTGTGATTTATTGTTCTGCTAGTATCCTTGTGACTGCAGAGACTCACAATTTTCATGATGCAGAGAGACAAAACCAAGGCTAAAACACACAATAACCTAAGTCAGAGCTCTTGCTACAAGATCACAAACAACTTACCCAAAGCCAAATGGCACCTTGATGTCAGCAACGAGGTAAAAGCAATGGTATTCTTGTTTATGTCATGTACTCCCACTGTCGTTAGATCAGGCCTCTAACCTCACCAGAGCGTCTCTTTCAAACAAGCAAAGTAGGTTCCATAATAAAGGATGTAAATTTGGGTAATGCAGGCTTGCTAATTCCAAATGTCCAGCCTGCTACCCAGCAAACTTCCCCCAACACACCATTCCTCACACTGCAGGGCTTCACAAACCACCAACCCCAAATGGTTCCACAGGCTGATCACAGCCAGGCACTACCATATACTGGGAGTCCACTGGGCATTTGCAAGACAACCCAGCCACCTTTCAAGTTCCCCACTCTTCACAAGACACCACCCAGGAGCCTCAAGGCAGAGAGAAGGCAGCAATAAGCAGTCTGAAAAGTACTTGATTTTAGATATTCAACTTGAACATTACCCTGGGTATTGAATAATTGTACTTAATCTGTTGAATTTCATATAGCTATACTTTTTCTTTTTTTTTTTTTCCATTTACTTCAGTGTTACTGGTTACACTAGAATTTTAGTCTAAACCAGTTTTGGTCTTTAAAGTATCTCTGGATTAAGTCCAGCTTTTTGCTACTGCAAACAATTTCATGGCAGGCATTTTCAAAACTTGTGATGGGTAGCAAACTGTAGGACTTCAAGGAGCTGAAGGAAACAAATTCTGCTCCTTCCTCATGTCCATAGGCACACAGTTGCCTTCTGATGGAAAACTAACAGAATAGGGAGTTTGAGATGCCATTGCTCAGAAACAGCTTGTATAGCAACACCAAGGATACCATTCTGTGTCCTGGTCTGCTCTTCTCAACCTGTTTCCAACCTGAGGGATAACTCATTACTGTACCAGTGACAGGGACAGGGAGGCAAAGTTCCTCAGATAACCTCCTCCACTTCCAACAGTGTTTGAACCTAGACATTGATGGAAGGAAAATGGGGAAAATGGTCCCTAAAAGGGAGCAACAATCAAAGTAACCTGAATTGATGAGTTATATTGCACTAGTGACATGGATAAAAACAGAGAGGGGGATAGCCCTTGCTTAATTAAAAGCAGTGTCTGTTTCCCAGGTGAGATATAAGATGTCTGTGCTGCAGAAGTCTATAAGAAGAAGGAAGAAGCACCTGAGTCTGTATCGTGCAACATTCATATGGCTAGAGAAGGGAACATCAAGAAGACATGACAGACAAGGGCTGAAGGAGTTAAAGCCCATTTTAAAACTGTCTGAGCAGCATTTAAAGACTGGGTAATATTACAAGGATAAATACTTGGCAAGTGAGAATTCTCAATCAGTTTATGAAATTTTGTGCAAGAGTGACACCCATGTTGGAGTTGGGAAGGCCTTCATCCAACCTGGGGTGGGTATATACCTTATATTAGGTGTAGGTGTGGAAATGGGGCCACTTTGACCATTCCAGGCTGTAGGTTGCTAGACAGTCCCTTGGCAGATGTGATGTTCTGGAGTCATGCAAAATTCAGTGACTATTATATTGATACATGACAGATGTTACAGAAGCACGGAACATTCAAAGACCAGTGCATTAACTTTATAAATATTACATTCGTCCTTATGGCTTTTTTAGCAATTATATCCTTGGTTCTATAGGTAAACCAAAGTAAGTTTTCTGCACATCATGAGACTCTGCAGGGGGCTTCACCTTCCCACAGGAAAAAAAACAAACAAAATGAAAAGTAAAAAAGTTATTTAACTTTTGACCAATATCAAACAAGACAACAATGCCAAAGTTATGAAACAATATAAGCTCCTGGCCAGACTCAAATATCTCTGACTTGAACAAACTCCTGGAGTCTCTTTGGGAGCATAAGCTCTACCTGTGTGATGGAAACCTGCTTTCCCCAGGATCCAGGCGCTTGCCCAAGTTGTGACAAGATGCTCACAATGTTGTATTGCATTTCTCAGTGTGATTTTATTAGTTCATTTTAATTTTTTTTTTCCACAGGAAGGACAGCAGCTAGCAAGCAGATGAGATCCATGTGTCTTTGACATGTGTCAAGCTGAGGGCTACAAAAGGCATGTGCCCTGAATTGTAAATTGTTCTTTGACGACCACTTGCAGAGCTTTACAGATTAATATTATTTCAAATTAGGGAGCTGATAATGATGGAGAAGGTAGTATGGAACTGCTGCACAGCATCAGTTTTAGAAGATTTTGGTGGCAGTCAAGGTCTTGCCAAGAGCTGAAGAGCCATTCCCATCAGCTGCACCTAGGCCACACTTACTGTCTCACCCACAACTGCTTGGCTACAGCTGAATTCATAAGTTCTAGCAGGGATAGGAAAGTGACACAGAAAATACTGAGCTAGATTCAACCCTGCTCAGAGCCTCCCCATGTGCCACACATTGTGTAGCACCTGAGTCATCATTTACAGGTGTCATCATTTCCACAGGTTGCTGTTTTCCAGCTGACCTCACACTGACTTCTGCTGCTGCACCAGATACCCATGCAAACAAAAGCTTTGTCAGCCACGCAGAATCTACCTCTACCTTCCTTATTGCCCATTTCACATGATTAACTGCATACCCACATAAGCTAAGGAGATGTAATTGCAATCAAGTTCCTTCTCTGATCCAAAGATTCTCTTGAAGTTCATTAACATTTGTACTGTAACTACTGTTGAGCTCGCCACATTTCCAGTCATGATTTCAAACCAAATGAGGTTACCAAATAATGTCTTAATAGAGAATGCAGGGTAATTTATATATTGAAATTAAAGATTAAAGCTTAATCTTAATTAAATCTCACAAAAGTTCAGTAAAGCTGCCCAAATTATAAAATATAAAAAGATGTATTGATTATTTGAGAAATGGAAATCACATTTAATAAATACAGGAATGAGCCATTAAGGGAATGGAGAGACCAGAAAAAGCACTAACTGGTGATTAAAAGAAGATAAATATTTATTAAATGTTGCTGTGATTTATTAAGCCGTGTTGGGCTAAACAAATGTAATTTGATATCTGAATCATATCTCATTCTGATATAGTCTTCATTAAATCTGAAGTCTTGGCTTTAAATGGATATCATATGTTCCCTTCAGTTCTTAATCTCTTTGAAATATCAGTTTGATGCTGTGGAAGACATTGAAAGTCACAGGGACTGAAGTCTCCTGCGTATCAATGAGGTTGTTTTGCACCATAGGTGAGCAGTCACTTCCCATTCCACAGCACCTTCTTATCCAGGACCTGTTGCAACTTTGTGCTGTCCCTTGGTGACAGGGCATCATTCAGATTTTAAAGCCATTCTGTCAAAAGGCCAGGTAGGAAGAGCACAACTTCAAATTTCAATCAGTCCTCCAACAACCAGTGTGGAGGTCTGAGACAGCACACCCATCACTGGTTTTAAGGCAGGAAAGCTGACTGCCACGCTAAGGCAGCTGCTGCTCGGCAGAGCACCAGTGCAAGTTGAGCATGAAAAAACACCGAACCCCTTGTCAATACTGTAATTACTCGAGCAACAAATAGCTCTGTTGATGCAGCTTTCCAGTGGAAACGTTAATCATGCAGCAGCTGAAAAATTCATTCTGCCAAGGTTCAGAGAGCAACCTTATCTTGGGCCCCTCACAGAGGGAGGCAAGGGTCTGGCAGAGCATGGCACTGTACGCACATGAGGTGTTTCAATAAGAACGTTTCTCGAGGTTAGGCAGCAAGTTTTCTCTGTCTTAAATTCATTCTCATGCTCTCTTTTCAGCCTCTATTTAGAAGAAGAGCTCCTTGTTGAAAATTACTGGCATAAATGAATTGCTGCTGATAATTAAATTTGCATAGACTTAAAATTGCCTTACAGTGCTCCTTCCCAGTGCTACAACACTGAGTTATAGACTGCTAGTGAGACTCATTGCCTTTCCACTGTGAACCTCAAAAAAGGTTGTGTGAAAACTAGCAATTGACTTTCATAAGTTTGCTTGAATCTGAATGTTTCAAGAGCTCTAACTTCCTTTACAATGTCCTTGCCCCCTTGCCAAAGGAAACAAACAACCCCAAAACAAACAGGAGAAAAAGAGAGGAAGAAAGGATGTGAAGTCCCCACAGGAAAAAAAAAAAAAAATTAAAAAAAAGAAGTAATCACATACTATTCCTTTTGATTTTTCAGGGAATGAGAAACAAAATCAGACTGAACTGGGCTTTGCAACCACTCACGCTGAACTCGGAGTTCTACCTCATCTCTAATATCTTCTTTTCTACAGTAACATGAGTGCAGGAAGTGTAGCAGTGGGACAGACAGGAGTAGAGAGGGCCAAAGCCACTTCAGAGCTGAGAGAACTTGACACTTTGAAGGAAGGTAAAACCAAATAATTTCTTTTGGGAGTGGTTCTCACTCTTTACTGACACAGGCACCCTGCTAAAAGCCAGGGTCTAGCCTCAAGGCCCGAGGGGATACATTAAGCCAGATCGAACATCTGATTTTATTAAAGAGCAGTTGTGAGAGATGCCTCTGCATTACGTGCAGCTTTCCTGTAAGAATTTCATGATAGCAGACTTCTGGCACTTCCTCGTGCAAGCAGGAGTCGATCTAGCACAAAGTAATTATTTTCAATGTGTTTAGCAAAAAAAAAAAAAAGGAAAAAAAGAAGGCATGACTTCAAAATCCTCACTACCAACACAGCCAAGCAGATTCATCTTCTGGAACTCACTTTTGGGTTGAAAATATGATCAAAAATTTCAAGCCCCTGAAGCAATTGTCTCAGAAAGTTTTAAGCTACTGAAGATAGCGGGTTTAGGACCATAACTACAATAAACACAGCAAATGAATAAGAGTCTTCTGGCAAGAATAAGCCAGAATTGCAGAGGCGGATGTTGCCAGTGAAAAGAACAGGAAGGTAACCAAGTGAAGAAACAGCATGAGGGGGATTATCCTTATTTGGAAGCAATCCATTCCAGAAATAAATTAAGCCAGGGATCTCTGCATCGGAAAACAGCAGGGCAACCTATTAAACTAAAGGACAATCTGCTTTTTCTGTCACCTTTGAGCCCTGACTGAATGGTGAGAGAAACAAACACAGCAGAGATCAAAACGTATGTTATTTCAACAGCAGGAAATGGTTGACTATATGTTACAGAGAGGGTAAAATTCTTTTCATGCACATTCCTAGCACAAATGCCTGATCTTCAACATCAATATTGCTGGACTGCAGTAGTCATAAAGATGAAATCACAGAAGAGGGCTTAGATGGAAGAAAAATGGTAATTTGTGTTTTATGGCAAAAACATAGCTGCTTTCAGCCTGCTGAGATGGGATGGGCTCAGGTGAAATACTCAATGCAGACAGGTGAAGCTTTTTTCACAGTGGTATTAGAAGACAGTAGTAAAAGAAGAAAAGAAATTCTATACAATTTTAGCTCAAAGAGGTCTCTGCATCTGCCAGCTGTAGTACATGACATTTTGTACATGCTGGTGTGTTCCAAGGCCACATTTACTGCAGGGAAACAGCATCCACAATTAAGGGATTTCTCAGGGGTAAACACAGGCTCTGTTTCACAAGGGTGTAAATTATAGAGAAGGAGACACCTAAAATGTACAGAAATGCACTGAGCAGAACAGGCAGAATACAAGTGAAGGAAGAATACCGGCAAATCTTAAGCATATACTGGTCATATGCATAATGTGATCTAAAAGGGAGAGATTATTTAGAATTTTTATGGCGTCCTTCCACACTTTCACATAGCTTCTATCAACAGAGCAACTTAAAATACCTCATACTCCCTGTCATGCTGGTGAGTTTTTGCCTTTGCCCCCACTAACAGATGTTCTACTAGTCCAAAGGCCCCAAAAACTGCTCTGATGGATTTCAGAGCTGATGTGTTGGTCCCTCTGGTTTCCCAGGCCTTCCCAAAGAAAGGGGAGGTACACAATGACCCCAAAGCATGCACACTCCATTTGGTGATGAGCACAAACAACCTTTACCTGACAGATACTCAAGCATCTCCAGCTTCCTCAAGTTCCCACTGTGATACTCAGGCTGATGCAAGATTTTTTTTTAAAGCTCAAATTAGGCTGACAAACACAAACAGACTGTGAAAAGGGCAGACTGTCAAAAAAGGTTCCTCTCTTTTAAGCAACTCTGATGAAACAAGTAAAGTAATTCCTTGTTTCTGAGTTAGCTCTAAAGTGAACTCTTGGTTACATGGTACTCTGACATCTACTTTTCTCAGTTCACTTTAAAGTCCAGCTGGCACTAGCAAAGAATCCCAAAGGTGTTGCTAGATGTTTCTTTTCCTTTTGGTAAGGGAACCTCAGGCTAAGCTTGTGCTCTGCTGTCCAGGGCAAAACACTTTACTAGTCTGCATTCTGCTGCCCACAGAAACTATTTTGAAGGGGAGATGCCAGCATCAGGTGAATAAGTCATACATGATCCCTGGCTATGTTATCAGGCCTCTTGTGGAATATTTTCTACCAATGATGAAATGTTATTGCTGCCATTATCAAGCAGTTGGTCTTTAACTGTCTATCTGTGACAGGCCTCGTTATTCAGACAGGTCTTGAGACAACTTCAAGGGGAGATCTTCCCATCCAATGTCAAATATACCAGCTTTCTAGACTTTTGTCTTTCTGCCCCTCTTAGACTGATTTACAAAGCAGAGGTGTGCAGCTCTCCTCCAACAAATCTCAGGGGAGGAGCTGAAGGAACCCTGCATCATGCCTTATTCCTGACCTTGGGCTACCACAGGATGCTCACACCTTCAATCCAAATTTTACAGAGGGAAGGCAAGTTCCTGATCCTTCCACACTTAATTACACAGAAGAAGGAGACATTCAGTGGTTAAGATGATGGGACAAAACTGCAGAGCAAAGTGCCTGAAGAAGCTTCCCTGAGTTGAGACTTATTACAGCCCAACCACACACACATTCTTTCCAGTCAGCACAGCAGAATAACTTAAGGGGATAAGGGGAGATGTTGGACTGGAGCTGAGCCTGGGAAAAAGGAGGAAAGGGTTTTCTCCTTGCATTTGTTTTGTTGTTTCCTTTCTTTCCTTTTCCATGCACAAACCAGTAATTAACCTATGTTAACTGGCAATACATTTTAGTAGAATTCCCCAAATACAAACTGTTCAGCCCATGACAATGGAGGTAAGGGAAAGCATTTTCCTTGAGTGCAGTAAAAGAGCCCAAGAAGAAACGGAGGCAGTTGCCAATGATTGAAGGCAGCAATATTGTGGGAGCATGGTCTCCAGCAGCTCAGCTGCCTCATCCCTCAAACTTAGTTCTAGCCAGAAGCTTTACTCTGAGTGCTGATTGCACACAAAGATTTAAAGAATAGTTATGATGTTGCTTTCAGTGTGCAGAAAGATAAGCTGCAGTTGATTTTTATATTTCTCAGGGAAGCTCATCCAGTTTCAATAGTTTGGAAGAGGATGTACCTTGTGAAACAAGGTGCACCTCATGAAACTATTTAGGTAAGAATTATAGAGTAATATCTGTATTTTTTCTCGTGTTTGATGCACATGGAGATGATAGAACCCCTACTCTGTCTTTCTCCTGAGCACTGCTCTGTTTTGTTAGCTGCAATAGTCATGCTACGACTCTGAAAGATCAAATGATGCAACCAGCTCAAGTCCTTGCAGATCACAATATCATGCTTTTTAATAGCACCAGATCCCGTATAAGGGGCTAATCTCTCTCAGACTCAGAGAAGTGACTGGCCTTCTGGAGAGAACCTCAGCATGGAACAGATGAGTGGCAAAACTGCAGTCAAGTGGGCAGCAAGTGGGGAGTCACACAGACATCGGGTGCAAGTGAGGTGCCCATTAAGATGCTTTTATTGCATAGACTGACATTACTAGTCTGCAAGCTGTGGGTCACAGAGACACCTGATCCTTTCAACTTCCTTCTGGACATTCTGACATTCTTCCACCTTGCTGCACCTATCTAAACAGCAGCTACCCTAAATAAAACAGAGAATTGGCAGGTAATTAAATAAGATTTCTTGTCTTCCTTCTGAAAACTTTGGAGGGGTTTTCAGCATTGGAAGGTCTATAATATTTGTCTGAAATAATGGATGTTTGGCATCAGTGCTTGCAAAAATTTAAGCATGTGATAAGGGAACTCTACTAATTGGTTTAGGATGAAAACAAGAAAATCACTTGAGGAATCTGAGAGGTATTCTGAGAGAAATTTAGCATAATAAGCTTTCTTTACTTCAGCATCCAATACAGCCTTCCTTCCATATCTGTGCCAGCATCATATCTTTAAGATTCTCAGTATGCCAACTGCTGCTCTAGGTAACCTTAGGCTCTATTTTTATGCTGATTTTACAAGTGGAGAAACTGAGGCAGTGATAGATGGAACGAACCATAGCTATTAAGACAGAAGAAGAATCCAGAGTAGAAGCAAATCCCTTGCATGTTACCTGCTGAACTCGACCAAAACTAACTGGGTACAAATGTCTCCACTGGAAACACCCTCTCAAATACAGGGACTCTTAAATTAGGTTAGCAATGTCTTGAGAGTTACGGTGAAAAAGAGAGATTGAGGGAAGAAATAAAAGCAACCTTACCCTAGAAATATCCCTCATAGCTTAAAAGAACAGCTATACCATGTAAGGATCAGAAATATGCAGAGGAAAGGAAGCTGTTAAAAGTCAAGACCTAACTGGGGAAGGGACAGATCTGGCAAGTACTGCAGCTAGGTTTGTCAGCAAAGAATGAGATGCTGGATTTAACTAATACACTCCTAACAGCACGGGCTGTGGTTTCAAGGAAGGTGTCTCTCAGAGCACTTGGGCAGCACCAGGTTATTCAGCTACTGCTGGAAACAGGACATCTTTCCTCATACCCCACTGCCTGAATCAGGGAGGAGCAAATTCACTCCTCACCGATGCCAACTGGGACCTACCAACAAAAGAACTTTTCAGATGCTTTTCAAAGAACATTATAAATAACACATTAATTGTCTTTATACATGTCAGTAATTATTCTCCTCTCAAAAATCCATAAATATCTCCTTTATACATATTGTCATAAATATCTGGCACATGCTATTGGCATTGCTGATGCATTTTAGTGTATGATTGCCCTTGATCATCTTGTCTTTCTCCCCTTTTTTCATGTAAATACGACCCGTAAGATTTGGTTTGAGGTTTTAAGAATATTTAAAATTTGTCTGTATGCTGGCTATTCTATTCTCCACGTCACCTCTTTTATTGCCACACAGTTTCATGTTCTCACTTTCATTCACAGACAGAGAAAATACTTTCCAGATACTTGATAACAGCCTGTTAACACACTTTCAAACCTTTGCTGTTCAAAACATACCAGATTTGGGACAGGAACTGTATTTCACCTCTAGGCGTTATCCTAACACTATAAATAAAATAGAAAGCATTGTAAGGATTTCAATATCCTTACATTTCCCTCTAGACTCTTAAAACTATCATCCCAGTTTTTAATAATCTACTTACTTGAAGTTTTGTGTCATGTCACTCTTCAAGTGATTCCCCTGGGAAGACAACAGACTTGGTCTACTCAAGTCACTCATAATGACTGAGCCACAATAAACAACACTGGTTAGAAAAAACCTCTGTTGGAAAAAACTCTATAAAAATGCAAGTTTGTGGAAATAAAGTAACTCTGCAGGTATGTGTTAATCTCATCAAAGCTTTGCATGGCAGCATACTCAATTTGCTCAGATATTTCCCTAGAAATTAATTTCCTATCATCTGTTTGTTCTTGCCTTTCCAACTTTCCATCCTTGTTTGTGACTAATTTTTATATTTATACTTAAAAGAAAAAAAACAACAAAAAGCCCCTAAGAAAACTAAAAAATACTCTGACCAGACGCAATATTCTGTTTCAGAACTATATCCAGAGCGCCTAAAATGGGAGCCAGTACTACTTATTGTGCATTCAAGAAATTAGCTGCTACCAACATTTGCTTGAGCCTGATAAACTGTTTCTCCAGCCCATATGCCGCTGCTATGTGTGTTCAATTTCAGTTTGGATAATTCAGAGTAATCCTATTATAGAAAGGCACAAACCACAAAGTTCTGTTCCAGATGACATGTCAAAGTTCAGCAGCACTTGCAATCAGGACTTCTAACTTTGGTCCAATTCTGAGTTAGTATTGATTTCTGTTCTTTCCTAAAGTATCAAAAGCATGGCTGTGTCTGCTCAGTGTGGTGTTTGTCAGGGGCTGACAAACACAAACAGTCAACATGCTTATGTCTTTGACACCTGAAATCTGTCTCACTAAAGGCTCTATCAGAACTGGTAGTTTGATAGAGCCCACAGAAATCTACGACAACTGCTTGTCTGTGAGCTTACAACACTTTTCCCCACACAGAGACAGAATTTATGATATCCCATTGATTTTTCCCCAATCCATTTTGATTCAGAATTGCCATTTACACTGTTGCATATTTATCTCTCTTCCTCCCTGTTCTGACTTGCTTATTTCTTTAAAGAATACTTGGCCCTGGAGCATATCCTATCAGTCTCAATAGAAAGAAAGAAAATAAAGATATCTTCTGCTGTGATTTAGTATGGGAATAATGAGAATACCAGGGCTCACTGGTAGGTACACAAACAGGCTGAGCAAATACAGTCATGTTGGGTGAGGATGCATATTGTTATCCATATATTATATTTTCATGAGTATTACTCAGACCCCCTGCCTCCCCACTCTACAATTTAACAGGAGGGCAGATAAAATCATGTAAACTAATGCAGAGGAAATAAACTCTCAGAATCCAGTTTTCTGAGCCTCCTTAGCTTGGCTGTCTTCTTCAGTTCTCTACTGTCTCTCGTGTTTGGCAGGTTTCTGCCAACTTATTTCCAGCAGCACTTTTAAGAGGCAGTATGTAATTTGATACAAGGGTAACATGTGTGAAAATGTAGTGGTTTTATCCTACAAGCCCAGAGCAGAGGTACCTACATTGATATACGTATGAAGGTTTTACCAGAAGAGATAATTTCTGTCCCTGCACAAAAGGAAAGCATTCCAATGCAAACATACCCCAGGTGACACAGACATGCTCTCATGGAAGCTTGTGAGACTTCAGCACGTTGTGTGTAGTTGAGGTGTTATTTGGACTTCCTCAGATGGTATCAAGTCACCGATTAAAAATTACTCATAATTTCATTTTGTTGAGATTCTGCTTCTGCTTTGAGCATTACTCTTTGATCATTCTTGCTTTTCCATGCTGTTGTCCTGTTTAGGCCCCCACACATTATTCTTGGTGATAAAGATTTCATTTTTAGTTTTGCTACCACCACTGGAATTTTATCACTTGGTTTGAAGGCTCCTCAGAATTTACTAGCTTTCCCATGGCTCTACATCAGTATTTTTTTTCTTTTGCTTTTAACTGCATGCAAGTAGGAGTTTCCTAGAAAACAACTCTTCTGCCTTCCTGCAGAAATTCTTTGCTATTCATTAAGCAGCAGTTGCAACCAGCTAAAGAAGAAACTGGTTAAAATCTATGCACTAGCTAGTGGGGATATCTGCCAGGGTAGTCTCTAACCTCCCACAGTTTTTCATTAGTGTAACCAATAACCCTGCAGAATCCTGCAATTTATACCAAAGAAGGGAGTGGAGGTATCCAGATCCTTGGTGTGAAACCCACCTGTATAGACAATGAGGGTAGATGTGACAGTGATTTCAGGGACATGTCAAACCACTTGCCTCTTGACAATGAGAGATAAAGTAGCTTTAGTGCCTTGGACACCAAACTAGGTAGAAACCTACAGTCTTTGCTTCAGTACTACAGCAGTTCGAGAGAAATCACCCATTAAAGGATAAATAAAAAGACTCTGACCCAGAAAAATATTCACCCAGCTTTAACTTCACCACATCATCATTTTATAACAGTTAGACATCTATTCAAACACATATCACCTTTTCCTCCAGTTCCTCATAATGGGCATTAATCAGGTCCCTCTGCATTTCTCTGTGAAGTCCCTGTGAGACCTATCCTGTCATTGGTGTGGAAACAGGAGTTTTACTGCAGCTACCCCAGCCTAAATAAACTCCCCTTGTCCTAATCCAGCCCAGCCAAAAAAAAAAAAAAAAAAGGAAAGGAAAAATAAGGGAAGGGAAAAACAAGGAGTAATAAAGGAGGAAAGACCAAAAGATTCTGGAAATAGCTGGAATTGTTCATGCTGAGCCATCGGGCCCTGAGATTTGAATAATGCATGTTCCATAAATCTAAGTGTCCCTGCTTGCCACATTTTAGAACAGGGAACAAAAATAATAGCTACTGTCCACACTTATCACCAATAATAAATTACAGGGCTCCTGTGTGTGGCAGCGATTAATGCAAAACGCAACCCAAAACACATAACTAAATAAATAGATAGTTTGACTTTCCTGGGGGTTATCTCCTTCCTTTTCTACAGCCCTCTCAGAGTCTCCTTCCAGCCAAAAATTACACTGGGAAAAATCCATTCTTACAGTATATCCCTTCAGACAGACAGGCAGACTAACCCATGGTTATCTTCAGAATATACCCCAAGGCAGTCAGTGGAGTGTACACACCTATGAGAACAGGGGACAACAGTGCACTGCAAAGCTTTTAGCACTCCTGCAAGATTACAATCTACCCAAAGCATCATCTCCCACCTGGAACGGGGCATGGATGCACCACTCCAAACATAAAGTTCCACACTGCTTCCTTGAGGCCACAATCAGATCTCCAGCTGACATATATATGTGAGTGGCAGAGTATTCTTTTGGCAGTAGTTCCTCTTCTTCAGACTTTTAGGAAGGAAGTTCTGGGCCACTCTTTAGCTCTGAAGTAGAAGAATTGATAGCAGGGAATTTACTAGAAAACAATGCAAGGATAGGGCATGAGGGTAAAAAGGGTCTGCAGAAGGTCCCTCATAGAACTGATCCTTGCAGTGTAAGACTTCCCTGTAAGGATACTACTGTGTCCTCATTTTCACCTTTTGATTGGGAATGACAAATTCAAGCAAAGCTCCACTCTTCATTACCCATGTCCGCTAAGTAACGATGGGTCACCTTCACAGGGATAAAAGGAAGAAAGAAAACTCAAGAGACCAAAAATGATTGGGAATGCAAAGAGAAGGTGTGTGCAACTACATGGGCTAAACATCCACCTTAACATTAGCAAAAAATCCCCAAAAAACCAAACCCCAGGCACTGAAGAAATTTGTCTCAATTTTAAAAGGTTAGATAATTGAGAAAATAGGCAGGCATTAGAAGCTCCTGAACACTTACACAGAACAGTAATCAGAGTCAGACCATGGAGGGCAGTTCAGAGGTAAATAAGTGTACCCTATTCTTTCTCTTAATCTTTTAATTCTGACACATACAATTTTAGTGAAAAGTTGCTTTTCCTTTTACATTAGCTGCCTTCTCTGCTTTACCAGTCTATTCCCCTGCAAGGGTATGGTGATCTGTCTCTTGAGAAATCTCTTTCAGCTGAGGCAATATTCCCTTAGAGAAGCCATTCCTGTTTATTGTATGGGCTTCTGTGTAAAACTGCCTTTGGCATCGTCTCCTTTTGCAACTGCGAAGCAAGAAACAGAGCTGGAAAGGTCACAAGAATCAGAATAAACCACAGGAGAGGGGCTACCAAAACATCCATAAAGGCAGCTCAGCTGAAGCTTGAGGCTCAAGGTACAGTGGTGTTATTTGACCTGACCGAATGTCAGTGGTACCTGTCACATGCCCTCTCCTTCCTGCAAGGGCTCTGTGCTCTTCCCCGGCACATCAGTGTAAGTCTGCCTGCTACACTAGAGACACTTCAATTCACAAAAGCAAAATAAGAAAAGAAATTGTGTGCTCAAGCCACTGAGGGTGAGGTAACTCACACAAATGAGAGCAGGTGGGAAAAAAAAAAAAAGCAGCAGCTTACACACAAAGCAGACGCTATTACGCTATTATTATTATTACTATTAGCTATTCATTACTCATATGTTGGTATTATAGTAGGATCCAAAATCCTCATTCAGTATCAGGGCCCCATTGTGCTAGTCTCTATGCAAATACAAAGACAGCCAGAAGAACTCACAGTCTAATTTAAGACGAGACCCAGCAGGTGAATATAACAGAAATTGGAGGAAGGGAGGGTAAAAAGACCATGCGATTTCACAGGCTAATGGCACATTGCTGAATGCTCATTCCTGGAAGATCTAAAAGGTTATGGCTTAATAACCCTCAGGGATGCTTCTTATGGCTTTAAATCTCTGACCTCCTGGGTAAGGAGCAGCAGCACAATATTTCCTTTAGTTAAGTGAATGTCTAAGACGTGCTTAATCAGTAGTCCATTAACTCTCCACTTGCCTCATTAACATGTCTGTGCAGCAGGTAGCTCTGTCCCACCCTCACCACGGGGTTTTTACATTCTGGTTTTAAATGTTGCCACGCAAGGTGTAATGCCTTGGAGCACCCCCCAGAAGCATTTTATATCATCAGTCCATATGTTTTGAACATATGGCATTGTCCCACTGCAGGTTTTCTTGGAATTAAGAGGTCTCCTCTGCTATCTGCCTGAGCATTATACATTTATACATTAACAATTCTGTTGTTTTTTTTTTTTAAATGACTGACAACATTTTTTTTTTCTCCCCATTCATAAAGGGCGCAAAGAAACCAATTACTGAGCAAAATGCCAGCACTGGTGCTGTTGGCACATTAAGTCTTTCCAGGCCCCTCTTTAGAAATATCTATCTCATGGATCCCACTTGTACAGACTCTAAGATTTGTTACACGCTCTCATTTAGAGTAAAAAAATCATTGTCTTCGCAACCAATAAAAGATACCCTTTACATCCATCTTACCTGTCCTCTGTTTAAGATTTCAAGAAAGATCTGTCCAACTATGCCAAGCAAAAGGCTTACCTACTTCTCTCATCACTTTGAGCAAGCCATGTCAGCCCTAATCTTCCTCAAATATGAAGTGAGAACAATATTCGCTCTTCTTTCATGGCCATTAAAAATTAATTGAAAGGCACACATGAAGAAGTTTGAAACTGAAAAGCACTCGACATTCTTAGAGACGGCACGAAGTTCAAAGAAACCCTGATGAAAATAGTTTGCTACAGGTATTTTTTTTTTTTAGGTGGAATTTTGACCTTTGCATCAAAAAAACTGTTTACCCTCTAGGTCTGTGGCAAACAGAGTGTGGCTTATAAGCACTCAATATCTAAAATGTAAATATGCTTTAGTTGAAAAGTATTCAGTGTTTGCTTTGTGCAAGCTCTTTACTCTTTCACTGTGAAAAATCAAAGCAACTTCCAGTAATAAGGCAATGATGTGACTAACATCTGTCATGGATCATTTTCTTTTCTTCATTTGTTCCCCTAGATCAACTGCAGAGCATTTGAGAGAGGAGAAGGAGGATTACTTGTTTGGTTTTTGTTTTTATTTTTCTAGCAGATCTTTTATATATTTTGCTGATTGTATACATGCAAATGATACTCGGAGAGAAAATATAGAGGAAGAGTAGGACACTTGGAATGGAGAGACTTGTAAGGGACATTCATCCCATGGCTGATGAAAAATTAATAGAAACCAACAATCTCATACCCCAACCAACTCTAAACATCCAAGAAAAGCCTCTGCTCTGCCCAAGAATGAGCGAGGTGGGACGTGGTTTGTGCCTTGACAATATGGCAGGTGTACTGGTTCATCTTTCAGGACAAACACCAAAACCTCAATTGTGACTTGATATTATGCAGGAAAAACAAAGCTGATTTGGTCGCCTCGGCCTTTTCAGTCCTAAGTAAACAGATGTAGCTGCGGTCCAGCCCCTTGTTCACATTCTACTCCCAGCTAGCCGCTTTTGACTCTTCTGTCAGCTCAGCCAAGGGCTAAAAACTTGTGTCTCAATTGCAGGATAATGGGGTGGGAGACTTGTCTCTTGAGTTAATTTAAGGACTGCACAGAGATACCAGAGATATTTACTTCTGTTCAAGTATTTCAGTGAATCCTCCAGTTACATCCCTGAGCAGTCATTAGTACAGGGAGCCACGTGGACCAGGCATCCCTAAACGATCTAGTGTGATCACCTGTGATATTCAGAAAACCTCGAGTAAACCAGAGCTCCAGATACACCCTTTTATGGTAATTTGAGAACACATTCTTTCCCTACAAGACAATGGCACAGGAGATGTCTGCCCTTTACACCCAGGTTTATTTCAGTTGTGCGGCACAAGCGGAGAGTCTGGGCATCTTAGATGATTCAAAAATGAAGAGGGAGCCTGATTGCCTGACTGAAGGATTAATCTGCCACTGTTACTGTTAAACACACTTCCAAAGATCATCCTCTTAAATTGGATACTTAATTTTAAGCTTGAGTTTTGTATAACGTAGCTCATACCAAGTTGTAAGTTAGCTTCTGATGCATCTCTGAAGCTCAGATACAGCCTGTGGTGGGGAGAAAGCCATGTTTTACCTCAAAAGGCTTTGTTCACTATTTGGTTTTAACAAAATAAAAAGCCAGCCCAGCCACCTTGAGTCTTCACCTTTTTAATTTTTTTCCCTCTTTTTGAATTTGACTAGCAAAACATATCTCTCCACCTAGAACAACTGGCAGGACAGAGGTTTAAAATACTCTTTGTCTTCACATGCATGCAGTAATGAATGTTTTTTCTTTGCTAGGCTCTTTCTCCTCTATTTCCTTTGAAAGCCAGCCAGCCTCTTTAGTCCATGGATTGGGTTTGCTAATTTGCGAGAGGCTGGAATTATTTCTCACATTAAGAAACTGAAGATAAACATGCTGAGCTCTCTCTCCCTTTTTCTTGATGGTTTCTTTAATCTACAATAAATGCCATTTTGGACTGAAAGTCCTTGATTGCAGAGACATTGGAGGCCAGTGTGGGGAAATGAACTTGCAGAGTCCACACCTACTAGTTAGAGACGTGGCAATGAGCCTGGACCTGGCAGTCAACCCCCAGGAATTGGGCATTGAGGCATTCTGGGAAAGTGCACCTCTGTAAGGGGAAGTTTCAAGCTTCCCTCAGTTCTGGGCAGGTTGCCTGATGCAATAGGGATCACTGCAGTCCAGAATGGCCTTTGGGAGGCCAAGTACTGCAGTTCTATCATTCCCCTATGGCTTTTCTTCTCTTCCTCCTCAGTTTTTATTCTGTCTTCTTCTTGTGTAGGGAAAGGTGAGAAACTAAATTTCATGGGCTTTTTTTTTGTTGCTGTTGTTGTGGTTGGCTTAGGAATAACTTGAGCCAACCACAAGGGCTTAGATCTAAGCAACCTGGAAATACAGAAAGAAGCAAAGACAAATCTAACACCCTGGCTCTTCAGGTCAGCTCCCAATATAAGTATCTTTTGGTATCTTTTGTCTTTGGAGGATACAGTTTTTTTTGCTTTTTTTTTTTTCTCAGACTGCTGCATTTCCAGGACTTTTCATTGTTTTCAAATAAGTGTCCTGGAGGACAGCCTGCATCTATGGTGTGCCTTGCACTCCAGGCCTTCAGACTTCTGTGGCTGACTTGGGGAATACACTAGGCATTAGGAAAACTTCAGAAATTATTTTTTTACTTGCAAAAGGGCAAATTCCAGCTTGAAAGACACAGATTCCTATAAAAGCTCTATTGCTTCTGGATATACTACACCCTGGCTCCAGCAGTGCTAAAAAATAAAATAAAATAAAATAAATCAAACACATTAAACAGGCTTCCTTGTCAGGAAACCAATAGCACAAAGCCAGTGTTCCAGGAAAATGTGAAGTACTTTAATTATGTAGGCCTGTTTTAAGAGCATTTCAGCATCTGTCATGCACAACTTAGACTGCCTCAACTTCTACCTCCAGTGGTCTCATTATACAAACAGAGGTAGGGCTTGGTCTTCTGCACTGTGCTACCATTGCCCCACAGGAACAAAAAAAAATCCCTTCATGCACCTTTGCCAATATCAGGCTGCTCAGAGCTGTTTCCAGGTAAGCTAGCAAAGGGGTTATAGAGTTTATTGCAAAGATATTTCCTTTTCCTGTATGACAACTCATTTTATTTTTTCAGGTAGTGTACTATAAACAAAGCTTCCACTCAATAACACTGCACAGGCAGGGAATAACAGCAATATACTACAGGAAAAAAAGAAGGCACAAATGGACACTACTGCAGATTTCAGACAAAAACACAAAATGTTGCATGCCAGGACCTACAATTTTGCATTGCAACAAGATAAAATGTGTAACAAAGGGAAGGAGTTGCAACAGGATTTAAAAAACGAGAACAAAAAGGCAAAAAAGCAAAGGCAGGTAGGTTATATGTAAAACACACTCAATAATTAAACCATAAGATTATCAGGAAAATATTTCAAAAAGCGGAAGGGTCAAACTGCATTAGCAGCTAACAGTGCACTGGAGCACATCTTCTAGCAGCATCCAGCAGAGACTATAAGACTCTTCAGCTTTCCACTTATCGAAGTGATAATCCTTGGTTACAAACCATCTTTTTTTTTCTTTTCTTTTCTTTTTTTTTTTTTGTTATACCCCAGCGCAGCTCTACCTTTTTCCTTTGCAAAAGAACTGAAAGAGCTATGATAAATATCAGCTCCTAGCACGGGTCTCTGTGGGTACTGACTCTGAAGCCTAATTATGTCAATTTAAGTGTCAGTATTGTTAACTTGTTTGCAGCCATTCATTCCAACAAAAACAGCTGTCTTCCCTAGAATAATGGGCAGAGTTTCTGACTGAGGACAGAACACAAATAGAATAATTGACAGTGTCGTCCCACTCCTCCAACTCTGGGGAGAAGCCAAGGTAGGTGGGAGCACGAATAAGAAAACCTAATGGCAAGCACATTGGTATGGAAACCTTTGATATTCAGTTGTCATGAAGCATTGCAGACACTGTGCAATTGTTCTGCCAGTGTACCTGTGCAGCACACTGATGGCTGGCTCTCAAAGGAGCATGTGGGGCCTGTCCTTACTAATATCTTATAATGCCTTCCTGCTTGCCCAGGTACTGGAGGTCAGCCTTAGCAGTCCAAAGAGCCCCTGCATTTGTTTGGATACTGCACGCTGGCTGGCAAGTTTGTTGACTAGACAGCAAGCAGGTATTTAATAAATCCTATTATTTGCTTTGCCACTGCCTGAACTTGCTGCCAAATATCCTCACGTTAAGCTCCAACACTCTCCTATAACCAAGTATCTCAGTAATGCAAGACATGAGTAATGAAAACAGCCAGGCATCACTTCTAACATTCAAAGGGGTCAGGCCTGAACACTCACTGACCTTTATGAAGTCCAAGCCATAGATTAGATCAGGCCTTAATCCCACCCTAGAGAGGAAGAATATAGAAAAGGAAAAAAAAAAAAAAAGTGCCATAGACTTTAAGAGAAACAGCCCTGAAGCTCTGCAAGATGGTGAGCCCCCTCCCTTGCACTGTGCCCACACTGCCTAGCACAGAGTGGTCCTGGCACCTGCCTGTCCTTCTTGCTGAAGTGGTAATGCAAACATACTAATACAAGGTGCTACGAAGGCCCAAGCAGTCCCATCAGCTGTGCTCTCTGACAGGGCACAGAATATCAGACATGTTCCTTCTGTCCTTCACCAAGGCTCAGGTGTCAAGCAGCATACATCAGATAAGCCAAAATTACAGTGAAGGGAATAGTACCTTCCTCAGTCCTGACACATCAGAGCTCACCTCCCTTCCTTCCTCCTCCCAGCACCAGTCCAGGTAATTAACAGGGTGACTGACACTAAGACACTCCTCTCCACACAGATTTTGGATGCCTTTTAAGAGGTTATTATAGCCAAAGGCATTGGCAATGTCATTCGCAGCAGCTATTCACTAGATTGGGTGCATGGTGTGACTCCTGGGGACAGTTTTGTGCAGGCAGGGAGCTGGACTCAATAATCCTTGTGGGTCCCTTCCAACTCAGTGTATTCTGTAATTGGGGATTTGAGGTGAAATTACCTCTCCCATCCAATGTGATTCCACAGTACCCCTGCACTGTGTATTTGGCTTTCCAGTTCTCGGGGTGGAGCAGTCCCAGTGTCTTATTTCTGAATAACTCTGCTCTGTGTGCAGTTCTGACAGACAAAGAGGCTGAACTGCCATTCTATTTCACCTGGATTTGCTGCGTCCTAATTTTTTCTACGGGATACACAGGGTTTGTTTCAAACTAATTGCATCTGCAAAACACGTTCTTTAAGCTTGTAGATGTGATGGAAATAACTTTTGTGCGTCAACAGTTCTGTTAGGTGGAGTCATCCATTGTCAGTGACAGACAACTCTTGTATTAAATCAGAGTACACGATTTTACAGAGGACCAAGCAGAACAGAGATCAAGCACTTCCTTTACTGATTTATAAAAATGCACATTTTGGACTTGCAGAAAATAAAAATAAATCTTCCCTGAAATTCAAATAGAGATGATTTCTCAGGAGACAGTAATATTTAAAAAGACAAAACCAACTAGACTGAGAACAAAGCCAAGTATTTTCATTGATTTTTTAAGTCAATGCTACAATCTCTCTCTCTAAAACTCTTCTTTAAAAATACTAAGCCATGCTGGCAGGGCAATGAGTTACCAAATACCCTCAGCTGGAGGAGGCTTCATTGTAGGGATACTTTCAGCTGGTGCAGAGTTGAATCCAACATCAGTGAATTCCCTCTGCAGTCCCAGGGTAAGGGAAGCACAGGAGGTGAGATAGAGTGCAGCTGGAAGGGACATTGTCACTCTTGGGCTCTGTTTGGCATTAGGGGCCAGATGGTAGAGTTAAAGGAACTCAAAGGCTAATATTACCTCAAGCTGCTTTTAAATTCTCCGTGGGAGTTTTCATAGGGTAGACTCCTAAGCCAAGGAGCCAGCCCCTAGTTCTTTGTCAACACCATCCTCAGCTGCAGACTCTGGCCAGAGTGGAAAAACCCAGAGCAGAGAGTGTATGCCTGTCAGTCAGGCTTGAAGAGAAAGGAAAAATTCAAGTTCTCATAACTTTACTGGTGTCCCTCACCAAGACAGAAACAGACTTGTGCCTGATCTTTCTTAATTCTCTTTTTTATTTCCAGCCACAGCGGCTTTTCCTTACGCAGCTTCCAAAGTCACTGCAACCAGCTGGAATAAACCAAGCCTTTTCAGAGCTGCAGTCACTGAAGGCTGAATTTTATTTCCTTTCAGTCATGGAAAAATATTCAGGACCATCAGAGCCAACTCCAAACAGACAAAAAAGTGAGAGTCACCTTTGCAGTGAGGCAGTTTAGGTTTATTTGGCTTATTTTGAGGATTAGAGAAAGCAAATAATTTCCAGCTCAAACATGTTGCAGTTATTGCCACAGAATTTTAATGCTGATATCAACACGACTTCTTAATTCTATTTCACTTTTTTTTTTTTTTAATAGGGTCCTGAATGTAAAAACCTACCAAAGATGGGGAGCAACTGGAGTTTTCATTGATTTTAGTGAACTAATGGGTGTAATAGCACTAAGGATACGGAGAGTGAGTTAAGGGAGGGGGCAGGGGTGTGGCAGGGAGTGGGAAAACTGTGCTCTTTTATCTTTTATCCTAAAGAACAGTATTGTCTGCTAGGCTGGGATGCAGAAATACATGCCCATAACTGGCTGGACAAATAGGAAAAGGGTTCTGGCCCCCAGCACTTGGGCTGAGGAGTTAATGATGGCAGTGTGGATGAAGTGGGAAGAAACACAGTGGAACTGCTGTAAATGTGAATTTTACCTACAAAGACCAGTTTTTCTCTGCCTGTGTGTATGTGGAAACTCGAGTCACCTTTTTGACCTAACCTTTCCATACTAAAATTCTTCATTGCCCCTGTGCATGATTTTGTGTTGTGCTTGTAAGAGACAGAAAAACTAGAACCTATTTTCTTTGTGCCTGCTCAGGATTGTCAGGGAGGGTCCATTTACCAGTGCTTACAAGAAGTGAGATTGCATTAAATGGGTCCTTGGTGCAGCAGGAAGAAGTGCCAGGCCATGCACACTTCCAGAAGGAAATTCTGGGTGGCCAGGTATGGGTAAACATGTTTGACTAAAGTCAGCCTGTGCTGGACCTGTAAGAGCAATGTATAGGATCAGAGTACTACAAACATAAATTTTTGTTCTCTGTACAGCATATCCACATATCCACAGGTTTCCTCTGCAAACAAATGAAAATCCTGTGACTACTAGGTCACCTTAATATAGAGTCCCTTCTGCTTTCTGCTTGACCCCTTCTGTCACCTTGAGGATTTTGGCTAGCAGAGATGACATATTTACCCTTTCTTCCACACAGCAGCTTGGGAACACAGCTCATTCTCAGCACTGCATTAAATCAAAAGCAAACATGGGCACTGGGAACAACTATCCCAGACGTTAGAGAAGGAACTAACACTCTTCATCAATGGAGAAAACATCTTGGTCACATTTTCAGAGAGCTGTCTTTCTGTGGGCCCTCCTTCCCCGAAAGAAGGGGGTAGCAAAGGGAAGTCAAGTCCCTTAGGAAATGAGAGGGGAGCCCCATGGACACAATCTCAAGAGGGAACAAAGAACAAGGGGCAGAAGAGCAGAGACCTATAAAATATAATCCTCCCAAGTAGGGCTCATGGGGGCCATTTATTCCACAGAGTGATATTTACTGCCTTCCCACAGTGTTTGCACTAACTGGCAGCTCTGGCTAGCTAGACTGCTGTGTCAACATCTGCAGGTGTGAACATGTGCCTATGTGCAGGGAAAGGGAAAGAGGAGAGAGAAAAATAAAATAAAAGAAGGAAAAATGGTTTTTCTTTTTGCTTTTTTTCTGTGTGTTTTTTACATTCTGCAGAGTAGAATCATTTCTGTGCTGATACCAGGAGGGGATTCCTAATGATTAATTGATTTTGCTGTCAAATGCAGCAAGTATGTGCACGAGCCGTGCATATGCAAGGGTCATTGGCTGTTTTTCCCTAGCATTATGACTTTTTTTTACTCCCCTGATTCCCAATAACCTGCAAAACCCACATGCATGAACAAGGAAAGGAAGAGAAGCAAACAAAAAAAGCGTAAAAAACCTGAGACATCAGGAACACAGCCTACCCTGTAATTCTGGGGAAATACACAATTTGTCTTGACCTTTAGAGGTTTTCAGGCTTGAGTGAAATGCAAAAGCTGAGAGAACCTTGCAAAGCTTCACTGCTGCCTGATTACAGCTTCTCCTGTGCACTTTTCTCAGCAGTGTTTCTCATCTCACACTGCCTCACACACATCCTTGGAGAAGCACCATATTTTTTCATCTGGTACTGCAGAAAATGCTTCACGTTCAAATCCAACGTTGTTACCTCCAGCCATGCCATGAACAACATTCTCTTTATCACATGAACTCAAATACATTATTAAGACCAGCAACAGCCTACTGCAAAGAACTAACAGGTTTTCTGCTCTACTTTCCTTCAAAAAAAAAAAAAAGAAGCTCCAGCTTCATCTTTGCAGACATCCCTGAGGAGCCCGCTTCATCTCATTTTTGTGGGTGATCACAAGCACCTTCAACCTCTCGTGTCCCAGCTATTGTGTGATGATCCTCATGACATCTCTGGCAGAGTAAAGTGATCATTCCTGAAAAAACAGTTGCTAAATCGCTAAACAGACCTTAAACATGTAGGTGCTCATAGCAGTCATAAAACCTCCACCTGGCTTCTGCTCCAAAACCATTTGGCACCTAAGGTGATTCTATTGGTGATATTTATGCTCACACATCATTGAAACACCTATATTACTGCAACTAAGCACATGTGTGACCATTTAAAACTGGCAGATGTTCAGATCTTCCTTCACTCTGATATGCTCTGGCTAAATCTGCATGTATGATACCTCTCTCTGCCTCACCTTCTGGGTGTTAGAGGCAGTACTCTACATCTTTCCCTATTGCTCATTTAAGACTGTCTCCTAAGGATCCCCATCATCCAGTGGCACCTTTACATCCCTGAGGGGTGGGCCCACAAAAACCTCATGAAGTTCAACAAGGCTGAGTGCAAGGTGCCCCACCTAGGCTGGGAAAACCCCAAGCACAAACACAGGCTAAGCAGAGAATGGATTGAGAACAGCCCTGAGCAGAAAGGCTCAGTCCTAGTGGACAAGAAACTTGCCATGACAGGCAATGTGCTTGTGCAGCCCAAAAATCCAACAGTATCCTGGGCTGCATCAAAAGAAGCACAGCCAGCAGCACAAAGGAGTGCATCCTCCTGCTCTGTCATTCTAACACTCTCTCATGAGATCCCGCCTGGAAAACTGTCCCACTCTAAGGCCCCAACACAAGGAGGATATGAACCTCTTGAAGAGAGTCCAGAGGAGGGAAACAAGAGATGGTTAGAGGGCTGGAGCACCTCTCCTGTGAAGACAGGCTGAGAGAGTTGGGGCTGTGGAGCCTGGAAAGAAAAGACTTCAGGCAGATCTTCTAGCAGCTTGCCAGTACCTGAAGGGAGCTAGATTAGATGTTGGAAAGAAATTCTTTACTGTGAAAGTGATGAGGCACTGGAACAGGTTTGGATGCCCCATCCCTGAAAGAGTTCAAGGCCAGGTTGGATGAGGCTTTGAGCAGCATGGTCTCATGGAAGGTGTCCCTGCCCATGTCAGGGACTGAAACAAGATGATCTTTGAGGTTCTCTTCCAACCCAAACCACTCTATGAGTCCATGATCACTCCCACGCTCTCCTGACCAGACAATCTAAGTGCTCAAAAGCATACTCAATTCAGGGATGTTATATGCATTAAGGATGTTCTATGCATTCACATTTTAGTCCTGAATGCAATGCTTGATATGAATAAAACTTGATGAACTCAAGAAAGTTGAATCTGTTTTATTTTACACAAGGACATTGCTATTTCCAAGGGTAGAAACAGGGATATAACAAAAGCGAAAGAAAAAAAATTAGACCTTTTTTCCACTGAGAACCCCAGTTTCTACATTTAGATTTATTATTCAATAATGAAAAAGAAGCATTTCACATGACATTTTTGTGATGTTAAATTTGTTAAAAGGAAAATTTTATAATAGAGCTAACCCTTAAGTAGAAGGAGTTTTGTCATAAAAATAAGAGGAAGAAAAAAGGCTTGGGAAATTGTCCTATTTTTTCTAAGGGCACTAAAAAAAAAAAAATCCCAATTCCTATAGACACTAGACTATGGGACAGTAGCAGACAAAGCAGCAAAGACTAAATAACCTCAGATCTGTTAAAAATCGACATATGCTGACTTCCTAAGTGCCTTAAGTGTATCATTACTGTAGATGATATTTCTGTTTTTCTAGAAATTGGATGTCATCTTCCAGACTCATTTCAACTCCTTATATGCAAGGTTTGGAGGAGTGTGAATCCAGAACAGAACTTAATCTCCAATTACCTTCCAGCCCCTTCAAGCAGAACCTCACTGTCTCATTTTACTGGTTGAAACTCATGCGTTTAGACAGTCCCCAGCATGCTAGACTCAATAACATTTATATGTTTGAAACTATTTTTCTGATTTAAGACAATGTTACAAATCTCCATTTCACAAACAGCAAGATATATTTCCAAAAAAGTAAAGAAGTCATCCAATAACTAACAAAGACCATACGGACCCAGGTCCTCCAAATCTCAGTTCGTGCCATAGCCACCATATTATCCCACCCCACTGTGCAAAGTCTTGCATAGGCACACTCTTACTCCACATGGGGGGTGATGGAAGCTACACAAAAATTTAGTATTTCTTCTTTGATGAGGGGATGTTTATCCAAATATGAGGGAGTGGGGGGAAGAAGAGAAGAATGAAGGGGAGAACCTTCTCTTAAAATTGTATGTAAGTCACAGTGCAGAGGCAATGGATCAGTCTAGAGTGGAACTAAAGGTTTTTCACTGAAAAGTCTAAAGACAGAAGTGCCTTGGGGTGTAGAGTTCCAGTGCTGCAGGGTGGTTCAGGCTTTTTGGCTTTTCCTGGAAATATACTGCCCAATAGAGACAGGTTTTCATTGTGGAAAACCTTTATGGATCTCTCAGAGTGGATAATTCCACTTTGGGGAAAAAAAGAGGGAGGAGAAAGAAAACAAGCCAGCTTCTCTGCTCTCAGCTGATGTTTCATCTTCTAAGCATTTGCACTTGAAAGTCTTTGAGCACCTTTGAAGTTAGATGTGAGAGATTTTCAGACCGCTTTCTCTACTGATGCTCTGAGGACCCCAAATTTTACAAGGTGGTTTCTAAAATAAATTTGTCTCCATAGCATCCTCAGTTCACCTCACTGAGGTGTATAACCACCCAATCTCTACAATCCTTCCTGCAATTATCCTCTCCCAAAAACTCCTAGGTATCCAACTTCCAGAATTCAGGTACTCTATGGAGAAAGTCCTTTTCATCCTAGAAGTCATTGGAGGCAAACATGTATTACCCTGCACTTCGGAAATTTCAAATTTGGTCTTTGGGATAAATTTTCCTCTTTCTAATGAGTCATGAAAACACACAGACCGTGATGTCTGGCTAGAGGATGGTAGACACTTAAGAGCCCTAAAGGACACAAAATCAGTGTGAGTGGTATTCAAGGAATAAAAGTCAGTCATCAAGACCTGGACCTGGCCACCTATGTAGATAAATATGATTCAGATTTAAAATAGCTCATGATAAGGAATAACTTTTGCATGGCCATGTGGCATTCAACACAGTGAGTTACTGAATTGCCAGTTCTATGCACTGAGCAATCCCACAGCAGTCCGGGTCTGTTGTTCCCTCATATGCAGGCTCTTCTTTCTCTTCAACAGGGCAACACACTAGCCCTGATATACAACACAAGCCTTCTATTTCTCCCTCCTTCAAGGCCCCATACTCTTATTTTGCACCACAGTCAAAGAGCAAAGCAAACAAGCAAGCCAAGAGGGCAGTGCAGCTATAAAATTATCCTGCAGCCTCAAAAATTTCAGCCACAGTCTTTGTCTCCTTCAGCAGAGCAAATTTTGCATGCCCTCCCGGCACTGCAGGGAGGAGTATTAACCTATTGGCAGGTATAGCCCACAGTTTCCTTTGCAGAGCCCAGCTGCGCAGAATAAATAAATCACCTGCGGCCATTTATGTGCAAATAACCTGTGCCAAGGGACCGTTTGGAAGAAAAGCTTCGATCTGTGTTCACAGCAGCACTGGCGTAATGGGAGCAAATAAACACGTGCGCTGTCCTCCCCGTTCTCTCCGCTCCCACGGTGCTTTTGTAACACAGCACTTTCCCTCACTGTGTTAAGGCCAGGCAGCAGCATTTTGCATTAAATAGTTGGCTGTTGCAGACGAGAAAGAGCCACAAAGTGCACTTAACAAAACCCACCCTCTACTCCAGAGATGGGATGTTAAAACTGCAGAAGAGTGAATGAGCTTCATTTCCCCATCTGTAACCAATTCCCCTGACAGGCCCCATTAAAAAGCCAACCAGTTCTGGCACTCCCACTCTCAGAGGAGCCCTGTGACACAGTTATTAAGTAAAGTACACTGGCTTCCATTGTGGATGGGGATTGCTTAACGTAAGTGCAGCACTTAGAAATTGAGCAGAAGAGGAGACGTGGAAGATTTGAGCCTCCGGATTCTTTCACGAACCCGCTCTTCTCCACTGCTGAAATCCAAGTCCTCCACAGATCCAGGCTTTCCTCATTTTTTTTCAAGTCTTGACTCTGAACAAGCTCAATTCAAAATAATTATGGCACCAGTCTCAGGAATTTCACTCCTTGAAAGTCTTACAAGTGTGCTCACTCTATCCACTATAAACACAGGGATCCTGTGCACACACATTCTCCCAAGCAGGTTTGGGTTTTTTTCCCCTGTAAGCCAACTGCATAGCACAAAAAACACACTTTCCATAAAAAATGTTTTTTAAGTTTAAGACCATTCGTGCTTTGGCTGTTCTCATGCCCCTGGTGTGACTGCTTTCCATGAATATTCTCGTGGGCAGACTCTCAACAAGTTAATTCCTGGAAACATGAATTATCAGAGGATGGGCAACAGAAAGCTAATTCCAGAACCCACAGGTAGCTGCTCTGCCCATTTGCTTCCCCAGTTTCATTCAGCGAGAGGGATGGCATGAAAGATACCCCGAGATGTCCTTTCATATCCATATAGTAATTTTTTCTTATTGGACAAAGAGGTATACACACATTGCCCAGGGAGTTTCAAATGAAGAGAATCATCCTAGCAGATTTCCAGATGTTCCTGACTATCTCCAACTGGGTATTTGCAAAGTTCAGCAATATCCACTCCCCTGACATGTACCAGACAATCACCACCCATGAGAAGTGCTAAATGCTTCTCACAGACCCGAGTCCCTTCCTAAAGGGAAGTTGCTCTGTGTGTTCTGCTGAGGCCATGTTGCTGAACAAAGCACAGTCAAACTCCACTCTGCCTGAGCAGCAACCCAGCAGCCCCTAACTTGGACTTCTGTTCATTCCTCACCCAGTGAAGACCAGTCACACCTTCCTTCCCCTTAACTCCCCACCACATTACATGGCTGCAAGGGGCATGAAAAAATAAAAGAAATAACTTCCTTTGCAAAAGCTGAAGGGTCTGCATCTACTCTGTGGTCAAACACAGCCTGCAAACCAGACCACCAGCACCACATCCTGCTCAAGCCTGCAGATCTCTCACTGCCCTAAGCACATATGGATGGGGTCAGGACTCTCTCCACTGTGGTACACCTTACAAACTTGGAAGGGGCCAGGCAGTGAGAAATGTGTTTCCCCTCCTCCCTTCTCCAAGGAGCCTACCCCACTACACCTGCGCTCATAAATTTATCAGCTCAAAAAACTGCAGGGTGAATGGGGAATAAAGACAATGGTATTTCTAAAGTATTTTCCTCTGCCGATCCCATATCCCTACCATAGTCCCTCAGGCAGAAAGTTTTTCAATGTAAAATACGCATGGTTAAAAAACCTCAGTACATAAAAGTAAAAAATCTAGCTTTTAGAAAAGTATTTTCAAACTTTATGAGAGGTGATATTTATTACAAGCTTTTTTATTCCTTTTTATTTTTTTATTTTTTTTTTATTGCTTAACAACAAATAAGAAGAGTAGTCTGAAAAACCCCCAAAACTAGATGTCCTGATTCTGCATGGGATTAACTAGAAACAAACCCCTGGAGGGCAGCACGTGATCCAGTTGGGCTCCACTGACTCAATCTCAGCCTAAGTAAGCATTACAGAAGCCACGGCAAATTGGGCTCTGCTCTCAGTTACAAAGAGAGCTGCATGACTTCCCCAGTTCCCAGAAGCTGCTAAAATTCTGCCAAGAGAGTTTCTTCCTAATTTGCATTATCTTGGTCATTTACAATTCATCCAAACAGATCTGGCAATTAGTGGTTATTGGTAAACTCTGCAGTGAGCTCCAATCAGTGCTTTGCTGCTCTGGTGCTCTCTATTTACAAATTCTTGCAGTTATGGGCATATTAGAGAACCAGTTTTGACAGTTTCTGTCCCATGAAGTTACAGTTTTCCCCAATTACAGCAGATAATGAGAAGGCCAGGCTCACTAAAATATACAGTCCTGTGACCCGAGGACTCCTCTGCCCAATTTGTGGAAGAACAGCAAACATGACAGTATGTAGATGGAGTGAATAGGTGCAGATCCACCAAGCTGACTGAGCTGAGGCGAGGGAGGATGACACTGTTTTTGAGGCAAACTAAACTGCCTCTTTACTATAGGGGGGAAAAAAAAACCCCATCTTGAAGCATCATGGAATCATTTAATCCTTACCAGGACTAGCCTATGACAGCTGAGCAGAATTATCAATAGTTTCTCTTCCAAGCCCTGAAGCCTGAGTAGCTGGGAGGTAGCAGCAGGACACAATGCAAGGCGAGGAGGGGGAGTGGGTGGGAGCCAGATGAGAACATCAGTTGTGAAGGAAGGGTTCTAATGCATGTCAAGACATAAATGTAAATGGACAGCTCTTACATTATCTAACCACTGCTCTCCTCACTGTGCAGTGTCCTGCATGGTAGCCCTTTCATCGCTTTGCTCTGAAAGCCTTTCCTCTGTGTGTCCTGCCTTTTGAACAGGCTTCTTGCATCAATCTGCCTCATTTACTCCCCTTCTCAGTTGAGTTCCTCTCCTGACAGCATCTCTTATTCTCCTTTGCCAACCATCCTGCAGTTTTTCTCCTTTTGATCTCATTTCTCTCCATCGAGTATATTTAAGATTCCCATTGGTAAGAGATGGGCAGCATCACACTACAAAACAGCATTTCAGAGCCAGTTCAGATTTGCCAGTTCAGAGCACTACTGGCTGAAGCAAAAGGCCCTGAAAAAGCTCTTACATAGAACTGCAGAGACATTTGCAGTCTTATAGCTTGGATAAAACAGAGAAATTCCATTTCCATATTCCTTTACTTGACAGAGAGTTTTTAAACTTTGTTGCCCCACAATATTGGTTAATGTTATTGTGTACAGGCCACCACCACATCTATCCCAAGAAGTGGCCAATTTCCAAAAATATCTGCATTTTCACAATGTCTTTCAGATGCTGAAGACTAAAAATAGCGTTTAGATAAAAACTCTGCCTGGCTTTATTTTAATCATCCATTCTCTGTCTGAAACACATTGCATTTTGATCTCTGGATATCTGCAAACAAAAAGGTTAAAATATCAGAGAAGGAAACCAGTTTGTCAAACAGTGACTCAAACTGGACACAGCTGAAATTACAGTTTTATATAGAAAGCTGATGAGGAAACTGCACCAGGAACTGCATAAGCCAGAGCAGCTGCTGGCAAGAACATTACTTTCTTCACACTCACAAATGGTTTGCAGGACCTCCAAGGCCATAATTCATTATCCAGTGAAATGTTTCATCTACTTTCATCATGCTATGAAACAAATGGAGCAGAAAGGCATAGATCACAGTGGAACCAGCACAGCAGAGCTATAGAACAAAAAATTCCAAAAACTCCCACCCTCCTTTGGCTTGGCTTCCCCTGTCCAATGTACATCTTAAAGATCAGCCAACACAAGCATTACAGCTGAAGCCTGGAAAAAAAGGAGAAGACTTGCTACCTAAAATCCAATTCACCTAGAGCCACTGCTTATGCAGACACTGCCTAGAGGCCAGGCAACAGAGAAGCTGTCCTGGTTGTGCTGTTGTTGCCAGAAAACACAAGCCACGTGGACATGATGATACTTTACTGCCCACACTTTGCAACCCCCATATCCAGGAATTCAGACATGAGCTCCTTCAGTCATGAGAAGCACAGAGCACCTGGAATTGTTCCTTTCATCCCATGCTAACTCTGGTTTTCTACTGGACCCATCTTCCCCAATCATCCCCCAGAAACCAGACCTAAAGCAGCAGGATGCAATCCAGCAGTGTTCAACCTGCCAGACAGATCAGAAAGTTAAAGGTCTTCCGTCTCCTATGCTCAGCAGCAATTAATTTAAAGTCTGGAGGAAGATGAAAACTCCACCCTAATGGTCAACTGGTGCATGAGAGAGAAAATGAGCCATTTCATAGCCCCTGTGGTTATCATCTGCCACAAAGCATAAGATTTGATTACCCCTATCTTAACACATAATTACAAATGGTCATAAAATTATCCAGGCCCTGTTTAAAATCCTTTTATAATAATTGACTTGATGACCTCCTGGGGCAACAAAGGCTGTAAGCAGTAAAAGCCAAATTTATTCTACATTAACATACCTGTGCCTTATAACAATATCCTACAAATAAAGAATCTTGTAAGGATATTCTCTTTGCAGTAGCAGCAAGAAGGCATGGAAGAATCCCAAACAAGCTACTTAAAATCACCTCTGCACAAACTTAGTGGAAAGTAAGCAGTAAGAATTCTAGTAAGAATAGCTGGGAAAGGATCAGGCACATTCATTTCTACAAGAAAAGTGTCAGGCCAGACCTCTACAGCTTACCATCCTAACAGTGAAATAAAACTTCCATTTTGTCATCTAGAATACTAAGTGCACAGACATTGCATGAATGATTGTAAATCCGAAGATAAATTTTGTATTCCTGTCTTAGTGGCTGACTCTGATTCACATGTCCATTCCTTATCTCATCCATAAAACAGGGATAGGGGAATTCTATTCCTCTGGAACAGAGGTGTTAAACATCAGCCTATGGACTAAGTGCTAGTGCTAGAGATGTTCATGCTGTAGAGATGTGAAATCATTTGAGCTCCAATTGCAGGGATTTTTCCCGCATCTTGTAGTGTTTGTAACTAAAACATCCATATGCTTCTCCTGTGACCCCAAACTTGCATGTTCCTCTCCAAGTTTTGCTTTCCATGAACATTCTGGATGTGATCAGAGTTCACAGAGAGCTGAGGCTGACCAGCTCTTCATGGGAAGAGTGAGCAAGGATTTGATAGGTTTTTTTATACTTGTCTCCCTCCTCCCTTCCTCAGAGTTTCCCAAAGAAGCAAGAGGCATTTTGCTTTCTTCTTCCACTAGCTCAAATTGGCCTGTCCCTTCCCATGAAGTGGCTACTCCCCATATCAAGACACCAAACAGGGAGAATTCAACCAAAAGCAGGATTCTGAAGGAACTTGGCAAGGTGGGACTGTCCTCAAACTTCTGCAGGTAAAAGGCATCAGCTCCAGCTCTGCCCTATAGATCTACAGGCCTAACTACAATGGCAGTAGCTGTAGCTACAATTGCATGGGCTTCTTTTCCCACCCAGAAGACAGAGTGACACATTCTTAATAATAGAGCAGATCTGCAGCAGCATATAGAGCTATGGGGAGGAGATGAGAGAGTAAAAAATACCCTGGAAGTGACACTGCAGTCACAAAATGCTCTAATCAGATCTGCTAGAAACCAAACATAAGGTGCCCTTTTTGCTGTCCCCTACCTGTCCCTCTCCCCCTCCATTAGACATTGGTCTAACTAGGTTGCTAACAGCACTGCATAATGGCAGAAAGTAAGAAGCACCCCAGCATCATACTTTGAGTCAAGACCAGTGGCAGAAACAAAGCCCTCAAAGTCAGGCAGGTGAAAGACACAAAGCAGTTCCTGTGCAAGTGACACAAGATGATCATACAAGTCTGTTTTGACCTGAATAAATTGGTGACTCCATGAAATTCTGAGTGATCTAGTGAAAAACCAGAGTTCTTAGTTCCCAAGCTTTTGCTCGAACCACAGGAGAGAAATTACAAAAGAGAGGAAATCTTCACAGTGACAAATAGAAAAAACCCACAGACAAGGCAGATTTGTCAAGAAAGTAGCTGACTGGTCCCCAATCCTATCAGGGAGTTAATTCACTTTGCCTTCCCCTTTTATTTGTGTTCCTAAGGATCACCAGTCAGACAGTGAGTACAAAGTGTCCTGGTTTCACCTGACACCAGGTTCTCTCAGTTAACCAAAGCCCTTCAGGTTATTTTCAGCCCAAAGCAGGTCACTACATAACCAGCTCATGCAGCTGGATTAATCATGGATGTACTCGGGGAAGGGGAGACGGAGTGGAGGAGGGGAAGGGGAAGGATAAACTTCAAGCAAGAAATATAATTAAAGCAAGCCACTGCCAGCTCATTAAACTGTCCCAAGTTGCTTTGTGGGGTGTGCTGGATGCCAGCATAAGATGTTGAAGCAGAAGCAGAGGGAGGGTGCCCTACATGACTGCAGTGATCCCAGAGTGACTGGAGGCGAGAGGCAGAGCTTGTTTTTCTTTCCACTGAGAAGCAAAATAAGAAAGAAAAAGTTTGACAAAAATAATTTTCTACATTTATGAAGAACTGAGTGTTTGCCTGCTCAACAGCCATTTTCTACTGAGCTGTCTCCCCACTGTGAGGTTTCTATCTCATGCTTAACTGACTCTCCTCTTGATTTCTAGTAATTAGGAGCCTTCCAGCCTACCCAGAAAAAAACCCTCTGCTCAAAGCATCCTTCTTTTCAGGGACCAATTGGGTGCTATTATCCCACTGACTTTTAAAAACCTGTGGCTGTACATCAGAGCCCCAGCTGGTGTGTCCACACTACTTGCTTGTCTAACCTCCATACATTTCCCCTTCAAATCCAGCCCTTGCAAGGAAACAGAACAGATAATAAAATCCAGAGGGAAACAGATAAATCAGAGCACTTCATTCAATTGCTGACACAGGATATTGCTCAAGGAGGAGGATTCACCCACCCTCAGTGATGGAGTGATGAGAATCACTACAAGCACCTCCAGGAAACCTCTGCCTTTAAAACAGCCTGCATTTTACCCACGTGTGCACGTAATAAAAATAATTGCTGCTTGTCATCATCAGAGATGAGCAAGGCAAAGCCTGTGCTTTTAATAAGCCAATATGGATTTCACGTTCTGCTTGCTGTCTGAGCAACGGCAATTGCTATTTCCTTTGGAGATTGATTTTGCCTTAGGCTTGGTCTTAAGAGGTTATCTGATGGATTTTGGTTATTTGGGAAAGGGGGACAAAGGGCAGGCCTCCCTTGGAAGTGAAGATAAAAACATCTGTGTGCACATTCCTTTTGCAGCTTTTTTGGTTCATTTTTCCTTGTTCAAAACAGCAGTTTGAAAGGAAGAGAGAGCTGGTGGAAGGCAAGATGAGGTTACAAAAGTCACAAAAATACAGTTCTCTGTGCTGCCCCTAGTCTCCATTGGATATCTGCATTGGAAAAGAAGCACTGTTGTAAGAGATGAGGTCACCTTTGGGGGCCAGTCTGAGGTGCTCTGGACAGTGAATTCCTGCCACTCTCAAACGCTGAGCAAACCAAGGCATCCAAAATTACGGGCTACTTCAACTGCTCCCTCTTCTACCATACTGTCTTTTTCCCTTATGGCCATGGTGACCTCCTGAAGCAAAGGTGACCACTCACAGGGCTTTTCTTGGTGCAGGACAGTGCCTAGAATATTGAAGCCACTGAAATTACCTGGGCTTTAGAGCAGCACATGGGAAAGCTGCTATGAGGAACAGCAGCCATAGGGCTGTTCCTTCTCAAAAGAATACTTGCACTTTGCCTAAACAGAGTCCAGAGGTAATGGAGTTTCCAAGGTTTCTTATGTCTAAGTTTCCTTTCCTCCTCAAAACCAACTCACATTACTGTTGGCTTCTACCTTCCCATACCATAATGAAACTGAAGTGTTTTTATATCTCCCCTTAAATACATTCAACAGAGGAAATGAATGAGTGTGAGGAAGAGAAGGAAGAAGAAAAAAGGTAGGGATGGGAAAATGAAAGTTTAGATGACAGTTTGTGTATATTTCTGTATGAGTAAGTGAGAGAAAGTACATGAGCGTGACTGGAAAGAGTTGCAGAGGAAATATGTAAGAAAGGCAGACAGGTTATCTGTCATTCAGCCTGCCTTCCATTAGTTTCCAGCTCTCTCATCTTTCTCTCCTCCTTTTCATTAAACTATTCTATTTCTCTCCTTTCCAGAAAGACCAATGCAACAGTTAGAAGAGAAGGCAAATAAAGAAGAGATATGGGGAGAGTGGGGGGAGATGGAACAACCCCACTCTCTTTTATCCACTAGAGCAGAGAAGTGAGGAAAAAGCTCACACCCTTAAGCTAAAACAAATGTGAGATAAACAAATACTTCACCAGTGAACTGCAGTGTCTGTGCCCAAAGAGTGCAAGGTATGAACTGTTTTCATGTGCCTCAACCTCTCCTCTTACCTGCAAAAGCAGAAAGGAAAGTCCTCAGGCCAGTGGTCTGATATTTACCACAAGCATGACATGTGCACTGGCTTTGGTGATGGAACTGATAACAAAGGCACTACAGATGACAAACACCGTGGCAGCTCAGGCTTATGCTATGATGAATAATCCCCTTGCAGAGTTTCAGCTCATTTATTTTGCCAAATCCCGTTTGTAAGAACTGCTGTGCATTTGGCGACACCGCACGAGCTGAAAAATGGGAGACTTTAGAAGGTGACTGGATGGAGTGGCTGTGGGTGCTAGTGATTTTCTACAGCTCCTAAGAGCACCTTCTCCTGGAAGCAGCTGGGACAGGGAAGAGCTGTGCCCCTGGATTTAAGGCAGAGGGAGACTATGAATGCAATAGATATAAATAGTATGCTTTGATCACTTCCCTAGTGACACAGCTTTTGTACTGTGGCATATGTGCTTCATCCATCTGGGACCAGAGCATGCTACAGCTGCTGGCTCTGCCTGCTCCCTGCTGTAAGAAGCTATGAGTGAAGTAGCTGTGAGCTCCACACTGAAAAAACACAAGTGGCACGTTACATCCTGGATTCCATAAGAGATTTTTTTTTTTTAAAGAGCGTTGTTTATAATTAGTCTGCATGCTTTTCAAACTGATACTGATGCAATGGCTTGTTTATGCAAAATAGCCAAGTGTACAAAAATTAAATGCATTCCTAACCTACCTCTTTTCCTCTTGCTGACAGCTGGTGTGGTTTAGGATTATCTCATCAGTAGTTTGCAGTGGACATGACACCCGTGTGATGTAATTAAGATAACATATTCAGCAATAATCTTGCACTTGCATATCAGCCAATGATGGTTTGCTTCTTCTGCATGGCAACTTACCATAAAAAAGTAAAGCACCCAATGAGAAGGTGATGTCTCCAGCTACATTATTTAATTTGCAAAGGGACTCCATAAGAGAAGAGCAAATTTTTAGTCTGAAGCAATTAAGTGAAGCTAGTGAAAACAAGCACCTGGGCTACTGCGCAACTGTATCAGAAGATGGACAGTGACCTTTAAGCTCTCATTTCAGCCTTTGTCCTCTGGTGATTTGGTTGTCATAAAGCACTAGGAGCAGGGTAGCTACCCAGGTGAGTGACATGACTTAAAGAAACACATTCCAGAGTCAGGCAAAGCTCCTGTGTGAAGAAGACAGCTACTGAGATTTATAGCATGCTTAAGATTTCATTCCTATTGTGGCTATGAGGGCATTCCTGCTTGGAAAGGCTGTTTGCAGTGCTACTGCTTGATGAAGGGGGTAAGAGAAAAGTTGACAGGACAAGAGGAAATGGCCTCAAGTTGTGTCAGGGGAAGTTCAGATTGGACATCCGGAAGAATTTCTTCTCTGAAAGGGTGGTTAAGCATTGGAATGGGCTGCCCAGGAAAGCAGTGGAATCACCATCCCTGGATGTGTTCCAGGAAGAACTGGACATGGCAGAGTGGTATGGTTGAGTAGAAATTGGTGTTTACTCAATGATCTTAGAGGTCTTTTCCAACCTTAATTATTCTATTATATTTTCTTCCATTCTATGAGCCCAAATGTAGAAGTGGGGGGGGAAAGTAAAAAAGAGATGATCTTTCTTGGTTTCCAGGACCCAAGAGAACAAACTTTCCTCTAACAATGATGAAGTAAACAGAAATCCCTGAGGAAACATGCATCCTTAAAACATTAATTTATATTTAATACCTGAGTGTTTACAAAGAGAGGTGAAGGCCAGTATGCTGCAAATGACTTTGTTATTTGCTTAGCATTGCACTCTGTGTAGTCTCCATGGAATTGCTGCCTCCCCACACATGGCTTGTGGCACCTGTCCCAGGGGCAGAGGCACAAGTATTGACACCACAGCAAACAGAGAAGAGCAATTCCATCACTTGAACAAGAACTGACTGTGTCAGACACAAAGACACCACACACACGTGTGGAGTAGTGCTGGCGTGTGCACTGGGAGTAACCCAAGCAGTGCTTTTGGAAGGGCCTAGATCTCCTCAGAGAAAATTAATAAATAAATAATAAGAAAAATCACCCTGTCCGTCAGAAATTAGTTCAGTGACATCCCTGAGGAAAAGGCATCTCTTTGATGTTTATTTGGCCTAACTGAAGGGGGAAGAAAAGTAGGCTGATGTCAGAAATAATGGCATGAATAAGTGTGCAGACATGCCAGAACATTAGAGAATGTAAGAAGTTGCTGCACTGGCAAAGGACAAGAATACCACGTAGCTTAGACAAGATGTCAAAAACACTCCTCTGAAAACACAACCACAAGTCTCTTCATTACCATACCTACTTCAGCAAATGTACCAGGGTTTCTAAGGCTCACAGTCAGGTCTCATGCTTTTATGATCCAGTGTAGCCACTGCTACTGAGCTTTTCCCAGCACAGACCTATCTGAGTGCAATGGTAGCTGCCTGCTCCCTGGAGGTGAGAACCTCAGGAATCAGTCCTGATCTTTGCTGGGGCACAGAGGGAGAAGTAAAAAACATTTCCAGAGGCCAGGGTGCTCCTAGAACCCAGGAAGCAGTGTGATGTCCCCACAGAAATTTGGGCTTCAGGATATTCCCTGCACAACTGTAGCCACTGTATAACACACTGCCTGTGTGAAAGCCACATCCCACTCCAGCAAATGCTGTGCAACCTCAGTGACAGAAGCTGCCCTCATGAGATGATGGCAACTCTCAGCCAATGTCAGAAAATACTAAGTTGTGTAGCAAATGGCCAGCAGTCACTAACTTAGTCCAGAGGAAAACACAGGTCTCAAACAGGCTGCCTGGATTATAGTTGGTCTCTAGAGAAGAGCCCAAGGCTCCAAAGAGTATCTTATTTTTCACAGTCCACACCACAATCCTACACACGAGGCCATAATCAATGAAAATGGCCATGTGGAAAAAGTATGCAAGATAAGAGGAAATCACCTCTGTTTCAGCACTGGTAGAAAACTCATTAAATCAAGATGCTAAGGGTATTCCATTATGTTTCAAACTGGTATTTTACTTTGCATAAGAACGAAGGGAAGCTGACTCCAAAACCCCAGTCAGAGAATCCCTCATTTGCATCTTAAAAGGGACAAGTCTGTCTGTTCTGTGTATTCTGTTCTTTAATTATCCTAACGAAAGCCAATGTGAATCCCCAAGGGTTTGGTCCCTTTCTGACAGATTGCTTTTAAACAAGGGAGGCACACAGCCATCAAAATCCTTAGTTTTAACTTGCACATCTGGGAAAGATTCCCCTGGTATCTCATGTGACAATATGTTGTAGCAAGAAAAAAAGCTAAGCAAGGGCTCCAATTTCCTGCCATATAGAAAGCTGATGAAAAATCAGCTTAGGCTCCAGAAACATTGAGAGGCCGCTGGCTTCAGGCAGCACAGCCCTCTTCAGATGCACAGTATATTGCAGAAAGACCATCCCTCCATCCAAACAGAGCATTGGTTGGTTGGTGTGTTTAAAAGCTTCCATCAAGAATCAATTTGAATTAAAGACTTAAAACAAAGCAAGAGCAACAGCTTTGTTTCATGTAGCTGTTTATGAGGGTGACCAGTTAAGTCAAGAAGCCGGGACTCAGGAGAGCCGGGTGCTTTCCCAAGTTCTGCAACTCATTTGCTACTTCTTTGAACACACTCCTGCCTCTCAGGCAGAGT
This sequence comes from Thryothorus ludovicianus, assembly GCA_013397245.1. Taxonomy (NCBI): domain Eukaryota; kingdom Metazoa; phylum Chordata; class Aves; order Passeriformes; family Certhiidae; genus Thryothorus; species Thryothorus ludovicianus. The sequence goes on along the minus strand of VZTB01017773.1, from coordinate 192,222 downwards.
ATTAGAATACAAACTTTCCTCCTACAAAGAATCTCTCTGACACCTAGCAGAAAGAGGCCTCTAGCTGTTACTGTAATATAAATAATAAATGAGTGAAATAATAAATAGAAATAAGGCATTCTGTTGCAAACAAAGCCAACACATTAGTGAACGTGTTCAGTTTTTTTAAGTATATCCAAACACCAACCTAAGCTCCAGTGCTAAAACACAGTGTCTCTTTTTAAGCTCCAGAGAAAGCAACAAATGTCCGTGGGCAGTTCTATTCAACCCTGAACCCTTTCAAGGGTTCATTCAGATGAACAACTACAACTGTTCACGTAATGGTACAATGTCATCTTTAATTGTTTTAAATTCCATTTCTGTTGCTTAGACTTAGGATGCCACAGCCTGCTCTCAGCATCACACATAAAAACTCAGTGGCTTTCATTACAGCTGGGATGAATTCAACCAGCAGAATTTGCCTCATGCTGCTCTGAACAACAGCACCACCAGCAGATAGTCTAGTTATTAACCACCCTGACCAGAGCCTGGATGGTATTAGTATCTGAGAGGAGAAGATGGGACAGCACTGCAAAGCTCCTGAGGCTTAGGTTCTCCTACCATGGACCCACTGAAGAGATGCAGGAGTAAGAACAACCTACTTTATTTCTTCATGCCCTCATTCTCTACCCATTTACTCAGACAACCCCTTGCTGCCTGTACATGGAACAGAAACTTTGCCTTGGTTGAATGTTCTGAATGCTGTTGTGGTGCATAATCACAGAAAAAAACACCAAACTAATCAGAAAAACTCCAACACAACCTCTCCAAAAAACCCCCAACTTTCTCCCCCAAAAAAGAAACCAAGCCCCTCACCCCCCCAAAAAATCAAACACAAACAGAAAAAAACTCCAACCAAACAACAAAAAACCCCAACAAACCCATTAAAAACCCCAAAGCAAACAAACAAAAACAAATAAAAAACCCCAAAAAACAAAAAAATACCCCAAAACAATCCCTCCCCTCCCCCAACATCCTTCATTCTGTTTGAGGCAACTGGTTATAAGGTAAGCTGCCTAAACCTTTGTGTACACACTGCTGTCCCAAGTGATACCACAGAATTGTCCAGTGTTCTGACCATAACAATAAAAACACATTTTAACAGCACCTGGATGAAAAACAAGTATGAAAAATTCCTATATCTATCCCCCTCCACTACAGCTGTATTGAGTCAGTATAAAACAGGAGCCATTCGAAGAAACAACATGAATTTTGCTTGCTGGAAAAGAGGGGACAAGAAGAATGATTTCTCAAGTGTAAGTAAGCCAAGGATGAGACTGAGGGAAGACCAGTAGGATTTATTTGTAATGACAAGTGACAAGTGATCACCATAAAGATATTCTTGGAACAGAATCCTGCTAATCTCTGCTATAATTCTAGTCTCAAATGGTTTGGCTCTGGCAGTGCTTCTAGAAATGATATATGTGAAAGCATTGGGGATGATGATCAAGAAAGAAGTTTTTCCTTGACAGTTACATTTTGGACTCAATGGGTTTGTTTGTGCTTCCCCTGCCTCACCACATTCCCCTGTCAGGTCTTGGGTTTTTTTGGTATTTTTTTTTAAAGCTAAGGTCAGCTGCAATTAGTATTTAGAAAAGAAAATGTTTATAACCTCTTGCTTTTATCATCATTAATAATGCAACAAATGTATTGAATGTGGGCAGACTTTTCAGCAATCTGTAGTGCTCTCCCCTTCTGGCTCAGAAAATGTGTACCTCTTGAGAGAAAATCTATTTCATTAGAGACTTGATAAAATGCCTAGAAATGACAACATAAATAAGCATTTAAGTGTTGCTCCTTCTTTCACTATGAAGTCTTTTCCAGCTGAGAAAAGCAAGAAAGAAGCTGTTGTGGGATGGTGGGAGAGCGAGTTGATGAATATTTTATCACAATTGTCTTAAATAAATGCTTTTCCCAGACATACCCTCTTGACATATCAATTGCACCGTTAGTCTGGCCTCTCTCACACCACCTTAAAGGCAAGTCAGTGGCCAAGGCATTTTGAGCTGACAACAAATCAAAATGAATGCTTCCTCTCCTTTAGTTTCTCCCTTCTCTAGTGTGTTTCTTACATTGCTGTCATTTCTTTTTTCCTCTTTCCATCCGCTGCTCCCTCCCCAGAAAGGGTTGATAGGTAAACCAGAGCTATTGCCTGCTATAGAAGGTGGTTTTGAAATGTAGATTATTGAGTGCTTAATCTGGCCTGGCTGTGCTGAACTTCTTTATGAAAGTCTTGCAGAAGCAGATGTCAAGGCAGGAGGTGGAGAACAAGGGAAAGAGAAAACCAGCATATTGAGGTCCTTCACCTCAGACCTCCAGGGTCCCCTTGCACCTCAGCTCTGCCCAGTGGTGGCTCACAGAGTACATGTAAATGTTAAGCAAAACTGGGCACCAACACAAACTGCATTTATCCTGGTGTTTGTTCACAAAGCCTTTCCCTCAGGATCAGCAGAACCAGCTTTAAAAAGAAAGTGACTTCACTGTGGGCTGAGATTCCTCTCACCTGCTGAAGGAGGAGGTACGAAACAAACCCTCAGATGAAAACAGAAACAAGACGACCCTTCCTGTAAGAAGCAGCCAACCCAACTCTCACATGGACCTGTGCAGGGATAGGCAATCCCTGTAACACTCATCTGTGGAGAGCCCCTTGCCTCCTTCCCAGGCAGCATACCAGCCCAAAATCAACTCCACACGAGTATCCTTGCTGTGTCTTAGGGAAGCAGCTCACAGCTCAGTGCACAAGCCAGGCAAAATAAGGTAATCATGAAGACCAAAAGCAAAATTCACCAAGCATTTTTCTATTGACTAAGTGGCAGTAAAAGACTCGCAAAGGGTACAACTGGCTCCTTTGGGATTTCAAGTGTTCTTGAGAAACACATGCATATTTATTTTTTTTTAAGCTAAAGAATATATTACTTTTTTATAATGCCTTCTATGCATATGCACAAGTTGGCAGCCTAGATCCCTATGGATCTTGATTCATTAAGCAACCACCAAATTCCTTGTTACACCCCCCACTTGACTAAAGTCACACAAGAAATCTGTCTAAAGCAAAGAGCCTTATACAAACTTTTAAATCCCAAACTGAATGCCACATAGGTTGGGACACTTCTTAATCACAGCTGACTCACACTTTATACAGACACAATACCAGTCTTCCAAGATGAAGAATTCAAATGAAAGAAGAGAAGCGTCTAAAAAGAGCTGAGGCCAAGAAATAAATATTTTGTGCACAAGACATCTTTGGAGTAGGGAGTCCATGTTGTATGTCAGGGCCACACCACTCCATAAATCTCTTTGAAGGCGATAAATTTGGCCAGATTATTTAGCTCTTAATAGTGGGAACCCTGTGGGTAACAACAGGTTAGGGAGGTCATCTAGAAGGTTGTTGAGGTCTATCTGGCAAAGCTACATTGTGGAAATTAATCAGAGGGGTCATGATGGCACTGCAGAGGATATTCAGAGGCAGTAGCAAAATATATAGGTTTTTCATACCACTAAGGCAGACAAGTCTCCCAGTTAAAGCAGGCTATGCAAAGGCCTCAGCTATTATGTAGCACAGAGAGTCACAGTCCATAACAGAAAGCTGCCAGGAGACTTCAAGTAGAAACCCAGTTTAACCCCATCCAACAGCTAAGTACCACACAGCCATTCTCTCCCTACCCTCTTCCCAGTAGCAAGGAGAATCAAGGGAGAAAAAAAACTAAACCTTGTGGGCTGAGATTCAGTTACTAAGAACAGCTTAGTAACTGAAAACAAGAAAAATGTACTACTACTGCTACTACTAAAGCAACAGAGAGGAATGAAGACCAGGAGAAACTAGTGATGCCAAACACAGATGTTCACTACTCACTGGCCAATCCCAGACCATTCCAGACACCTCCACCCAGTTCATTTACTGAGCATGGCATTCTGTGCTATGGAATATCCCTTTGGTCAGGCATTCTGTGCTATGGAATATCCCTTTGGTCAGTTTGGAGCAGCTGTCCTGGCAATTCTCCTTCACAGGTTCTTGTACATCCTCATGGTGGTAGAGCATGGAAAAGTGGAAAGTCCTTGGTTAAGGGTAAGCAGTACTCAGCAACAACTAAACCATCAGCGGGTTATAAACATTATTCTTATACTGAATTAAAAACACAGCACTGCACCAGCTACTAGAAAGAAAATGAACTATCTTAGCCAAAACCAGGACACCATCTGGAACAACAACTGTAAGAATAGGTTCAGGTGGAGGTATTCAAATCCAAAAAGCATCCCATTTGAAATGCTGATGTTAACCCAGTTTTCTTTAAAGCATGGGAACAAACACGGAACAAGAACTCAATAATGCTATTGACTAACTTGTCCTCTGAACTCTCAGCTCTCATCTCTACCTCATTTCTCAGACAGGCTTCTAACAAATTTAGCCCTGACTGTATCCTCTATAAAGAAAGTAAAAGAACTCTGTAAAGTTTAATTTAGACATTTAAAAGATACTAAGAAAGTTAAAACCCTGTGCATGGCACCACTTTGCAAAGTATCCCTATTTAAGTAATTTGAAGTAATTTATGGAAGGCAAGACATCACTTTGTCTTCTACCATCACACTCAGATAAAATAACTTCACCCTCTCACCATATTATTTAATCCAAAGAAGGAAGTGGGAAAGGTTTGGAAGTTGTCACAACAGCTTTTGGTGGGGACACACTATTTCTACATCCCAGCCTGAACCAAGATTGGCAAGTCAGAGGCTGCAGTGTAAGTCAGAAGAAGCCACTCTGCAGAAAGTGGCACAAGGACAGCTCCAAGAGGGAGCAGGCTTTGCCTGACACAGCCCTAGCACAAGCTTGTGTACCATGGACAAAATGGGGTGCAGATGGAATGCCTTCCAGGGACTTGGCAGAGATGTCATGTTTCTAAAATGTGTGCACACTTCACTTTCTATTCTTCTTTTCTTTTGTAGGAAGGCCTTTTCCTGGGACTCATACCATTATCCTAACAGAATTTCTGTGCCTGATCTTATCTATCTTCCCATTTGCTTAGCAAAGTAAATATTTACTATTTCTAAAGCACAGGGGAAAATCCTGGAATGAAGTGAAAAAAAAAAAAATACAGTGACTAGTGTAACTCAAATTGGACTATGAATCATAGTTGGCTGTGATCAGCAAAAGAGAACCACTTTTTCTTCCAGAATGCTGGAAAACCTGTAAGTGATTTATTTGTGGGACAAAAAGTAGCTGTTTTTTCTTTTCTTCCTCAGCTTCAACTATGCTTGTCTTGGAAGAAGTGCCACTAAGCTTCTACACTGTTCACCTTCCCATCAAGAAAATCACTTAGAGCCAAAGGTGTCTGTGGAAAAACTCCAGTCATGTCAATGGATGAAAAAGCCCAAATGAACCTGGTCCATTAAATGCTTCAAAAGAGATACAGAGGAGAAAAGAAAAGGGGAAAAAAACCCAAGAAACAAACCAAAAATACCCTGGCACAAAGAGCTTTATCCTAGGGGTCACAGCTGCACATTAACATTTCCACCTTAATAAAAGCCACAATCAAATCCTCAGTATTTAACACCTAGTTTCCACTTGGCACAAAAGTATAAATGAAAAAAAAAGAAAAATGAAAGGAGAGGATGAAAAGAGAAAAGCAAAAAGAAATAATGTTTTCTTTATATATTCAGGAAATCTTTTCTCCAGCATATTCATAGGGATTTTTCCTCTTCCCTGTAAGACATGATTAAGCAGTGCTGCAGCATCTACTGTCAGTTTGAATTCCCTGCCTCCCAGAATGAGTAGTTGTAATTAAAAGCTTAGCTCACCTTATCCCTCCAGTTTCCCAGGTGAAAAGTCAAGGCCTGCATTTAATTGCATATATGTGTGCATGTTTAAAGCCAGAGCTCTGAAGAGAAATTGGAATTTGGGAGAAGTAAGGGGAACAGGCACAAAGGCATTTGACACAGTTTCAAGCAGGGAAAAATGAGAAAGGAAGGAGAGCAGAAAATGATAGTGCAGATTCTCCTCTTTCCCTTTAGTCCTCCTGTCCCCCACCTTCCCAACTCTCCTTTTTTTTTTCTGTTTTTTCTTTTTTTTTTTTTTTTTAAGATAGAGGCTTTCATTTTACTTCTGACTTTCTCCATCACTTCCCTTGGGTTCCTCAATGAAAGAAGTGATGCACAGAGAGCTTTGCGCTATCCGTGCATAGGCTCTGTGTTTTATGACATGGTTTAGTTCATTCACTTGGCTTGGCTGCGAGAAAGACTGCATGAACTTTTGCTCATGCACAGCATGGGAAGTGTAGACTGCAACCTACATACATCGAGTTCATCCCTAGCTGTTCTGGCTGCATGGGCGTTGTCAGTCCCTGGTCCTGCTCCTTCAGCTTGAAGTCTGCTAGGGGAACCCCAGGCACCTCAGCTGGGCCAGGTGCTGCACAAGCAGGAATGCTGGACAGTGTTTTAGGCCAAGCTACAATAGAATTGTAAACTGTACAGAGAATAAAAGCATCTTCTCTGAAGTAGACGTGGGCACTGGACTAAAATCTTTGGAATTAAACTAGGAAATAACACATTTCAGCTCCTAAGCAAACAGAGGTTACCACTGCACATCATACTTGCAGTGCCTTGGACCCTCTGTACTCATGCTGATCTTCAGAAAATAAAGACATCTGTTGAGGATACTTCTGCATTCCTTCAAAGCCCTCTGCATTCCACCACAACCATGAGGCCACTTCCGCCCTTAGAAAACGCTGGGGCATTCCTAAAAATTTTGCCAAGGAGGCTATGCACATAATTATACAGAGCAATAATAATGTGATTGCAATGGGTAATTGAGTTTGGGAAATAGTTTGCACATAGGAATTTTGTAACAGAGCTGGCTGAGCTGTTACAATGCAGGGTTTACATACTTAATTCAAGCTCCCTAGCTGAAAGGGAAAACATCTCTTGCAAAAGAATACTTCCTCCAACCTTTTCAGGCAACACCAAGAGAAGAAGTCTCCTGTACCTGAGCATACCTCGTGCCTTTTTATCATCCCAGAAAACTCAGCCTGTTGGTCAGCTTACCAGATGCTGTGTCCTGTTCTACAGAGCATAATTGGGCCTGAGGAAACCTCAGTGTCTTCCATACTTCCAAGTCTAGGAATAACAAGATGCTCCCCAGTTAGCAGGGATCCATCCTCATAGGACTTCTGAACCTGTCTCCTGCCTAGGTTTCTGTCGAGGAGGAGAGTCTTGAAGTAGTAACGAGCCTCCCCAATTACTGCTTTACTCTGCCCAGGGCAGCCCTTATCCCAGCTGTAGCTGATTCCTGAGGAGTGCCCTCTGGAGGATCTTCCTTTGATTAGCCCCTGTTTCCCCACAGTTATGGTTTTAAGAGTGTAAGGCATCACTAACCTCAGAGCTTTCTTCTTTCATCTTTGGTTGCTGGCACCCTGAGAAATCATCAGTAGCTAGGGACTAAGCCCCTCGCAAATGGCTCCAAGTTCCTTCCTGAATCCACTGGCAGGAGGCACAAGCATGCAGCACACACCACTGTATCTCTGTGCTCACCTCAGTTGCTCAGGGGAGGCTGAGTTTTCTTGCACAGCTGGAGTGCATCTGTAAGTGTGCCTTGTTAAGATGGATACCATGGCCTAACTGAGCCAGCTTAAGAGGTTTCATTCCATCCCTCATCCACCTTCCTCACTATTTCCATGTGACACAGTGCAAGGAAATTAAATACTAATGAAAGTCTAAGCCCTGAGTGTGTAGCTGTACCGAGCCCCTGTCTGTCATGGGTGCTTAGGTCTCTGCTGGGAGGTTTAGTATGCACGTTAATGGGCACCTATTCAGCCCAACGTGGTTCCTTACTTGACTTGGAAGCAATGAATCTTGATGCATGTCAATGCAGCTGAGGGTAGAGGGAGAAACAGGATAGCAAGAAGCATTGGAAGTTAATTGCAGGGAAACTGCAAAGACTGATTGTATTAGGTGAGGAACTACAGTGTTTACTATAAACAATATCAGCATATTTACTATATGCAACACTCTTGTCATTAAGACTGCTCTTCACTTGGTACTGTTATTTAGAGTATTGGCTCATCTTTCTTTACATGCAGACTGATAGAACTATTAGCATAACCATTGTATTATCACTATGTAATCACTATTAATTATTACTGCAGAACATCCTGTGGGAGTACAGACACGCTATTTAATAGTTAAGCAACCAGGCACACAGCTTCTGCTGACAATATCTTACCAAGTGTGACTGCTTCACAGATCCCACCTCCTTCTGACCACTTGTTGGATGTCTCTTGCCACTCTCATTCCTCACACAGCAACAGCAATTCAGAGGAAGGCCTGGAGGCTGTACTATAAATACACACACAGCATAGGCAGCCACAACCCCTGACTACTCAGGATGCTCCAGGCTCTGCTGCACCTCTGGTGTCTTATGCGTCACGCAGAGACAGACAAACAGCCCCAAATGTAATTGCATTGCGTCCAGGCAGACAAACTCTCACTGGAGGTGCTCCCCCCACCTCATTAGGGTGGGAGCAGGTGCTAGATGAGTTAATGAGCTTCAGCTGACAGGTGGCCACTGCTGTGGTTGCAGCAATTGCCCCTTCCCTGCTGTCTGGCACCTCAGCACAGCCCCCCTAAGTCTTACACCCCAGCAGAGAGCACAGGCTGGAGGGGCAGCTGGAACACAGGGCACATACTGATATTTAAAAGCAATTGGATGTCCAAGGAACTATAGGGAAAGCAAGGTTAATTGCCCTGCTATTGCTATAAAAGCCAGTATGTCCTCTGCTACTTTGATGCACTCAGCCGCTTCAGACTGACAAAATGTCAGCTTCCTCTCAGATCATTCCTTACTCTTCTGTGCTGTAAACAGGGTGATTCATTTAATTTACAGATGTTTTTTCTTCCTTTGCAATTAAATATCCTAATTGGTATAGTTTTTACAACGACTATGCCTTGTCTCTTCAGCAAAATAATTTCCTGACAGAGTGCAGAAAGGCAGAAGCCTTTAGGGAGCTGGTAGGTCTGCAAGGAAGAATGAGGCCACTGTGATGCAGCCTGGTCTCTGGAGTTTGGGGGCCACTTCTGTCCGTGCAGAGAATGAAAAACTGCAGGGAAGACAGGGAAGATAATGAACCTCCCAAGGAAAGGTACTTTCTGATTGAAGTCCCTTGGGATAAAACCAGCTCTGCAACAGAGCCAGCACCCAAGCCCTTCTCTTTTGTCCTGACAGCTGGGAGACATGCCTGGCTGCTCATTAATGCTTCACTTCCATGCGGTGCAACTTCTCCCCAGCTTCTCCGACACACAAAGCATACACAATATACCCATTAGCATTCTTTTTCCTCACTCTGAAATCCCATCATAGCACATCTATCCCACTTCATCCCTCCTCTAGTTCTTAAGTGTTTACTGGATTGAGTTTCAATTTCTTCTCACTTTCAAAAACCTACAGCACTTTGAGCCCATCTTTCCTTTTCTTGACTTCACTTCCTGCCTGCTTCCTGGCCTCTTCTAGTGTGTGTGCTTGTTTCCTAAGCCTGAGCTATCAGAGCCACTCCCTTCTTCTTCTTAAATAGCTAAAATACATGGAAAGACCAGCACGTTTAAAAAAAACCCAATGCCTGGACCTTTGTGATCCTTGAGCTCCAAACTCCCATAGACACACTGCAACCCTATAAAAATCTCCCTCCTGCACTACAAAACCAGAGCCATCAACACTGGGTAACACTCAAGTTCCTCCCAGTGTCCTGCAATCCCACATCCTTTCAAGTTTGTGATTGTACCTTCCATGCTTACATATAAGTGAGCAAATTATCTGTTCATAAAACAGAATACCGAATGATGGGCCGCTGCTTGAGCTGAGGGAAGCCACAACAGGCATATGGACAGCAGGACTTTCGAAGCCAAGGATATGAGTCAGCTCCCTACCTCAATGCTCAAGCTAGCTTTCATAATGCCTTCCCATGGGAAAGTGCTCATCATCATCATTTAAGAGATCTAAAGAAGCCTTTATTCAATAAGTCATCCCTTCTGACAACTGAAAGTGCTTCCCCATCTCTCCAGCTGATGTCCTGCTCCCCATGGCCAGCCTTGGGTTCCTGAGGATTTGTGTGGTGCAAGGTGCAGCTGAGAAAACAGGGCTGCCTGCCCCTTGAAATGCCCCCACATCAAACAGCCATGAACACAGGCAAGATCAAGACTTCCCTGCTTTTAAAGGAGTTCAGATGTCCAATATTAATTCTCTTTGATACAAGAATAAAGTGCTTCAATCCCAGTGGCACATAGCATAGGGGGCCCCGAAGGCCTTCACAGCAAGTGACACTCCCACAGCATGCTGTCCTCTGCCAAGCAGCCAGGCTTCAACAGCAGAAAAATGGCTAAGTTTTTCCCTGTTTGCCTTCCTCTGGTGAAATTGGGTCCCCTTGAGGGACCTACTCCTGTTCATAAGGTGACAGTGGGGATGGTGGCTCCTGGGTTGATCCCTCTGCTGCCATGGTGACAGCTGGCAAAATGAAAGGGCTGCACGTCCCTCTGAAGTGACAGTCCTGCGTTTATAGCAAGGGGAGGGCGGCTGCTCTGCCATATGCTGTGGGGAACCGGCATCGCCGCCTTCAGTCTTCATGACCCTTCCAGGCTTTTTCAAGTAAATTTAATTAAACAGTTTTTCATGTTTAATTGATCACATTCCAGGTCTGAGGAAGCTCGGAAACCTCCCTTGCTTCTAACACTGTGATTGGAACTTCTCCCCAGCAAAATCCCAGGCTCCATACTTGTTTGTTTTCAGGCTCACGTGCCCCAGTAGTGGTGAGGTCCCAGAGTGCAGGCACCTGGGATTACACTCCCATAGTTACTCAGAGACTCCCATCCAAACACACAAGACAGCAAAGAGAGACAAGTGGATCTGTGTGACCCCTTGAGGACCACACCTTCTCAACTGTCAGCGTTAAAGGGAAGGGCCTAAAGTTTGCTCTGGACGTGCAAATCCTAGAATGATTCATATGCCTTTCTTGTCATCACACCCTGAACAGGATGCTCCAGACAGAAATCCTTTGAAAGGCGTATGAGGAAGGAAAATCACTATACCAGTGTACGCCTCCCTTTTCTAGGTAAAAATCCTAGTAAAAAACAGAGGGGTCAGGAGCTGCTTTGAAAAGGCACTTTCACTCCATGGTTCCTTAGTGATGAAAGGGTATATCCCAGAAGAATGCCATGTACATTATTCACTCAGGAAGAATAACTCCTGGTGTTCACTCTGCATTCAGAGGGCTGTAGGAGCCATGGGCTAGAAGAGAGCTCCTGAAGGCAGAACTGGGAAGGGAGCAAGAGTGTCACATAGACAACTGACAGTGCATTTTGCACTCTCATTTTGCATAACTCCTGATTCCAATAGTGCAGCCTACTGGTTTAATTTTCACTTTAACAGAATTAACTAGATTTGTTCTCACTCGCAAAGCTTGCAGGGGAATAAATGTGCCACTTAGATAAGTCATCAAAAACAAAGTGCTCTGTGGGAGCAGTGGATAACAATTAGTGAATAAACACTGAAAAGGACTACAGAGATTAGTATGGCAAATGCCAGCTATGTCCCTGAGACAGAAGACATTAAAGTGCTCCCTACTGTTTGCATGGCATGTTATTGCTGAGCCTCATGGTGTTTCTGAGGAGTGGCAAACCTAGACATCAAGGCACAGCTATCACCCTTGCTTATGTACCGAGAAAGCAAGGGACAGATAAAAGGCAGAATCACACAGAAATGGGGGAGTCAAAAGCAACTTCAAAACAGCATAAAACTGCAAATGGATATACTATGGGCTTTGTTTGGCATCACTACTGTAGTCAGACTAGGTTCAATACAAAATAATTCTAGAACAAGCCAGGTCAAAGGTCCTCCCCTGCTCCGTGTGTGCCCTCCTCTGGATTCTCAGCAACATTTTGTTGGTGCTGTCAGAGAGCCTAGCTTTAGTCTCTAGGAAAAGAAATACAAGGACAACAGAACTCCTTGGATTTGTGCAGCAATTCCAGTTTGTATTATTACGTGGTGCCTTCCAGTACAAACCATATCAGCTAAAATTTACTTATGATGTTAGAGCTTCTCTCAGCTTCTTTCTTACTGTTGGGGGAAAAATGTAAACCATTGTTCCATGACTGAATCCACCTCTTGAGAACTTGCTCTGACCTTCTCTTTGATGCAAAGTTTCCTCATTTTGTGATGTTCTCCATCTTTATCTTACTTCACTTTTTCTATTTGAGTTCTTGTTTTTATTAATTTTTAGTTTTTATTTCCCTTTTTTCTACTTCATCCCTACGCCAGATAGTCCAGCAGGAAAGTCATGATGCACCCTTTCATTTGTGACATGGACTCTCCAGTCAGTTGGATGGTGGAGAGTGATGGACTGACTGGAAAAGTTTACCAAGCTTCCTAATTATGCAGAGACTGTCCTGTCTCCCAGTAGTCTGCACATTCTCCACAGCAGAGTCTTCACATGGAGAGAGTTCCTTGCCTTCTGTGGCATCGATCCCCAATGGCTGAAGCAGATTTCACTCATTAGTCACAAACCCTTAATGAATAAGCTCATCTGGACTGACATGGCCTCTTCAGTGTGCTATGTCATGTGCCTCTGGAACTGAGACTTGGACAGGCAGCCAAAGCTGCCCTAGGTGTTGGCAGAGTGGCAAGGATGTAGGCACAGCCACAAGGAAGGGAAAGTTGGGAAAAGAAATTAACCCACCAAGATGCAGCACTTTTGATCTTGACATTCTGGCTTCTGGGAGGTGTCTGACTTCAAGCAAGAGCTTGGACTGGAGGCCAGAAGTCCAACAAGGAGTCCCCTCCAGCCTGCACTTCTGTGGTTCTGCATGCAGCCAGCAAACCTGCTCTTTCATAGCAGTGCCCATCCAGTGCCTAAACTAAATTGCACTGATTGTCTGGATCTCTGCTACCTGGAGTTACCAGCTCCATTACCAATACCAGGAGGGTGTATACAGCCAGCTACCTTCAACCTGGTTGTCCTGTTTTCCATGAGCTCTAAAGATGCAAGGGCAGACATTTCAGTTGCCAAAGGTGCAAAACTCTGGATAGATACATGTGGGAAGCAGAGAAGTCTGGGCTGCTGCAGTTTCATTCCTCCTAGTACTTGAGGTGGTTACAGGAATGATCGCATGGACACACATATTGTAGACACACCTTGAGATCAGAGCCAAGATGCATTAGCAATATTTCCGAACTTCAACATCTACAAATACATGAACATGAATTCAGATAACAAATTCTCCAAACTTAAGGGTATTTTGAGGAGTCATTTTGGTCTGGGTCCTCACTTATTTGAAATGAGCAATGTTTTCTTTAACTTGTTGAAAGAGAACATCCCATTCTTGCTCTCATTGGGTAAGAAGCTGCTCTTCTGTACCATTTCCTAGATGACGAATGGAAGCCATGAGGGCTGGGATGCTGCAATTTGCAATCTGCTAAAAAACAGAGTATTTCTCAAGGGCCTGGATACATCAGCTGTTTCTGGAATCAGTGCCTGTGATTAAGTGCATATTTGTGGGAAAAGTGCTTTTATCTTTGGCTTCTAGTCTAGTCTTTTTCCTGGACATCTGTGCCTGTGTCATGGGGTGTTGGAGGGAGGAGGAGGAAAAAATGCAAATACTCAGCCTGTCCTTTTAAATGTAAAACACATCTTTTTCATATTTCATGGAATTCTAGAATGGCTTGGGTTGGGAGGAACATTAAAGATAATCTGGTTCCAACCTCCCTGCATGGGCTGGTTCGCCTTCCATTAGACCAGAGTCACCAAAACCCCATCTAACCTGGTCATGAATGCTTCCAGGGATGGGTTGTCCCAGGTTTCTCAGGGCAACCTGTTTCAAGACCTCACCACCCTCATAACAAAGAAATTCTTCCACATCTAAGTTTGTCCTCTTTCAGTTTAAAACCAGTCTCCTTATCCTATCACTATGGGCCCTTGTAAAAAGTCTCTCTAGCTCTCTTGTAGCCCTCATTAGGTACTGAAAAGTGCTCTCAGGTCTCCCTGGGGCCTTTTCTTCTCCAGGCTGAACAAACCCAACTCTCTCATCCTGCCTTCAGAGATTATATGGTTCAGTTCTCTTAGCATCTTCATCACCCTCCCCTGGACTCACTCCAAGAGGTTCATGTCATTCTTATTTTGGGGGCTCCACAGCTGGACACAGCACTCCAGATGGGGTCTCACAAGAGCAGAGCAGAGAAGCAAAATTCCCTCCCTTACCCTGCTGGCCACGCTGCTCTGGATGCAGCTCAGGATACAGTTGTCTTTCTGGGCTGCAAGTGCACATTTCCAGCTCATGACAACCTTCTTGCCCACCAACATCCCCAAATGCTCAGGGCTGCTCTCAACTCATTCCTCTGTCCTGCCTGTGTTTGCTTGGGCTTGCCTCAACTGATGTGCAGGACCTTGAATTTGGCTTTGTTGAACTTCACGAGGTTCACGTGATCCCATTTCCTAAGCCTGCCAAGGTCCCTCTGGGTGGCATCCCTGCCCTCCAGCATCTCAACTGCAACACACAGATTTGTGTCTTTGGCAAACTTGCTTGTTATTTATCTGTCTTAACAGGGAAAAGCCTCTTTGCACCTAATCATCAGCAGCCACTGTGACTTTTATCAATAAGCCAATTTTCAGTTTGGTCTATAAAAATAAATAAATAAATAAATGCAACTAGAGAGAGAAGAGACAGACGGTATAATTTTCAAAGAGATTTTTAAAACCACATTAAAGGCCTTTTCTTCACTTTTTTCCTTTTTTTTTTTTTTTAATTTAGTGACAGTCTAGGAAGGAGGAGATGAAGATAAAGGAAAAAAATAAAAAGAAGATTTAATGAGGATGAGAGAGAGGCTGAAAGGATGTTTCCTAATCTGAACAAGCAGTTAAGGAGAATCAGGACAGAGGGAAGGGATGAATCTGAGAGATAAGTATTGGGGATGGGTTGAAGCAGTAAGGGTAAGAGAAGAGCAAATGTAGGCCTACATTAAGAAATTCAGTCAAATTTGACAAAAAAAAAAAACCTAGTACCTTCTGCTGTCTCAGGCCAGGCCAGTGTTCCTTCTGGAACTGGAGGCACCCAGTGTGGAATGTCAAGATACCACCAGAAAGACAACTCCTCTCGTCTTCTTTGAAAACAATCTTCCTTAAAGCAAGAAGCAGTGGAAAGCTCCTGAGAAAGACTGTTCCCTTGGGTGCCTCTAAGCAAATCTGGAGTTTCTGATAAAGCCATTCAATTGAATCCCTAACTGTATTGCCCAAATTTCACGCTGCTGGCCACAAGTGGGGAAAACTTGCTGCTACTTGCAGAAAGAACTGTTCTGCAGTTAAAGCAAGGGACGAAGATTCCCTGTGCCTGTCTTTAGTTTGCTGCATGAGCTGGACATATGACTTTGTCTGTCCATGTCTGAGTATTCCTGCCTCCAAAATACTGAGTATTTATAACGCATTCATATTTAATCAGTTACCTTCACTAAAAGGGGTCAGAGTTTTTCATCTCCTTCAGAGGCTGCCTACTCCTAATGTGAACTCTCCACTTCCAGCTGAAATAGGTAGATGCTCATATCCTTCAGCAGGAAGAAATAACTTTGATCCCTGCAGTGGCTGAGCAACTTCAACACCTGCACATGCCTTATAAAGACCAGTCCTGACTGACACAGATTTGTGACAAGACTTCCCTGCTTTGTGGGGGACGTGGAAACCCTTAATTCACTCCTGTTCACAAAGTACATTGAGGTCCTTAGATGGAAGGGGTTATAAACCAACAAGAATTATTTGCTACCACTCAGTTCCTCCCCTGCTCCTCACCCTCACCTCAAAAGACATTTCAGCCTTCTTATTATTGTGAGCTCTATTTTATTTTTTAATTTCCAGACCCGCTGAATGAGATAAGGGCCTGGAGGGACTGATTTACGAAGGGAGATTAAAAATGCTAGATACGTACGGTTTAGTTAAATGATGGACATGATAACTCCTTACAGGAATCTAATTTTCTTTGGAGGGACACAAGGGGAGGAAAATAAGGAAATGTATGGCTCTAAGCTTTATTTTATTTATAATTTGCTTTTATTTACACTCAGTAGGAGAGACACAATGGCTGCCACAAGGGTGACATAGGAACACAGCACAATCCTGCTGGAAGAGGTATGCCAGGTTAATATAAAGCAGTTAAATTGCTGTATGAAGATAGTAAGCTGGAGAGGGATTAACAAAGGCTCTAACACAGCTAATGACAGCGGAGAATGAAAATTTGGGGCTTGGATCCTGCAAAGTGGCCACACATAGTAATCTGCAAGATCCAGGACTTAAACAGAAAACCAATTATCCTGACAACAGGCTTAGGGAAATGAATTGTGGAAACAGCCGCAATACAACATAGATCAGTAGTTTACAAAAGAGGAATGGAGAGACAAAACAACATCACATTAAATCCTGCAGAGACTAATGGAGAAATTCCATCAGGAGCCCTTTGCACAGGAAAAAGAAACTGGTTAGTTATCTTCCAGTGGTTTATTCCTACAAGAGCTCTACTAAGGGGATCAGGGAAAAAAATATATGAACCCCAGATGATCTGAAGAGCAAACAGTATCATGCAGAAACAGAGCTGATCTCCCTAGCTATGGGCTCCCAGGACTGCAGCAGTGCTGGGGCTGCTGACCAGCCAAATCAGAAAAGGGCACAAAGGGGGTTTTGGTAGTGGTCCCACACAAAACAGATAAGAGGCTCCATGACAGAGAAATCTGGTTTGAGGCATCTAAGCAGCAAGGTGAAGTGTGTCTGTAGAGCTCCTATGAGGAACACTGTGAAGAGGTAAAGTCTCCTAAAAAAGACATAGAATCGAATTATAGAATATCCTGAGTTGCAAGGGACACATCAGGATTAAGTCCAACTCCTGGCCCTGTGCAGGACATGCCAAGAAGCACACCCTGTGCCTGAGAACATTATCCAATGGAAGATGATGCTGGACTTCAAGACTCAGAGCTGGAAAGGGAGACTTGTGATCCTTGCAAGGAATGCAAGCTATTAGGTGTGTCCTTGGACTACTCCTCACACTGCAGCACCGTATTAAGTCCTGAGCTCCTTTCAATGCAGAGTGATAAAATCCTTATATCCTCTCCCACTTCTGCCAGAAGATCTGCTGCAATATGAGATATGACACAGGGCATGGGGAATTCTTTTAAAAATGCCCCCCAAACATTGACAACTTCAGTAAAGAGACTGCTAGCTGCAAAATAATAAGCCTCTCCGGAAGAGGGAGATGGGTCAGTTTAATGAAGAACAAAAAGGTGGTATCAGAAGGGTAAGCAACAAAGCAAGGAAAAGTCTAGATGTGGTCTCAGTTTTTTCCTGCACTGTAACGGAGCACCACACTGGTGTCATTGTCACAAAAGCACAGGAAGCAGTTCCACACAAAGATGGAGTCTACACCAGAGCCAAGCCTTTAGGGCCTATGTTGTGAGAAACCCTATGGAAAGTCAAACATCCTTTTGCCTTGTCAGGCCCAGATGAACAGACTTGGCACTGTCAGCAGAACACCAGGTTGAAGTAGAATCTGTGGTTCCTGCAGCTGCTGCCCTGCATGTGCCCAGGTCCCTACCACTTCTGCAGACCCCTCCCATGAGATGTCCTCCTCTGCCTGATAATCTCCTTTTACTGGGGGATGCCCTTGAAACCCTTGAAGTGGGGCCCAGGGGTGCACAGTACCCAAAAGCCATACCTTGTTGACTCTGCGCGCCAAAAAGCCAGCCTGACAGCTGTCACAACCAACATTGCAACAGCATCTATTTTACCACTTTCCATTTACTAAAGTAATGTCCACTGTGCACTGTGAGTCAGCTCTTCTTCCAGAAGCCCCACACACAACCAATCCCATAACTGCATGAGTCTCCAAGGAGCAGAGATGATTCCTGAAGAAGCAATAGGCAGCTGGTGGGTAGAGGTGATCACTGCGTGGCGGATGGGATTCCACAGCACACTGGAGATGGAAATATCACCTTAACAAGCATGGACAGCCCCCAATGGACTATAAAATTCATTTAGCGACTGAGATAACTCAAAGGAGCCAAGTGGCTCAACAATAAAAGCTGGAACACATAAATTTAAATTCAGAGAGCTCTGCAGTGCCCTAGCAATAAATGACAGAACAACCTCCTCTCCCTAGACTTATCCAGACCCATCTAAAAGTCACAGTCTGGGCACTGGAGAAAGAGGTACAGAAACTGTGTTTTATAAAGGGGGAGGAGGGCCAAGGGGAGTGAATACAAGAAAAGTGCTTACACATTTGGCACACGTACAGAATGTGTACGTGTGCCATGGCAGCTGTGCTGAGTGGGTATTGTGCAAGCAGCTTTTCATTAATCACATTACTCAATCACAAACTAGCATGTAGAAGAGGCTGAATATTGTTCTCTATTATACCAGGGCAGACCCGTTCAAGACAACAATTTCACACTACCTGAGTGTAGCTGAGGGATTATGGCAAACTGCCTTTATTCTCCTTTTATGTACAACACAAATTCTCTTGTCCTTCCTCTCTTCTCTCCCCACTGGGATTCCTCCCCAAACTGCTCAGAGAGTGCTTCTCAAAGCACTTCCCTCCAAAGGAGTTAGTTTGCCACTCATAAGATGAGCAGCCTAAAATTGTGATAATAAAAACTTTATAGCTCTCCATCATGTTCATTCATGCTAATGCTCTCTCTCACTGTGGATATAGCAAAAATTTCAATGCTGGAGAAGAAACAGGGGGTTTCAGATGACATCACAAGCATGTTATTCAGTGCTGTAAAAACATGGCAGTTCAATATACTTTTACAGCAGAAGGTGTCCATCAAGGTCATTAATGACTGAGAGAGGAGACACAAGAGCAGAAAGTTGCTGATGGATGATGTGTCATAGTTTGGAGATGGAAACTGCAGTAGACATGATCCATACATCTCCGTGTCCCCACAGGGAACTGTCCTAATCTAATGAGACAGGTGTCTTCATGAAGAGGTCCCAAGGGCGAAAAAGAATGTAGAGATCTGGAAAATGACTTCAGTTGCAACTTGGAAAATTGGAGGGTCTGGGGGTAGGGCTGGTCTCCTTGTAGCACCTCCGTGCAGAGGTGAGGACTCTTGAGGTTTGAGGGACCTGCATGGTGCAGAATGCTAATTACCCTTGATGAAGGAGGAAAGGGACACTGGCTTGGGTAGTAATTCATTATAGCTGGTCCACCAGTCAAGGGAGTCCTTTGTTAGGGCGAGGCAGCCGCTCTCACCGATATAACAGGCACAAGCATTTTGATCTCCAGGCTCTGTGAGTGATGGCAGATACCACACCTGTCCCCAGAGCTTAGAAGCTGAGATCTTCAGCACCAGCAGAGCAAGCCTTCATCCTAGAGGAGTCATTTTACTTTTTAACAAGTAGCAAGGGCAGATATGGACAGAAGGTGACAAAGAGTGTACAGGAACGTCTAGGACTTGGGTTTAACAACCACTGTTCTTTTCCTCTGCCAGACAACGGTCTTCCCAGAATCAGACCTGACTGTGATTTATTATTATCTCTAATTTTTTTGTACAGAGGCAGCACAGGGAAGCTATGTTTGCAGAACAGAAATTCACTGCGATAGGTATTGCACACACAAAGACCAAAGATACAACCCTTGTTCCAAACACATTACAAATCAAGCACAGATTAGATACCAAGATAAATATTGCAGTGTGATACACCTGAATTTTTTTTAAACCTGCCTTTATGAAGGAACAGAAAATGCCTGTGACAATAGGGTTAAATATATGTTTAAGGAAACCACATGCCTTTTAGGAGCAGCTGAAGCTGGTGTGGAAACAAGCTGAAGACGTCTTTTCTAGAGATTTTTCTGCCTTATACTTCTGCCTATTTTTTCCCCTACCTTCTTCCATCCTAATAAGGACACTTGCAATGGAAACTAAGTTCTTTGCTGTTTCTGAGGTCATTTGCTGCTTATTTCCCTCCCTGCACATCATCAGCCAGTGTGTGAACCGAAGGTGCTGTGGAGCAGAGAAAATGCCACCTTACAGGAATGGAAATGGCACTGCATTGCCATTCCTCTGCTTATGAAGTACCCCTCTTTCATTATTCTTTTTCTCTTTTTTTTTTTTCAACAGGGTTTGTCCTCTGTATGTGACAGCTACCACTGAGATCACACTTCAGTGTGTAGGTCAAGCTGGTCAACTCAATCTTTGAACAGGTCTGACTATTTGAGTTAGTGAAATCTTAACTGGACATTTCAATCAAAACAACTGTGAGACCTCTATTAGGTCCTCTTATCATTAAAGCTTAATTTTCTAAACTGAGCAGAACAAGCTGCACTGGGTAAAGGTATCTTTATAGCAATAGCTGTTATGGTCCTCGGGGCTGCACCAGTTTAACCTTATGGAGTTCAGATAATATAACTAAAGCTTTGGAAAACCTGTGATCCTCCATGCCCTTGTATGTCCCTGCTGCATCTCCTGGGATCAGTCCCAGCCTTACTCTGCCCCATAGCAGGGAGTAAAGACAGCTATTTCATGCATAACCCACACTCTTTCTCCCCTTTCGATGGTGGGGAATGGCATCAGAAGATACAACGTAAAACAAATCCTCCTCAGCCTGTAGTCCAGTGAGCCTCAGCAATCAATAGTCATTGGAGGGTTTTCCCAGGAGGAATTCCAGTTGCTGACACAGAGGGCTCCCCTAAGGTGCCTCTATGAAGGATACTGGCACCCTCCTCAGTTGGTGGCATAGCTCACTGCCATCAGCCTCACGTGAAAATTTGCCACTGCCAAAACCAAGTGTCTCTGCCAAGTCCTCTACACAGCTCCTCTTGGAAAGTATCCCTTATTACTTGCATAGGATTTAAGGCTGAGGCAGCCCTGCAGTTTCCAGAAATGAGGCCATGTCCCTGCCCCTGTGTATGAGTGAAACAAGCACCTAAGGTGCCCAGTGAGGAGCAGGATGTACTCTTTGCCCTCCTCATCAGTGTAATCATCCCCCCACCATTCCCTCCGGCAGGTAATTTTGATGGAGGTGTTTCTGCAGTACCCACTCTGGGACTGTGCATTATGACAAAGCTTAATGGGATTCCACAGTCAATTACTCCCTACCCATTTTTCTGCAACAACACCATTGCACAATCGCTAATAAGTGAATTACAGGAGAGAAAGGCCTTTGCTTTGTATATGCAGGAGAAGTGTCATTTGGCTCTTCAAATGTATGAAAAAAGATTTAATTTTTTAGCTCTCTCTTCCCTAGCTCTCCATCCTCCATGAGCTGAAATAAACAGAGGGAAGATGTGCTTTTTGCATAAATTTGGGATGTATGATTGATAACGTGTTATCTTGTCAGCTGGAGACACCTGCATGGCAGGTGTTTATGCTATCAGAAGGGCTCTAACTGGTGAAATACAGTTTGGTGCCGATAAGGGGACCCAGGGACTCACGGCACCAGCCCCATGAGGACAGGGGGATTAATGCTGATATTTTGAAGCTTGCTCTTATTAAATTCTGATTCCTTTTGTGAAGTGAAAAAAGAAGAGGGGAAGAGTGATTGGGAAGAGTGATTGGTTTTAAGCAGATAAAAGACACAAGGGGTGGGGGTGACTGTAGCAATGGAGCTGATGAATGGCCAGGGTATCTCTTGGGAATAAAAGCAAGAAGTATTAAACAATTTTCTGATTGACTAGGTCTTGTCTGTCAAGCAGGGAATCAGAGTGGGGGGAATGGGTTTGGGGAGTTCCTGAGAGTACAAAGACACAGTTATATTAAAAGCAGAGCTAAATTATACAGGTTGGGGACGGGGAAAGAGCCAATTTCCTTCATTTGCTGGAATTTTTAAACATGCAGCATTACTGATATTCAGGCACTCAGCCCCCAGCCCAGCCTACTGCCATCAGCTTCTGCTTAATGCCCATGGCAGAGCCTCCTGCTACACGCAGTGACCGAGCTCCTTGGAATACTCATATTTAGGATAAAGCTTCCTCCAAGCAGGCAGCACACACCAGGTTGTGGCAAAATTATGTACAGGGGGTCCCCAGCTGCAGTACAAAGGGTAGGAGGGGGAGCACTGGCAGAACTGGCTGGCAGAGCCTCAGGCAGGTTTCCACTCCTGAGAATTTTCAGGATTAAACCCTTAGGTCTTTGCTCGTACCTGTATCTCAGAAAATAATCATTTGCAGCATTCATGAAAGAAAAGCCTTAACAATTTCAGATGAGCTCAGGTAATACTTTGCATATTCTATGGGAATTTCTCTAGGGCTGGAAAAGTAGTGACAAAAAAAAAACCTGGGAAGGAATGATTTCATACACCACAAGCATCAGTGAGGAAACATGCCACACTAAGCACATACACTGTGTGCAGAGAGGGTTTCTATCAGCTGCAACCAGAACCAAACCATGCAAACACAAAAAGGCTCTGAGAATGTTACAGCAAGAAAGATACAGCAACACCCTTTTATAGGCTGGGAAGGTTTGTGATGCAGACACAGATGGATCCTTTTGGTTATATGATTCTGTTTGTGGTTCTCTGGGCATGTATTATTAATATGCTACAGAGTTTTAATTAGAGCTGAGAGATTCATTCATTGTGAATAATTTATCTGATTAATTTTGCCTTGCTTCTGTTCATGAATTGTCCATAAGCAGTTTGTAATATTCTCAAATTTATTTGTCATTTGCAATTATTTGCTAACTTGTCTCAGTAAATAATTTTCAGCATATTGTTTGTCCACAAACTGTCCCTGGATAGTCGATATTCAAAATCAAAGCTGGGTTAGATACACTTTTGTTAAATATATGCAGTAAATCCCTTTGGATGTTTCTGTTTTCTGACTAACCTTTAGGATCAGGCTTCCACAGAGAATACTACTTTTTATGAGTTCAAATTTTGCTTCCTGCAAATAGTCTCTAATATTTACATAAAATTCACTGTTCCCATGAACATTCCTGCCAGTCAATATATTCACTACAATACACACAGAAGAGACCACAAAAGGAGTGTTTTATACTCGAGGCAAATAGTTCTTTTGTTACACAGTGCCCCAGTCTGTTCCTAGGAGACCTGATTGAATATTTTTTTAGTTTTGGGATAATTTTTTTTTCTGGTTTGTTTTGCTTTTCCAGCTCTCCTGGTCAGGGGTTATGCTCTCCCTAAGTCCCCCTCTCATGCAAACCATGCTGCACATTAAATACATTGTCTTTGTGTGCTGCCTGTCTCAGAAGTGTCCACCGAGCACAGGGCACTGGGATAATCACCATCCAACCAGGAAGAGTGACCAGCACTGCTGGGCATGCCAAGCCAGTCACTGCTTCTCCAGCCTGTGCTGCCATGAAAAGACTTGAGGCACAGAAAGTGCTGCACAGCCAGGCTCACTCAAGGATGACCCCCACTGTGTGGTAACAGGAGAAGGTTGCCTGCTCCACATGGGATCTTTCCTTCGAGGAAACAAGATATATTGTTTGGCAATGAAGAGAGAAGTTTCTCTGCTTGCAGTGCTCAAAAACCAGTGTGAATAGTAAAAGGCATCTTTGCATAATTACTGAGTAACCTCCACTTGGTCGTTTTGAATTATTGGCTTGTGGCAGGGAACTGTGGAGAAATATCAGCGTTGTCTGACAACATGCAGCAGGAGCTGCTTATTTTTAAATCAAGTTCAGCGTTGAAGACTCACATATTTCAGCATTCCAGAGCAGCTGGAAAGTAAATATTGCTGTGACAGTTCTATGGATGCTCTTAGCCAGCATACACTCTTACGAGGGTAAGCACATGCAGTCATGACATAATCTGGGATAGCACGGACAGAAGTGACCATTTGTGTCACCTAGTCCAGCACCAGTGGAGCCAGGACCATATAATTCCCTTCAGCATTTTTTCCTACAGACTAGCCCAGACTGGTTTTAACTATTGCCAGTTGGGAGAGTCCTACTTAATCTTTTCAGGACTTCACATATTTTAGCTCTCAGTATCTAAGTTCTCCCAGGCAGTTCCCATCTTTCCTTTTCCTTTCCTTAAAATAACACATTTCTCAGTGCAATTGTATAGCTTTTATTTATTACATCCAGGGATGGAAATAAGATGACATACCTGTGTTTTTCAGGTTTATTGAGGGTTTCATACCATTTTCTAGCTCAGCATACCAACACCTTCCATGTTTTCGTATGACCCATGTATCCCCTTTAAATCCTTATACCCTCCAATCCAAGCTCCACTGGGATCAGTGTCAAAAAGCTCTGGTTCTTGGTGGGTCTCAAAAACAACTTTTGATAGTCACAACTCACACATCTTAGACCTCACGAAGTCAAGCACTGCTGTTTCCCTTGTCCCTCAAATCAATTTCCCAGCCATCTGGCTGCTCCTGCTGCTCAAATCTGATTTTTTTCCCAAGTCTTCCTGTGATATTCTTCTGCCTTGGAGACTAGTATGGACAGGGAATACCTCTGGATTCACTATTTGCATTTTCTAGGGCCTTAGCATCCCATACAGCTTTGTGGGTACATGTAGTATGAACATTCTATAAGGTTTTGTAGATACTCTTTATTAACACACAATGGAATCTGTGTAGATGCATTATTAATACCCTCTTAGCTGGCAAGAGAATGGTGATATTTTCTTTTGAGAAATGTAATTGTTTAATATCAAACAGTATTATTTCAAAGATTTAATTGTGTAATTGGGGTCAGTAATTGCTCGGTCGTCCTCAGAGCAAGAGGAACTTGCAGAGTAAAAGATTTATTGTCCTGACAATAGAGAGCAAATTTTAATATTTCTGAAAAATTGAGAACTATTAATCCTGGCATGTGTTACTCTCAAACACAGCGAACTGATAAAACTTTGATCTAATTTTCTCTTTGAAGGGGCATTGGTGGGGTGTGGGGAAGACTGTTAACTGGATGTGGCCTTCCGCTGGAAGCACGGCAGAGCACAAAGGCGAGGCACATTCAGCTTCACAGGAGCTCTCAGACTGTACACAAGACAGCTACTGAGAGAACAAACTGTTCCAGTCCCACTGTGCTGCAAGGGGAGGGAAGACAGAAGTGGTTTCCATGACCACAGGCAGCTTGGTGGTCGTCTCCCGAAGGGATGCTATTTGCGTTTGCACCCAGTGTGCACACGCTCGTCTGTTTCTGGGAGTTCCAAGCAATATTTGCAATACAGATCAAGTAATACACGTGCCAGTGAATGATGAGGTGCATACATGCCAGTTGCATCAAACATATGGTAATTCGTCTGTGTGAAGCTTATGAACTCTGTTTGATACTGGGAGCTGGAGTATTAGTAGAAACTTCAAGCTTTGTTTTAATGAGAGGCTCTGAAACCTTCTCTGATTTGTTTGGTTTTTGATTTTTCTGTATCTAAGTTGAACTAAAATTCACAGAAAGTGATTATGATAACAACAAAAAAAAAAAAATCCCGTTAAATTTCCGTGGTGTCCTCTCAAATCGAGCACTAAAGAAAAGCAAGAAAGAAAAAGAGCTCCAGAATTGGTGAGGCAGCAATGGGGACATACTGCAGAGATGACCAGTTATCATAAAAGCAAGATTATTTCCCTGGACATTCAGAGAGGAAGGCTTCCTGTGAAAACAGAAAGGCTGCACAACTTCTGTAGTGGGCTCAGGATGACTGTGCCCTTGGATGCCAGCAGGGAAAGGTAGTGGAGCATGTGTTATTTTGTAGTATATAACAAATAATATAGCAGTGCTGCTAAAGGGCAAGAGTTTCTGGGATTTTTGAATGTTTAGACTTGTGTCTGACTTTGCTTTAAGTGACATAGACCCCTGAGGGAAGGGTCTGTAAACTCCCCCTGCCTTCAAAGCCAGAGCTCTGGTAGAAGGTGGGCTTTGGCTTTGGAGCAGTGAGGATTGGTTCCAGGGCATGCAGCAATCAAAGCACAAGGACCAGTTGCTGTGGAAAGAACAGAAGGTACACCACACAGGGCAAGGGCAGGACAAATAAATGAGTCAAATAGCCTATGCAGGCCAAAAGAAGCTTATAAATTTATGAACCCAGGATGCCTGGACACATCTGCTGCAGTCTGGCATGGAACCTCCTAGAAACTATATCAGGGCTATACAACAGAGATGAAAGTGCAGATACCAGCTTGTAAATACAGATGGGCTGCTTAGCTTTTACAGATGTGGGCATTACATTTGCAGCTGAGCCCTGATATCTGCTAATGAGAAAGACTGTCTGAGAGGCTGAATATAATGAATTTATAGTAGTGATCCCTAAGCAGTATGCAGTTTCCCGACACTTAAAAAGAAAGAGCTATCCCTGTTAACAATGCTTTAGTAACTCCTTTCTTTTAGAATATTCTCCAAACAAATACAGGAGTAGAAATAACTTCTTGCTCTTAGGCTAATGTTCCCTTTCTCAGTTAGTTTGGCCAAGAATGTGGGGACAGCCAAGATTTAGAGCTGTACCTGAATTTGTCTTGAGATCCAAGATTCCATGACTAGATGCCAAATTTGAACACTCTCAGTTCTACCTCGGAGCCTTTGCTAATCACTTCTGGATATGAACTTTTTAAAGTTTTGAGCCAGCAATGGAGAAACACAAGACTTTAGGCAGAATTTAAGTTGTCTATATCTGCTCAATGTAACCAGTAAGGCTGGTTAGATGTGACAGCCATATCTTACTCTGAAAGGCAGAAGTGCAGTTTTGCCCAGCTTGAATGACAAAAAATAGTAGATTTTGCATACAAGACATTTTGATGTGGAGGAAGACATCTGGATCATATAAAAAAGATTTCTTTTCCCATTCCTTGTGCAATATATATGACATTTCTTTTTGCTTCCCAAAGATTACAGAAAAAGAGATACAGGGTATTTCATGAGAGAGAAACTAAAACTTGCAAAGCAGGTTTTTGGAGCCTAAAAAGACATGTTTACTATGTCTGGCTCCATGATCCCAGATTCATGTTTTCCTATGTACAATCTGTCCTGTGGGCCATTAAGTCAAAAGCTGAGACTTGCTGCTAAAAGATATCAGCTCTTGCAAAATGCTGCTCTTCCAGTTCAGCCTGGAGGTCTCACTGCTCTTTCTTCAAGCAATTCTGCAATTTACAGCTTTCCCTGCATTCAGTGACTGCCATTCTCAGCTTTACTGAAATAGCTTCCTCTGGCCAGTGCCAAGGAGTGTGTTATTAGACCACTAACTCACTCCTGAACACAGTGATCCAGGTATGGCAATCCCCACCACTTGCTGAAAAAAAAGAGCAGCACTGAAACTCAAGAATTACTCCTCCCCTCATTCCTTTCCAAATGGTGTGAATGTCGGATCCAAACTAAGGCCAGCAACAGAGAACATGGAGGAAAAATCCTTTTGCTATGTTATCTGAAAGGAAAACAGCAACTAGCAAGGCATGCCAAGGCTACAAATTCACAGTGGAACCTGATGCTGCTAAACCACACACTGCAGCAGGACAGATGGTGGGTTTATGCAGTATCCTGCATTGAGGACAGAGGTTCATGGTGCAGCAGGGAATCATCAGTGGGCTCAAGATGACTTAGCCCCAGCAGAGATCTGGTTTCAAGGAAATCTGTTTCACCATCACTGACAGCATGTGGCTGCCATTTCCCCTCTCTCCCTAGATGATATTGGCTCCACTAGCAGGCACAGGAGACATGCTTTGTTCTTCATCTTATCTCAGTGTCTGCCATTAGGACCAGGTAATTCTCCTTAAGCCATTTCTCCCCACTTTGCATGTGTGTATATTGTTTCTATGTCCATGACTGGTGTGTGCACCTGTGTATGAACTCACTGTGGGCCACCTGTACATACACACACACAGACACATAGTTTATATCAAGTTAACTCTCTTATTCAGATGGGTTAAATGCACAAACCCTAAGCAGCAAGATATCCCTTCTCTTTTGCCACATAGAGACTCCGACACATAGAGGATAGGTAGGATATGTTTTGAAGAGACAGAAGAGATTACAGGCCACTAGGCTTAAATATTTTCTTTAGAGCTCCAAACCATCACTATTGCCTCCTTTTTGACTCTTGGAAAAAAAAAAAAACAAACCTATTACAAATTATCAACGTAAAGGTACCAGCATGTCCTGTACTTGAACTGTGGAAGATTCTTCCTAACACCTCCCTGGGTCCCAGTCATAAATACAGCATGCTTTCCCTTGCTCCCTGCTGGCCAGCATGAGGGTATTTCACCTTGCTCCTAGGAGCTCAATAAGATACAAAATATGACAAGCTGGTGGAAAAGAGAAATAGACACATATTTCATTACTGAAAGGGAAACAAAAAGAGGGCTGCAGAAAAGCTGGATAATAAATAGATTTAAAATGCTTCTGTCTAGTGCTAGTGTTCCCTTTTATGCCTACACAAGTTTCTCAGAATGAGGTGGGAGGTAAGGAGGAAAGGAAAAACAATGTGTACACTCTGTAGAAGGACCAAAACTCCAGCATGGTGATCAAGCCACTCAGGCAACTTTGTCAACATATCAGAAAAACACGGAGAAAGAAAGAAATGGGGAGGGAGAAGAGGGGGAAAGTCAGGACTAATGGCAGCTTCGAAGCAGAACAGCGCAGAAAAAAGAGATGAGAAACATCACCGTAGAGAAATGACTAGCTGAGGAATAAATGTATTAAAAGAGCAGATTTATAGCCTAAGTGGTCACACAGGTCTCTTGCGGGCTTGATAGCAGAGTAAACCTGTCATGGATACAGACTGGTTCTATGGCAGGGCAATCCGTGGGAAAAAGCTTTGTTAATCCATCCAGGCGGTGCCCTGCGTGATCTCCAGGATGCTCTCCCCATCACCAACCCACCAGAAAGTACAGCAGAGGTCAGTGAGGACCCCACCCACGCTGCAGAAGCAATAATGCAGGGAAAGCTACCTGGAGAGAAATAAGGAGCATGTGTGTGTCTGCCTTGCTTGCCACATCAGCTCTGAGTCAAGAGTGTGTGACACAGCTGGATGCAGCGGCCTGAATTCACAAAGTGCCATCCAACTTGCCTCAAAAATCTTTCCTCTTCTTGCTGGCGTGTTTTATTGCTGCTGCTCCTAACAACTGTGTGCCAAACATTTAGAATTATGTGCCCACTTGCCACCACTGCAACACAATTTATTCAGCTTACCAATAATCCTGAAGCTGGCCTAGCTTGTAGTTTGATTTGCACAAAGCCCAGGACATATAGTTCCCAGTAAATTCTTAATCCACAACCCAGTTTCAAACCCAGCAGGATAACTAATCAGGGCTGTCGCCAGCCCTCCTTGCCTCCCTCCCAGAAACCTTGGAGTCAGCTGATCCCCCCAAGTTAGTTTTAGTCTGGGCTATTTCCTCCCTGAACACAATGCATCAGCGTGCTCGCCGAAAGCCGGCACCTCAGGCATGGAAACCAATTCTCCGTGCTATCTGCAGAAGTTTGGTCATGGGATAATGAAAGCTTGAATTCAAAACCCACTGAAGCTATTATAGCTATAAAGAGGGAAGGAGGGAGAGCTCAGGAGAAGAAGACAGACACAGAGGTCTATTTCTGACTGCAGGTGCATAACAGGGAAGCAGTCTTAAATACTCTGACATCTGAGAAGGGAATAGTGTCCCTGTCTAATGCTAAGCCTCTAGGGACATGCTATTTGAGCTTTGCCATTTCCACTTAAAAATGAGGACTACCTCTAGCACCTGAAGCATGAATCACATGCAGCTGTTCAATGACCCAAAACAGAAGAAATGAGAAAGCACTCAATATGGTTGCATTAATTGCACATGCAGATCATAGTGTGCATACTTACTAGTATATGGAACGCACTGTTGCCTGAGAGAAGCAGAGCAAAGACTGAAACTCTGCTTTCTGTGCTATTCTCATATGAGAATTTTCAAGATATAAATTTAAAAAAAAACAAAACAAAATCAAAAAACATAGAACTGACTGTTGGTGCGATAAAAGAACCAGGGAAATTCATCTTATTCTTCCCAAAATTTCCCTATCAGATCTCTGCTTGCTAACAGGGATTTAAAATTTTCTATCCTGACCATCCAATAGCACAACCAGCCTCTACCTTGCGGCACTCTCACAGCCTGCTTGTCCCAAACTCAGACCAGAGGGCACAATGCTTTTATGAGCATACCTATTCTCATTTTGGATATGAAAACAGATCTCTGTATTACCCCATATTGGATCCAAATTTATGTGACAGATTGGTCCTGTGATGCAGGACTTCAAAGGGAAAAGGGCAGGATATTCATAATGCATGCATACAAGTGGCAACCTCGACATAAGAAAGCACAGGGGATGCATGTGGAGGGAGCAGGGGACAGGCTGAGAGAGCACTACACGTTTTTATCTCTCCATGACTCCAATGGCCTACTAAATCCTGAGAGAGCACCACATGGCCTTGAAACGTGCAGGGAGCTGCAGTACATCCCCAGCTGTGCCCACGTTGCTGTGATAAAGCAGTTGCTGCTGGCCAGGAGACAACTTTCTACTGACTTGCCCATCAGCCATCCCCTCTCTTGCTGAGCTCACTGGGAGTCATGATGCAGAAGGTGTCACCAGAAGCAAGATGGGGCCAACCAGCTGATAGGTTGTACTGTGTTTTCCAGCAAAGAAACATCACCTAAATCAGTGGGTGATTGCAGAAACTCAGCAGTAGTGGCAGCACTTGCTGAGATCATCAGAGCTCTCTGAACAGAGCTGTTTTCTCCAAAAAGTAAGAGCATAGTTATCTCCACAATAAAAAAGTGGCATGGTGACATACCACCTCATTTCAGCTTCAAGCAGCAGTCTCGCCAATAAAAAAGTGTGAATTCCTTAACTCTGTGCAGCTGCGTGCACAGAATTTGTGCTCCATTGCCCCCCTAAGGGGCACTTCACAGAGTAGGCTGAACTGTGTCCTGGCAGCAGAAGTAGAGAAATCCAAGCTCATTCACTTTTACCAAAGGAATTTCAGTGAATGATTATTTAAGAATGTAGTAACATTGAGGAACCAACAGAGAACAGTTTGTAATTTGCTAGGCACTGTCAAAGCACTGAGCAAGAAACAGCTCCTGTTTAAGTGCCCACACTTTAGTAGCTAGACCTGACACTGATGCAGTGAGTTATAGACATATTACATTTTAGGTACTTGTGTTTTCTTGCTTTGTTTCCGTGATATCTCAGTGCCTTGTGGTAGAGTATTTGCATTCTTAATGCTCCTGTAAGGCAGATGCCATTGCTGTATCTCAGTGGTGAGGTTGGGCAGTAGGGGACTAAATGACCTGTGCCATTTCCCACAGACTGTATCTGACAACAGGAAATTGAACCTTCATCTCTCAAATGCCAAACAGCCTCCTAATTTCCACCTCTTTGTTCTTGTACCTCTCCTCTAGTTTATATATAAAAATCAGGCAGATAATATCCTATGTGAAAAGTGGGAACTTTCCTCCTGCTATCTCCATTCTTCCCAGTGCATACAGTATTTACCTTCAAGATCCAAGCCCCTTTGAACACACACACTCCTCACCTGACACCTGGACAATGCTGGAATGCCCTGACGCCTTTCCCTTTTTGTCCATATGAAGAAAATGTGAGAACAGAGAGATAAAAATGCACCTAAGCAATAATGTTTATAGTAATTTTAGAAGATTAGGTCCTGCAAAGCAGATGCTTCTTTCAGGGCTGCTCAATAAAGCTAAGGGAACTGCTCCTTTTATTTGTAGTCACTTAGAACATATGTCCCTGTACTTTTTTTCTGTCTTCTGCTCACCACAAGGGCTGAGCCTCTGCTGACTGCAGTGCGCTGCTTCCTGGGCTGGTGGGCTCTGTAAAAGTGGGTTGGCATTTTTTTTGTGCTAGATGTGAACACTCAGCTCATATGAGAGGAAATAAGGCCTTAGCCCACAAGGAGACTGTCCAGTGCACATTTCACAAGAAGGTGAGACATCAGAAAGGCCAGAACAGGCCCACATAACTCTTTTTAGGCAAACAACCACCATCTTTTATAAAAGGTATTAGAGCTCAGCTTTCCCTCATGAATCACAAGAGAGTGAGGGGGAGTTATGCCATCGACCTCAGTTCTCAGTGAAATGGATTTACCCAGGCAGCTCAAGCCCTCTTCACATCTTTAATAAAGCCATTCCCATCTGCCTCCCTAAATAAAATTCTTCCTAACAGTCTCTTTGGTCAAAGGTCCAGCAGATGCCATTGGTTTTGTTTTCCATATGCTCCTCACAACACTTAGGCCACTTTGTGTTCCTTTGCACTGTGCAATGGAACAGTTCTTGATTAACAACAGTCTCCAGAGTGATGCCCCACTCCTTCCCTGTCACTAAAACTCAGAGATGGAAAAATCTCTCAAGAGTCACTGGGACTGATGAGTCATTAGCAGCAGCCCCACCTTTTCTCAGTGTTACCTTCATCTCATGCAAGACCAAGCTGCAGTGGGTGGGTACACACTTCCCTACATTTGCCCTAGCTCCCATAAGTGTAGGCCTTTTTACATTAGCTCCTGGGGAGAGACACAGGATTTGTACAGCCTCTGTGTCCCTGCACAGTATCCAATTTATATTCCATGCCTGCATCACTCACAGCTACTTCCACACCATTGTATACCACCACATGCACGCATCCACTCACAAATTCAAGTTTGCTGTCATGTTGCCATAAACACATTTTGCTTTCTGGTTCTTATGTGAATGTCTCTCCTCCACTCCATTTGCACAGATCCCCAGAAGACACACTAATACCATCATGCTAGCTGAAGACTTAAGCTCACCCTTGAGCCTGCACACTCCATTTACCATCCTCACCTTCAGGTGCCTTACAGTATTGCTTAGGCTTGGTCTGTGTTGTGCTGCTACTGAGAGAAGGAATCAGTCTTGGTTTAGAAGAGAAGAGGGATGGTTCAAACCTAAACCCTGCCCAGACAGACAGATAGCTGATGGCCATGTCTTAGCTTATGCTGAGGCAAAGACAAGGACTGACGGACTGAAAATGTCTTGCTTGCACATCTCTTGCACACTGCTACGCCTCCTTTGCTAAAAAATACTAATTTACTGAGGCTCCTGCTGACTGACACTTGTCTTTAAATGTCTCTGGACAATACTCAATACCCCATCTCTCATGGTTAGGTAGGAGTGATGAACAAGGAGACACAGTAATCTCTGTTCCAGCCTTACAGTGCACTGCAAGAGGGAAACAGATGGTTTAATATATTCTCTGTCTTCCTCTTTTCAACAAATCCTGGTACTTGCAGAAGTGCTAATCATTCAGAGCCCCAGGGGGTAAATTTTTGTCCCTGCCCAGATAAACAGTTCCCATCCCATATTTTCCACTGTCCTCACACTATTGATCTTGATTCCCTCCCCTGAAGAGACCAATTTCAGAGAGTAAGGAGAAGAATAGTCTTCTGCTGGCATTTTTGTGTTTGGTTTTTCCAGTGAACCAGAAAGCACGAGTCTGCTTGCACAGGTCCAGCCTGACCAGCCATAAACAGAAACAGGCAGACTCCCCTAATTGTCACATGTACCAGTACTTCCTATGTGATGCTGCTCTACAACACACAGTCTGTCACAGCAAACGGCACATGCTGACACAGTTCTTCCCAGCCAAACCCACGGAGCCACAGTGACAACAAAATTACAGAACAGCCTGGTCACTAAATTACCCAGCAGCTATGAGACAAGCCTTCTGAATTGCTTTGTTATTATTTCCCTAATACAGTCTGCTGTAGCATCTGGCAGTGTGGTGTGTTTCAGGGCTAAGCATGCAATAAAACTGTGTGATTAGATAGTTAACTGTCTTGTGATAACAAGATAGGGATTTGCAACCAGCTAGAAAAGGAGAGATTCTTTCTAACAGAGCACAATCCAGCCAGGAAAGCTCAGACTCCAGACTGAAACACACATGATTACGCCCTTTAATAGAAAATCCCCATGTGAGATTTCACTGGTGGGTGAGAAGGGAGGCATTAGGATTAGGGCTGTTTTTCTCTTGTTTTTCTCTTTTCTTTTCCAATGTTAATTCCCCCATACTTGCTGGTCAGCAGAGAGCAGTGATTACTTCTGCAAGGGAGAATGGGCAGGGCAGCTTACTGTGGTTAGTCCTACAGAGAGTACTGCAGGGGTCTGTGCAGCTCTAAGCTGAACTCCTGCAGACCAGAGCTGTTAGGGAGCCTCCTACTAGACTCCTGTGGTTGTGACAGCATCACACTTTTATCTTCTGGGGACTGGGCACATGGGGGTTAACAACAGACAAAAGCCTACCCACCCCCCCTGATCTATAGAGACATTCGACACCTCCCAAGGGTGAAGGGTGACACCCTAAGAAGAGTACAAGTCCCATATTTGAAAGTGGGAATCCTGAGCATAGGGGTAAGAAAAGTGGGTGTGATCAGTCTCACATAAATTAACCTTTACAAAGCTCTTTCAGATTCTAATTATCTGGTAGCATGAAGGACCAGGTAACCATCACGTACTTACAGGAAAGTTTCATTGTAATTTGCTGTGTAGGTGGATACTTGGGACACTTGTTGGGTAATTACTATGTGGGTGAAGGGAAGTGTGCAAAGGTTCACTGTGGCTGAGTGATGACTTTTATAGAATGGAAGCAGGAGGCAACCTGACTTCTCATGTCCCTTCCCCACCTGCCAGGAGGCAAATACCATATTCCCAAAAACATCCCATTCATGGCTGCTATGATAGGGCATAACTGGAGAATGGGTTGCTTTTCTGCTGCTGTCTGTGCAAACAAACCACAAAAATGGTGGCTCCAACCCTGAGGAGCAGCTCACACTTAATAGGTCAGGCTGCCTCACAGACAGATTCCTAAGAGCCGGATTCTCCACAGATGGGCCCCAACACTCTGTGATTTAGGACTGGATGAGGCATAAGACCTTTTCACTCGTAACCATCTCCAACCACAGCTTAGTACTCTTGCCTGGTATTTCTCTCCTAACAACTGTGGATTTGGTTTTCACATTTTATTGAAGCAGACCTTTGATTTCTCTCGCAGCTCCTTCCCTGGCACTGTTAACCAAACAGGTAGGCAAAGCACATGCAATCATTTGCAGTTATTCCACCTGCAGCTCTGGGACAGCTCTGACCTTTCTCTGTTTGTGTACAGCCTGTTCGCATGTGTCCAGAAAAATGCATTTCCTTGTACCTCATACACACACATACACTAAAGTTTTAACTTTGTTCTCCTTCTGCATCACCCTGCAATGACTTGTGAAACTGAACACATCCTTTGTATCAGAAGGGGTTTTGTAAACCTTGGTTGGCTGCACATGCAAGGAAATTCTTCAATGGAAATGCTCTTAGGCTTACATGGAAATTGGTTTGAATCTTCTTCAAATCCAGTCATTTTCTTCAGCTCACATGTTCAGAACTCTCAGACCCTGTTGCATCTGTGATAAACTAAGTCCCAGTCTTAGACACTCTGCTCCCTTAACATTGGGGTACCTCAGTGTTTTTATCTACTCCAAGCAGCCCTATTTCACATCCTTCCCAGAGGAGAGATGCTCATGTCAGATCTCTACAGCAGACCTACCATGGGAGAGTTCAAAACAAGCAGTGGGCAGATTACTCATTACATACAATTTATTTAGCAGATTCTGTCTTTTTCTTCTCCCCTGCTGATAGATGGTCTATGAACAAACTTTTATGCATTTATTATTGTTTATTATTTATTTATGCAAAATTGTTCAATGAATATTTTACATGGGCAAATTTCAGTCTGGGTGTTTGTAATGAGCTTTCATTCGATTAGAGAATTCTGAATATTCATAATGTCTAATTGGCCATCTCAGTCACATGGTATTTTTTTCTGTCCCTTTACTAGAAGACTTAACTTTTGTTAACTACTTCTATCCCAAGGAAATTTCTTCTCAGGCCTGAAAGTGTTTTTCTGAAACACGGATTGTTGCAAAAGAGACAAGTCTGAGGCTGTCTCTATGACATAAAGCAGAGTTTTGTCAAGATCTGCAAGCCAGTTTTCATACAAGAAGCAGTGTCTTCATAGCAAAACACCCCAGATATGCTCATGGAGGCTTTTTCCTCTCCAGGATTAAGTAGCCAAGCAATTCACTGGCCTAGCACATCCTTAGGTGGTTTTAGTCTTGGCTGGATGTCTTTGCATATTACTGCTGCTTACTTGTAGATCTACTAGGGCTAAATTTGGTCATGTTTAATGCAGGAGGCTCCACTTCAGTTAGTCCACACATCTGTGGACTTCCAAAGCCTGTTTATCACCCTCTTCTATTGTGGAAAATCAGATAAATTGCTTCCTAATCCTGGCTATCTTTCCATGGACAGTAAAGAGCCCACAGCCAATGTGTGCTGATATTTAGTAATAGGCTCATTCAATTTCCCTCATTCTGAAGAAGAGGTGGACTTTATCAAACTGCCTGATGCTTGGGAGTAGGCACAATAGAAGGAAAACATATTTGAACTGCAAAGAGCATGGCAAAATCTCAAACCAGCATCTCATTCACTTTGTGATGTGCCCAGAAGCATCAGAATGTGTCAAGAAGGAAGAAGAAGGCCAGAGGAGCAGAACTAGGAGAATTTTTGGCATTACCCTACATATGGTTTGGTCATTTCAGCCTTTTCTCATGCACCCCTGTGCATCTGGAAGGGTCACATGAGAAAAATAGGCACTAAATCCCAGACCCTAAATCTATTTTTACCCCCTGGATCCTGCTCCGTGACAGGCAGGTTGTGCATGCCACTGTCACAGGGCACACACAGGCACCTGGAGAGCAGTACCCGATGGGAAAAGCCTTAAAGCCTGTGGACTCTGGTGCCATTTGGAGCTGTTGCTCTTTTCTGAAATCAAGCTCCAGTTCTACTGTTCTAATTCTTTAGTGACTAGGAATCACACTCATTTTGGTTGAACAGGCAATTGAATACAGGGACACAGACAATAAAATACTCCAACACTCTTTCCTCAGTCAAAGAAATTACATTATATTAATGCAAGGAATCTCGGGTTGACTTTACCTGTATTAAAGCCAGGTAAAGCCTGCGTTAAAAAATGATGGTTCCCACAGCAACCTTAACTCACCCATGTTGCAAATATCTAATAAGGCAGAGTTAACAGCATACACATGAATATAAAATACTACTCAAGCAAATCTCAGCCATCAAATTGCATTAATATTGATTTGTTTCTTTTAATAATAGATTGTCCTATCATTGCTTTCAAGAGAGCTTTTTATGAAACTGTTTTTTTAAGTTAAGATTAAAAAAAGAAAAACCCAGCATATTTTATTCATGTTTGATATTTAAAAGAGGCGACATTGTTTCTCCATATGAGGAAACTGACAAATAGGTAGAATTCAGTCCTCATTTTTACTGTATTACAGTAATTTCAGCCACGGAGTTTTTAATTAAAAATTTGAAATCTAAGTGTGATGACAGCCAGAAGAGACATGATCAAATTTATTGAAAAAGATATGAGATATTAATCTCCTTTACAGCCTAGGTCTCCTTTATTTCTATTACTGAGCTGAACCCAGTGCTGGGGATAAGGAACCTCATTGATGGTTACCAGCCTAGGATACAGTTCATTCAGGGCTATATTAGACTCCTACCCAAATTAGCAGGATCATTAAAAAAAAAAAAGAAAAAAATCAAGTGAAAAAGGACCAGAGGATCTTCATCCAACATCTGATTCAATAAAGGGATAACTGGTGTTAGTGCATGCTGCTCAAGATGTGGTATGTGTGTTGAAAGTTGCTTTTTGGTACAGACACATGAAGATCAGCTACTTGATGTCCTGAAAAGCACAAGTGAAATGGATAGCAAAGCTGGGTGGGGATTCTAACCCGAAACAACTGGAGATGTTGTGTGATATAACCTGAGAACATGGACGCTGCTATAAATGATCATCTTTCACGTGTCTTACAGAGGGTCTAAACTGAACAGAGATGAAAGCAAGCTGTGCCCAGAGACTGGGACTCGGCAGGCAGACACGGACAACTGGGATTGCTCTGGCTGTGCTGCAGAGCTGCTTGGGCAGTGTGTGGCAGGAGAGCTGTGGGGGCTGCAGGGGAACCCTGACTGAGCAGTGCAAAACCAGGCAGTTTGCACAGCACCCTGGAAATCCCCGGCAGCTCTTCTCAAAGGAGTAGCTAGCACCCGGTGACCACCAATTTTAGCAGCTCTCTGGCCAAGAAACATAGTGCTCAAAGCCCTGTGGCCAGATCTCTCTGCACTCCATGGCAGCACTCTGGAGTCACTGCAGCACACAGCTCTGTTCTTAAAAGACACCCTTAGGCACAAAGAAAAATGAATGAGCACCAGGAGTTCAGCTGGTTCCTTGAGAGTCACTCAGTCAAGGGAAAAATATAACCTCCTTTTTCTTAGACCCTGACACCTGACTCAGAAATGAATCATCATCAGAAAAAAAAATAAAAAAAATTCAAGCCAAACAGCATCCTAGACTACGTCTCATTTTGTTATGGTTTTTAAGAGAATTAACCCCCCTAATTTAATTCCAAATCCTTATAAAACCATCTCCCCCAGCCTCTTGTTTAAAGTTTCCAGCTCCTCGTCCAGATTAACTCGCCGAATGTTGGAGTCCGTGCCTGCTCGGGGGCACTATCTGGTCCATCGGAGGAGCCCGGCTGCTCACGTGGCCGCTCTCCCTCATTAGCGCCAGGCAGGCGCTCAGCTGCGCCGGCTTTGATAAGCCCGGCTCCGCTCTCACAAGCACGCCGCAAAGCAATTAAAACAGCAAAGGGCCCTTTTTTTTTCCCCCTACCATCCTTCTTCTTCCTCCCCCCCCAACAAAGCTGAATAGAAATGATTTGATAAATCGTTCTTTTCGGAACTAAACACTCAGGCGAAGGAAGGGGGAGGAGGGACAATCCGCACAGGGGGGGTGAGCAGTCGCCCCGAGGACACATTATTCGCCCGTATCCGCAGCTGGGAGGCGGTCAGGACAGATCCTGGGGTTCGGGGGGCGGCCGTGCCACGGCGATGCTCCTCGCCATCCATCTCCCTCTGCTCCCAGAGCTGGGGTGGGCTCCGTATGCGCGCATTCGTGTGAGGAATGGATGGGAGTCGGGCAAGTGTCAGCCCGGTGTTATTGTACTGCCTGCCTTTAGATGCAGTGCAGGCACAGCTCAATTCCCTCAGCATCGTCTGAACTCCTCTGCCCTGACCTAGGGAAAAAAAACCCTCAGGAGGCTGATAAAAAAAACACGGTTTGATGGTGCCCAGCTATGCTACCATTGCCACCACAGCAGGAGCCAGAACGGTGTGTTTGAAACAGCCCTGGGGTTTTGCCGTCTGTCTGCAGTGTACCACCTGTGCACTGTGCTTCTCTGGAACTCCCACGCACCAAAAAACCCTCCTGATTACAGAGAAGCAGAAAAGATGGGAAAGCCTGGGTACCACCTAGATTAGATTAAGTGATGCACTGAAGTGAAGTGCCTACTGATTAATGTGGAACTAACACAAGACCTCCTGCAGGAAGCAGAAACAAAGATGGGACTCAGGGACTCAGGAAGGGAGGAAGGGTTGGCATGGCAATAACACAGCTCCAAGTCAGAGACCTGCTTCTGCAAACTGGGCTTGGCATCCACAGAAGGGAGCACCTGATGGCCAGGGATTGAATGGGAAGGCTTAACTGAGACTGCACTATCCAAGAGCAGACATGCTAAAACATTAGCCAGCTCTTAGGCTCTGTGTTTTCCAAATGTATCTGCAAAATTACTTTTATTAAATGGGATTGTGACAACTGCTTTAATTTACAGTCTGCTCAGCAATCAAGTACCATCATGGGGATTGGCCAACCACCTCTGAAACTGTCTCTCCTTACTTTGTGACTGTGATCTGGTTTGTGAGCCAGGCTTTCCAGTCCTCCTTTTGGGAATCATCTGCCATTTCCCATAGCATATAGCAACTACAGTTTGTAGTGAGAAGAGAGATGCAAAGTAAAATAGTAATTTGGAAAAAAAAAAAAAAAAGATCTCAACTAAAACAACCCAACCTCAACAAAAGAACTGCACACAAAGGTTTCCAATCAGCAGCACACTACAGTCCAAAATAAAACAACTGTAAAGCTGCCAAATCCTGCTCCTTTCCCCCTGTGTCACAAAACCACCTGACTCACAGCAGGATGGACTCTGAGTAAAGAAGGGTTAACATACAAGATGTTCTATACAATGTCTTCAGAGAAGAATTCTCTCTCTTGCTGTCTCCTACAGAAATGCTAAGGGTTCATCCATTTACGTGACAACATCTCTGACTTAGAAAAGCAGTTTCAGAAGAGGGGAAGTATATCAGAACATCTGGGAAGTTAAGAGAGAGAGAAGCTGGGAACTGGGAGTTTCCTGGCAGCCTCAGGTGGATGCTACTGCAATGATGCATGATAAAGAGGCATGGAGAGAGAGGCAGAGGGTGCAGAGGACACAGTGCAGTTTCCAAGTGATCATCCATCACCAGTGGCTCTGCCTTCTCCTTTTCATGCCAACAGGTGATGGAGCCTCATCCATAAAACATTTCCTGGGTGTCACTAACAGGAAGACACATTGGAGGGTTATGTTCACTCTGCATAAGAAGTAACTTCCCAGATGAAGGAGAGAGCTGCCACTTTTAAACTCCCCATGCTTTCCTCCTCCCCACCTGTCCCTGCATGCTGCACCCCAGTAATCATCTGTCTCTCTCCATCCGCTTCTCCTCTCCTCAACAGCTGCTTCTTTGATCCATATTCTTCCATAGTTACTTTTGATGTAAGTATTTTGTATATTCTATGTGTTTGTTTGGTTTGTTTTGTTGTTCTGGTTTTTTTGTTGTTTTTTTTTGTGGGGTTTTTTGTTGTTTTTTTTTTCTTTTTTTTTAATACAGGCTACTCCACATATATAGACCTGTGGAGTCTTCTCATAATCACGAGAGGAAAATCAGTTTTCAGCATATCCAACAGCCCCTCCAGCTCCTGGCTCCTCTGAACTCATCACTCCCTTCTCACATGCTCCTGAGACCATTCCTAATTCATATCATGTACATTTTACCATTTCAACAAAAAGCTCCCAAACGTGCACACTCAGTAAAACACAACAAAAGCATAATGTCTTTGTTTAGCTTAGGTGACAGGATCCTAATGACTACAAGAGTCAGGACCACAAGATCTCTGAAGGTTCTGCTCCCAAAATAATTAAAACAGAAATATGTAGGAAGGAGGAAAAAAAAAAAAAAAAAAGAAAAAAGAAAAGTGTTCTAGCAAGCATAGCCACTAACTAAATGATTTTCATTTAAATTTACAAACAAAAAATGGCTGGATGATTCCTTAAGTACTTTGGACTCAAGATCTGAAATATGATTCAAGTTACACCTGATGGAATCAGCAGGTTTTCCTGTAATGTTCTGGAATTGAGTGATCGTTTTGACAAACCTCTGCATGCATCAGCAACGTCGGCAGCCTCCACAAACAGGAATTAAGTCCTTAAGCAGCCAGGAGAGCAGAGGGGGCTGCGGGGAAGCCACGGAGGGGGGAGTGGCACTGCAAAGCTGGTGTGGGGGGGCCCAGATCTGGGAGAACTGAGGGGATGGTGGGGATGGAAGGGGGGCAACTGCCAGGCAGGGAGAGGCACTGGCAGAGCTGGGTGTAATGAGTGATGTGCAGCAGCTGTTTGTGGCCAGCTCCTTCATGGCACATTTTTCACTAGAGCTAGAATTCAACCATTCTTAAATACCAACTCCTGTGCCATTTATTGCCTGAGTTACCAAACCTGACTCACTTCTGCAACTGCATTCCTATATCAGCAAATTGATGATACTGACTGCCAACCTCAGCTGTCAGCCATCCAAGTGTTTCTAGAAATGTACTGCACTTGATGTTACGATGTTTACTTGTCTCCTGAATGAGATGTGGAGTATCTGGACAGTAGATGAATTTCACCTGTAATTAAATGCTTCTAAGAGATAAAGTGGCTACAGAATCAGGGTGAGTGTATGTCTTCAAGATGGATATATGCTCTCTGAGCACTCTGTACCTGTGTTTTGGAGGCTTAAACATCATAGAACCATGGGAAGCTAAGAATGCAAAAGGGAAGGATGATGCAAGAGAAAAAAACAGAGGAGAAAGAAGACCTAGAAACAGCAAAGAATGGCAGTGAGACAGAGAAGACTACCTAAAGAAAGAAAGGCAAGTGGAATCACTGAACAAAGAAATAGGAGAAGGAAAGAAAAGCTCTGTAGAGAGCCACTGAGCACAGTACCCTGCCTTCAATCCCCTCCTGAGGAATAAATGCTGACCCTACTTTTTTCCTGGCTTGTCAGGGGCTGTTTGGCTGAATAAGTCCAGCCCAGCAGCCCTCTCTCGCTCTCTCAGCATTAATATATTCATTTCATTATTCAATTATTTAAAACATTTCTTATGTTCCGTCTATTTCACACAGATGGAGGTGGGGTGAGCTGCTCCCTCTCTCTTTAAAGCCTGTACTGCAGGAGCCTCGAAGAATGTAGGGCACAAAGTGCTCCGCAGCTTCTCCCTCCTCCACCAGCCTCACCCTGGCTCCAGCACCAGCGCTCGCTCCCTTCCGTGCATCTCAGACATCTCGATCAGAAGGACACTGTGGGGGTGATTGCTGCCACTGCAGTGTCCCCTGCATGGCACAGGATGCTCTGTTGTCACAGCGAGCCCCGCGGGCTGTCGGAGGGAAGCAGAGGCACTGGAAGCTGCTCTCCTGTCAAACTCTACTGGCCCCTGCAGACAAGCTGCTCAGGATGTGTAAAATGTAAGGCTGCAGGTTACAGAGAGCCTCTTCCTCTCCATTTGTCTATCAGCTTTTGAGGGGCTAATTAGCTTGTTAGTCATGATGTCTCTCTCAGGCTTCCAAACTACCCTAAATCTCCTTCTTTCTTCCAGGGGAACATTAACTTGGATTCTTGGATGGGAGACTTCCAAAGACAACTTAAGGTGCTGGAGGCAGCAGGGTCCATGAGTGAGAGGCTGTCAATCCTCCTACAACATCATTAACCCCCATGTCCCAAAGTGATGCTGGGAAGGGCCATCTGTAAAGCAGAGTCCTTAACTGTTTGCAATTACAAGAGAGTCAATGAGTATTACACAGCAAGGCCCCACAAAAAACACTACTAGAATCTTACAGAGAAAAGATGAAAGATACCTGCTGAATCACCTAGCCAACCCCTGCCACCCAAAAGCATCAGCCACATTAAAATCATTCCTGAAAACTGTTTTTCTAACCTATTCTGAACTCATGACGGTGCAGGGTCCATGTCCCACCAGGCCCTCTCCTCCATTATGTCTAAAGTATCTGAAAACAACTTTATTTCCACATGAGAATTTTCCTCCTCTACCCCCATGCACACCCAGGAACCTGTTTACAGGCATTGCCATATACTCTCAACTCATAATTTTGACTCCCATCAGACTTTGTGCTATGTCACTGTCAGTTTTCAAGGGAGGCTACCTAATTAAAGGTATCTCACACACACACAGAGATTACTCTGTCCTCTCTTTGACTAACAGTCCTTGTTTGCCACAGCTTACAAAACAGCCAGGCCTGCCTGCTGCTCTGCTGTGTCTCTCTACTGCCTGGCGTGGGCTGCTTGTTAAGTGGCACTAAGGAACAGGAAATTCAGCTGGTCTTGAGTGGTACCATCAGTGCGGGGTTTGCCTTGGGCTTCCTGCAGCTTTTCACTAGAACTAGTGGGTGTATCCAGCCCCCAAAATCTTCATTTGAGGCAGAGCTGGGTGAGGATTTTCAGGAAATCAACCAGATATTTTTAGCTTAGCTTAGCTATTTTTTTTTTTTTTTTGTCCTGCAAGAAAGAGTTAGCTATTTGAAAAGGATTGTGCTTTACCTTTATTAGCAACCCTTATTGTGTTCAACTCCTACGGAAGAATTCCCTCAGTGCAATTGCACTTGGGCAATTCTGCTAGTAATCTGCATGGTTACCAACACTAAGGCATCGTGGCAGATAAGGAAAGAGCACCTGGGGAATTCAGCCTTTTGCTCAGCCATGAGGATTTCCTGCAGTGCATTCTCAGACTTTTGTCCAAGTCTGTTCTCAAATGATGGAGTGTTCAACTGTTCCCTTTATAGGATGAGTTCCTGAGCCAAGAACAACTCACTGACACAAAGTGAATCTGGATAATCAGCCCCATTTGCATTCTTTCCCTCCTGATGCTAGCTAAAGCTGGGTAAACAATTCTGAATGAATCATTTATTAGCTTAATTCTACCTTCTCCAATTCATGAACTGTCCACTGGCGCTTCCCAGTTTTGTTTCCTCCAGCCTATTTTCTCTTCAGAATAATTTGGGTATGAACACAACACAATTCACTGAAGTCAGCAGGATTATTTCTTTGTATAAAAGGACAATTTCTTTGCATAAAAGTAAACTTGTGCTTTAAAGCTTTTCTTGAACAGGGCTTGTCTTGATGGATTTTGTTTATTTTTTTTTTTAGAAACTATTTTTAATTTT
The DNA here is from genome assembly GCA_013397245.1 of Thryothorus ludovicianus. Classification (NCBI taxonomy): domain Eukaryota; kingdom Metazoa; phylum Chordata; class Aves; order Passeriformes; family Certhiidae; genus Thryothorus; species Thryothorus ludovicianus. Next base: position 147,799 of record VZTB01017773.1, on the reverse strand, counting down.
CAAATTACTTGTTAGCAGTTGAAATTTTACAACTATCTTTCTTGAATGCAAGAGTCATGTGGTACGTTTGCATAATCTTGAATGGATGAAAGCAACTCCTAGAGCACTTAAATTCCTAGGAAACCAACACAATTCACAATGTGTTTTCTCAGTGCCACATTACCGATAGTGCAGTACAAAAAAAGTCAGGAGTCAGGCCCTCAAAGCTAAAAATCATGATGTTTTGTGTTTTTTCCAAGAAATAAATGTTAGGTTCTTTTCATTAGTCCCCTCGCTTTTTAATGTTTCAGGTCCATTTTCTTCCCCAAAAGCCACAAGGGCCAGAAACATGCTGCTTCAGTGAAAGAAAAAATATCTTGACTTCAACAGCAAGGCTTTCACAAACACAGTGAATACAACAAGCCTCACAACAAAACATGAGTGCTGGCAACAACCAACTAAACAATTATGCACTAATAATACAAACTAAACATTAGTTTGCAATGCTGAATTGATTGCCATGTTTTCTACAACAGTTCCAGCCAGGGGACTTCTTTCCTGAGATAATCACAAAAATCAAACTCAAAAGGGGTAGAACAAAATCAGGTCCAAATTGCATGTTCAAGCCAGTGCCGAAGGAAGGATTTTGGCTTCTATTTACTGCCTATTCAAGGTTGCCCTAAACACTACCTTTTGTCCAGGGTGCCTCTCCAGTATATGATCCATAGGTACTTTCCTCGTCTCTGTGCCAACTAGTCAAACACTTCATCTCCATTTGTAGGGTGGTCCCTTTGCTTGCTGTGACAATGTCATTCCTCTGCCACCTCAGTCTAATATATGAGCATCTAAGGCCCTGCTCAAGGACTGGATTTCTTTTTCCAGGAGTATCTAATTCATCCCCTAAGCAGTGCCCTCTCCCTTCCTCATACCTGTTTGGAAAGAGCAGCGGCCAAATCCCTCTCCAAGAGCGATGTGAGCACTCCCTCTGCTGTCACACACGGGCTCCAGGCAGCTGGGCATTGGTAGCCTTGTGCAGCTCCTGCCCTCCCACGACTAATAGCTATTTGGCTGGCATTTGTCTCACAGTGGAAGGGTTACTGCAACACATGCTGGGAACGTCTGGCCACAGGAAACTCAAGTGATGGAGATGTTTCCAGCCCCCTTGCCCCCATCAGGCCTAGTGATTTCTAAACTGGGGGCATACATGCGTCGCCTGCACTCTGTGAAATTCAATTTATACCAGTAGACAAGAAGTCAAGTTCATGATCCCCAGAACTGGGGAGCAGATGGCTTTGTGCTTTTGATTTTTTCAAGTGAAACCATCTGGCTAATTCTCTGTGGCTTGTGTGTGTGTGTGTGTGTCAGCAGAGAGGGACACAGCCCGTTTCCCTGTCGAGGCCATGCCTGCAGTCACAAGGGAAGAATTTGTTCCTTTGGAAGTGGATCCTGCCCATCCCAACCTTTACAGATAGGGAAGAGGTACCAGTATGGCTGTAGTCACTAAAATCAGCAAATGGGTGTGGCACAATAATGTGCCAGCAAAGTTGTGGCCTTTCCATATTTTCCCTCAGAAACAAAGCCTGCTAAGGCAATTCTCACACATCCACCTGATAAGTCGCAAGTCAGGAGATCTGACCCTATTTATCACAAAGGCTGAGAAAGAGTGTACCACTCTCTGACCAATATTCATTCCCTTCCCTCCTTAAGCCTTTATGCCATGTTCCCCCACCTTTCAGTCACCCAGGTATCCAAGCACCCATAGTCCCACCTTTACATCCACACAACACTCTTGAAGGGCTCGGTCAGTGCTGGCACCTCTGTTTTACAAGTGGGCTTGAAGCCCAGACAGACTTCTCTCTATCAGATGGGAAATACATGACAGAACAAAGCCTCATGCTACCTAGCTTAACTCCCTAATACAAGACATGGCAAACATATTCATAGTCTGCTGCCAAATTTATTTAAAGCAAACCAACAAGCAAGCTTTGAAGGTTATTATCACTGTTTCCAGCCCAAATCTTAGTGAAAGCTCAACTTGGCATTGGTAACAATGGTCTGCCAATGCTGATATTCCCATTGGGCCAACATTACCTTTGTGACAGAAAGTTCCTGAGCTGTCTTCCCACTTCAGGCAGGATGGTGCAATGGTTGATACCCAGTCTGTCAAAGTCTCCTGTCAGTTCACCAGACCAGGATATATTGCTGCATCAAGCACCTGCTCTAGCATAGCGTTTCCACACCACAGCCACATCACCCTGCCAGCCCAGGAGGAAATGTGAGGATACTGCCCCATGCAGAGCCTGTGTTTTCAGCCCATCAAACCATTTTCTGGGATTGATCCTCTGACTGTGTTTACATTCAGGTTCTGTGGGCCTTGGGAATCCTGCTTCCCATTGCAGGCAGGTTCAGGCTCATCCTTCCCATTGCTGTTTTGCTTGTGCAGCTTCCTGCCAGCAGAAGGGAAGTCTCTCGGCAGGCCTTCAAATGGAATACAAACAGCACTATCTTCAGTGTCTACTCACAGTGCCACCAGCAAGATAACCCTGCTGGACGGGCAACACACCCTGAAACAACAGAAAAATGTCTCCCCTACTTCATCCTGCCTTACTGATCCTGGAGCAGTCAAATTCCCTCTTGGAATCAGGGCTTCCCACAGCAAATAGGCAGTTGGCTGCCCATGCAGGACTCCTCTCTGGGAGACACCCATGCCTGGGGCCAGCATGTCTGTCCAGCACAGAGGGGACAGCGGGTGCAGCACTTGGGACTCACTCTGGCACCCACAAGCAAAAGCATGGCTGGGGAAACCAGTACCAGGAGGATGAACAACCACAGGGAAGCACTGTGCACTGCATTGGATTGAGGAGGGTGTGTGATGTGTGTAACTGTGCTGCTCTCTGTTGGCTGCAGCACAGGGAACAGATACGGCTTCAAATGCTGCTCTTTCTTGAATTCAAGTGGATCCTTTAAAAGCCTTTACAGAACAAACCAGTATTTGGGAAATTTTTTGCAGCTTCCGACATTGTAACCTGAAGAGGTCAAGACCGAAAGTGCATGAATTTTATCCTCTGTGCTCGGAAATGAAAATTCAGCTATGGGTGACTATGAAACAATTCACAATCAAATGCAAACCAGGCAAAAGAAATCCAGACCATGCGATTTCCGATCCCCTACCATAACCAGCCGTTCTTCCTCATTCCTTTTATCTTACCTTTTCCATTTCCCCAGGCAATTTCCACATCCTTGCTCTTTGGCTTTCCTTGTCAGAGCTTACAGAAAAGTGTTTCTGCTTAGCAAGCTCTGCCTGAAGCAAAAGGGGAGCACTGAGGATGAGGAAACTGACTGGGAATGTGCTGAACTAATGATGGCCAGAGCCCAGGACAGAAAAAATGGAAGCAGATGCAGTCCCTCAGTGCTAAAAATTATTAAAAATGGTGATTCAGTCTGTATCTGCAGAATAGGTGATTTCTCACAAAGAAGCTCCTATCTCCCAGAGAACCCTTACCTATGAGGTCCATGTATGTGTAGCTGTGACTCACCAGTCCCAGATGCCATCCCACACACATCCTGCCCTGTTCTTCTCTGCTCAGTGGAATGTGGATGTTCCCTGATGTTTCTGGCTCCTTCTCCATGTCTTCCTCTCCCCAGAAAAGTTGCTTTATAGATAGAGGGATGTTGTACAGCTGGATTGCTCTCTGCCCACTGGTCTTGAAGGCAGGGATGGCTTTCAACAGGAGAAAACACCTGGAGCTAGGTTCTAGTGTAGTCTTGACTGGCTGGTGGTTAGGAATATCCCGAAAATAAGAATTCTTTATCACAGAAAAATGAAATTTTATGAGATGTGTTTTGAGGCTATTGTGAAATGAAGCAAAGATTATCAGAAAATACATGTGGAAAATAGTGTGAAAGAAAAAGATGAAAAGATGAGCAGAGACATAGTGCTCTTTATTTTAAGGACACTGTTCAGTCTACTGTTTTGTTGTTTTCCTTATATCAGAGGGAGGGAAAATTTTCTTAGAAAATTTTCATCAAATTTACACTTATGGTGTTGACAAAGAGTATTTTCCATGAAAGTAAGCAGTTATTCCCCTGCATCATTTTACCTCTCCCCCTCACCACTATGACTATTTTTGCAGCTGTAAAGGAGTCCACATGCATCCCCTATGTGCCTCATGGACCCTAATTTTTCTAGCTCAGGATCAAATATCTGCCTCCAGTGTAATCATCCACGGTCAATACAAAGAGCTTAGAGCTTATAAGAGAGGGAATGGAAATCCAAATGCCCTCAAATTTTGCTAACACCTGGATCTATTTAAGTAACAGTGCCTATGAGAAAAGAAAATTTGGAGTTACACTCCTGGCTGTGTCAAGTTGCTGTGCCATGTTTGGTGCTTCCCTTACCTATGTTTCCCCTTCAAAGATAAGATTCACACCACATTGTGAGAAAGGACGTCAATCCTTTCAAACCCTTAACTTTTTTGGGGCTAGAAAAGACAGGTTTGATCCTTTTACACCTCCTGCAACTGGGGAAAGGTCAGCACTGCTCTGGGAGCACTGCAAAGACAGCAGAGCACTGGTGCACTGCTTTTCTACAGAGGCAAAGGCAACTGACTGAAGCTGGATAGAGAAACCCTTTGATACAACACTGAACACACAGGTGTTACAGTGGATGAGGCCTGCTCAGCTTGCTGAGGACAGGGATGTGTGTGAGCATTTCAGAAGGGTCTTTATTTTGCACACAACCCTGACTCTTTCGTGCAGAGAGCAGTACAGTCCCTCCTGCAATGCTTTGCGTGAGGTTGCAAAGCTCATTTTCTCGAATCATTGTAAAGCTACATCTTCTGTCCCATGTGGATACAGGGGCACCTGTGGCATCTCCAAGGCGGACCTTCAGTATCCTGTGGAATGGCAGCAACTATGCCAATGTCAAGCCCAGGCTGCATCCCTCCCCCTGCTTGAGAATCTGGGGCAATGGGACCTCTATGTACAAGCCATCCAAATTAGAAACTCCACACGCACACTTCATCAAGCAAAACACCCAAGGAGGGCAGCTGTTCACAGCATTTCACCTATGTTACAGCTGGGGAAGCAAAACAAAAACAACAACAAAAAACCACAACGGAAACCAAAACGAAACAAAACAAAACCAACAAAAATCCCACCCCAAAAAAATCAAAAAACCACGTAAAACTAACTAAACAAAGAACCCGAAAACAACAACAAAGAGAACTCCAAACCAAAACCCAAAAAACAGCCCACTGAAAGGCAACATCGCCCTTTGCCAGCAGATGGCAATGGCACTCCACTTGTTCATCGCCGATCCTGCTCCTAGAAAAGGACACAGATGCCATCTACAGAGCGCTCCTGAGAAGCAAAGTCTTTAAAAAACTGCTTCAGCTCTGCACACTGAAAACACTTTAAAAATCGTGGGAGAGTAAATAAGGCCATTTCATGTGCAGGCTCACCACCTAGAAGCCTGGAAGTGATGGCAGATTTATGCTGCACGGGACAAAGTCTATGATTTTCTCATTCTCCCCCTTTCATTTTCCCTTCATAGAGATCCAGTCTAGAATATTAAGGGAACAGCGTTATTTATTTATTTATGCCTTTTCAACTTTCCTGCTGAAAGAGAAAGGGTTTTCTTCTTCCCTGCACATTCCAGTCTGTGTGGATGGGAAGCAGTAGGAATCCAGCAAGGACCAGACCATCTCAACAGCAGTGTGATGGCAGCTCCTCCTTCTCCCAGCAGTAAAGTCTTTCTCTCAGTTTTAAATGAGTCCTTGAAATGCCCTTGAGCTACAGGGCCTAATAAACTAACAGTTATACAGACATATGCTCAGCAGTTCATCACATTTGTGGGCAACCTGCAATTCTCCCCTGATAGAGATATTCAATACAGCCCCTTCTTCTGCCCCATTGAAAGATAAAGTACTCTCAAGCTGTGGGGCTGCTCACTTTCCACTGATGGATCATCCAGCCAAGAACAAATTCTCCAGGGCTTTAAAATCTCACACTGAACTAGAGTAGTAACTTGAACTCAGCCCTGCAGCTGTGGAACCTCACCAGAGAACTTGAGGCTGCTGCAGCAGAAAGGGAAGAAGTCCTCAGCACAACATGAAGTACTGTAGGCAGACGACAGCTTTAATGGTAACCAGCCTGGGGCAAATTTCACTTTCAGAGTTTTGGGCCTGGCACCACAGGAGAAAAGGTACTGGAACCTGCAAATAAGAGGAGGGTGAAGGCATCTTCATTTGGATGGCCAAGCACAGCATCTCTGAAGTGAGTAATTATGCATGTCTGGACACTGCAGGTCCTCTAGCAGCCATCACGGCACAGGGTCACTTAAAGATTAGGCTGTTTAATTAAACAGGGTGTGGAGAATATTCAGGGGAGGGCAACTTGCCCAAAGACAGCATGGACTGCGCAACCTCTCTGGGAGAGCTGCTGATTAGAGAGTAAGAGGCATCTCTGCCGCAGGGAAGGGGGCTGATCTCTGAAACTCCTCAGACAGGTACTTCACGGTGACTTGTCTTGTTAGCATGAATAAAAGTCCCATCACAGTGCTTGGCTGAACTGGACATATTTCAAGCTCCTCTCCAGCTGGCTAAGGGATTCCAAAGTGGGAGGAGAATGTCCTTGAGGTATGATTTCTCTTTCAGACGTTTCCACCAGAGGCAGAAGGAAGTAAAAACACACCTACGCACCACCCCTTTTCACTTGGGTTGATAACCCACCCCCTCTATAGCACAGCCATTCCCCAGGCAGAGGGGCCACCCTCTCTACAGCTATTATTGGAAAACACAGGGCTCCAAGGTGTTACTTGTTGATGAGTTCAAGGCATCCTGAAGGAGGAGAGAGCACCAGAAAGAGAGAGGAAAAAACAACAAACTAGAGGTAAGACAGATTCCTCAACTCCCACTTGATGTCTACCTTGTCTGTGTCTGTAGGAAAAATCTGAGCAACCCTTTCTCACTTGCCTCCTGCTTCTAGGGATCACACAATAAGATAAACATGGATATAGTGAATTTTTGTCAAATGGTGAAGACCAGTGCTGTGGTTCAAAAGGGGAAAAGCCAATAGATCTGTAAATGCTAGAGGGTTGTGAGCCCTTCAGCCTTTACAGAAATGGTTAACTCAGACCATTAAATGGCCCATTTCCTCCATCAGAGATCACTTGAGGCAGGCTGACCATGAGGGGAAAAGGGAGAGGGTTTATACCCAGACATATCTGAGCTTGCAGGGCTTACCTATTCACTGCTTTATCTGTCAGCAGGATTGTCTAACAGGTATGGGAGAATTTAACTGTTCCATAAAGAAGAAGATCACGACAAATTAAAAGGGTATTTTTTACATAATGGCTTTGTCTGTACTTTCGTGCAGTCCCCTGTCCCAGTTCTTCCAGCCCCGGGTTCCCCAACAGCTCTGTCAGTGCCATTCTTGGCTTTGCAAGCCCATGGCTCTTGCAGTCCTGAGAACCCCACTAGTGCCCCCAGGCATTAAAAACTGCTCTTGTTGTTCACTTTTCTTCATTGCCTCTTCAGCAGAGGAACTGATTTTGGAGTTAAGAACCCCAGTATAATGATGTTTTATGCAACTGAAGAGAAACTAAAAAAATACATTTTTTTTCAAAGTGATCTCACTGAGGATTTCCTACTCAGCATCACAGGGTAACAGGCATGACTCCAACTATACAGAAAACAGAGCACCCATCACCTTGCACAGTGCTGTTTTGCATGCATTCAGCTCCATGCTGTGCACCTAGAAGGAGAGCTTGTCATAGTAAGCTACAGCAGAAAAGCTAATCCCATGTGACAGGTATTCTACACCACACTGTAAGCCAGCAGTTGGCTGGCATCCTGTTCTTTTAGGGTGCTACAGTCACAGGGCAGGGAAGCCACAGTCACGTAGGCACACGGGGAGCACTGAGATGGCAGAGCGTGAAGGGATAAAATCCTACTGCAAACACACATGGGCACACATTCCAGCAGATTACACATACACGTCTTACATCCTTTGGCAAACACAACTGAACATTGCTGTGGGCCCGTTCACAGACAGGGAACAAAACAGTGCCAACAGCTAGACAGACAAACACCCAGAGACCTCAACTAACCTAGCTGAAAATCACAAAAGCGCTAAAAATTTCTTCATAAGGTGCAAAAACTGTGCAAATTCACCCATGTCCTTTGTCAGACAGGAATGAAGGGGAATGCGCACAGTCAGTGGCAGACAAATGCCTTTGTGCACCAGTACGGAGCCTCTTACAGCCCCTGAAATGTACACTGCCATGCAGGGGGGTTTACACAAAAGCAACCTCTAACTAGAACCATAGAAAGAAGTATTTAATGTGTTCACCAGGCCTGAACACTCCTTTGAAGCAACAACTCCAAGTATAACCTAAATGCAGTAGGTATTGTGGCAGCAGACAAACCTGGGAGCAGCTGTAATGAACATAGAGACATGTCAAAAGAGGCAATAGAGCACTGGGGAGAAGGATGCACTCACAGCATCACAGGGCAGCATGGACAGAACCTGGCCATTCTCAGCCACTTGCTGCACAGGTTTGACCCTGCATGGCAGGGAGGAGAAAAAGAGGATGCTCACTCCTTCCACCATTTCAGGATGAAAATGCCTCCTGCAGAGGCCTTCGAGCCATCCAACAGCACAGTGGCCATTCTCAGCATCTTGCAAATTATATTATCACACTGTCAGCCTTCACAGAACCGGTGGGAAAGGGCCACACAATCAGGTGATGCAAATCAGTTTGGCTTTGCTGAAGCCATCAGAAAAATACCAGTCCCCAGTACTTGATACTCAGGCTCTCATGGCAGTGGTGAGTTCAGAGTGGAGCTCAGCTCACCTCCATAGTGAACTCCTGCTCAATATTCTCTTCGTTTTATGTAACTTATCATGTCAGTAGTTTTATGCAAATTATTGCTATGCACAGCCCTGACACTACTCAGAGCATCATGTCATCCACACATCATGCAGTTTTAGTGCAAGAATATAAAGCAAAGCCACTGATTTTCTCAGTAAATTTTTGTAGGGTAAAAAAAGAAATATTTTCATAGAAAACTCTTTCATTCTGCTTAAGCCATATAGGTTATTACCATAGCAAGCTTCTACCACAGCCAGTGAAGGCAACAGCTGCTGCAGAGATAACGCAAAAAAGTAGATGGATGGACACACCAGTGAGTGTGGGTACGCATAAATGAACCAAGACAGAGGAGAAAGTCTGATCAGTGAAAAGGCTCCTGCACCATCAGAGCAAACAGGAGCTTTAATCTGCCAGTTAAATGGACGCTGAGGCATCTCCACCAAAAGGAACGTGTCTGCAGCGCAGCTGGGATTTGACCTTCAACTTCTCTCCTCTGTCTGCAGAGCACAGAAACTCTGGTTCCCTCATGCTCCTCCTACAGAACAAAAGGAGGGAGGAAGAAGGGGAAAAAAAAAGACTGTCAGAGATGCCCTAACTCATCTCTTACTCTTGGATAAGTGCAAATTTATGCCTCTGTCTGCCTCTGAGTCTTTATTATCTCCTTAAGTGGCTAGCTTTGTACACAATTTATTATAAAAGCCTGGAATCTACAGTCAAATTACAGATCAATTGAAAACTACACAGAAAACAATTAACATCTGGCAGTGGTTTCATCTATAAAGCTGTCAGAGGCTTTGCCAAACCTGAATTCCCCTTCTGACACCCATATTTCCTCTCCCCAAACTCAGTCTCCTCTTTTGCATCTCCTGTGTCTGTTGGAGACTGAATATCCCCTCTGCAATCCTGTGGTGGCAAATATCTGGCTCTGTACCAGCAGGCCACTGTGTGCAGTATGAAATTCAAGCCTGAATACAGGATAACACCTCTAAAGAGATGACTTCCATTAGGTGCTACAGAGGGAAACTATAGCTGGAGCTACCCCATTGTTCTGGAGCTTCTGCCTCCTCCTTCCTGAGATGGAAGGCAGGGCAAGGCCAGTAACCTTGGTCTGTGTTTTGTTGTTATTGCTGATCACTTATCTGCTTCTCCATGTTGTCAGAAGCCCACTAACTTCCCAGGCATCTCTGTCCAAGTCCAGCAGTTGTCCTCTGCTAGGCAGCCATGTAAAAAACCACAGGAAAGATCAAACATGATGACAGGCAACACCGTTTGCCAGGGAGAGGTCTACCTTTCCACGAGGTCTCTCAAAGCTTTTCCACTGATAGTCAGCTCTCCCTTTGCCCCTTGTTTTGTGTCAGTGAGAGAAGAGCAATAAGAAATGGAAATGGCCACAGGCAGCCCTCCAGAAAGTCTTCTGTGAGACTCTGGCCTTCTTTGGGGTCAGAGCTTTGGTGGCTGAAGGGTGGTCTGATGAGACCGAAAGTAGAAATCAAGTGGAAAGGCACTGTAACATTTGCAGATACCCTGTTCTTCCAAAACCTTTCCAGTCATTCATTCCTCAGGATAAAAGCTATCTCCAGCAGCATGTGCCTCCAGCCTTGTGGCCACCACGTCGTCTCCTCCCCACAGAAAGTTTCATTGCTCTTTGATTTACTGGAGAATATGAGGGAGTTGGGAGTTCAATGATCATGAAAACCCCTTTGTCCATTGTCCCATTCTCCATCCCTCCCCCTCCACAGAACTTCCACAGCTGATTCCTACTTCTCCATCTCTCACCTGCACAACACAAAGACTCTGCCAGTAGCAAGCACTTCTGTGGGCACTGAGGCAGGAACACTGAATCAGCAGGTAATACTGGTTTCAACAAAGAACACCTGGCTTGGCTTTCCATCGTGTGATGTGATAGAATGATGGGAATACAAGAAAAAAGGGTATCTGCTGAGATCATGCATGCTTCAGGTGGGGAGCTACTGTCCACTTTTGAGGTACAAGCTGATGTATCTCCAGCCCAGTGGGCCAAGGCCTGCTCATAATGGGGTTAAAAAGAACAAAGGTGAGGCCAGTGAAGGGCTGACTGCAACATTTCCAGCCACTACATTTTAACAGTACTGCTTTAGAAATAATTCATTTTTCTGATGTGCATTTTAGTTTTCACCCTGGCTGAAATACTGGAGCTGATATAAATACAAATAACACTATAGTCTATGTAAATAGGCACTCATAATTTTTGGGACAGTGGGGAAAACCATACTTTGGACACTTCATCTGTCCTTCCCCTTCTACCACTTTCCAGACATGCGTCTATCCTTAGCAAAATGCTGACAAATTGCTGCAGAAGTGAACTCCCTGTTTAGACAGCAGAAACACTGAACTGAGAGAGACAGGAATTGCTGCGCAGGAGTAGCTCTGGAGATGCTTGTCTCATGGAAAGCTGGGGAGAGGAAATGGATGAGTGGACTGTGCAAGAAAAGCCTCCGCCCTTCAGTGAGCTAAGAACAGCTGTTGTTGATGATGATTGCTTCCTAATTAGCTTACTCTTGTATAAGCTTGATAATTTTATGTACCTCCAGAGGAGCAGATTAGCTCTGAATTCACATTGTATCCATTTGTGAAGAGTATCCTATAAATTATTTACCTAACTCTCAGAAATACTGGATCAAGAACACTCTAAGTATGTCTAATTATATGGTAAGACTAACACAGAGTAGAAAGGCTTGCTGCATTTACAAGTGCACAGAAGTGATAAACTACTTTTAGAAGTTGCTACACATATCCCATGATATTACAACCTGCTAGAGGTTTACAGCTGTGGTCTTAATAATATTTCTCCAAATCAGTTTTTGTATGGCAGAAGCACGCAGAAATCCAGCCACAGTTTTGTCCTTCAAGAGGCAAAAAAATTATGCAAAGCCAAAGTAAAACTAAAAAACCCAAGTCACTATCTTCAAGCACATAGGGTTATCATGGCCATAATGAAACAAAATGAATTTGAGTGTATACTGGTAAATGGCTCTAAACTTCATAAAGATTCTAACAACCTCTCCCAAGTTGCTGGCTCTGAATCACTACTGGTTTAAGTAGAATAACACAGTGATGAATCAGCTGTGCTATAATTTTCACTCCATTTTTTGCTATGCTAGTACATTGTTACTTCATTACTATTGAACCGCTATATTTTCTCTATGCTTTGCAACCAGCATTCTGTTAACCCATGGTGAGCATGTGGCCAGCGTAGAAGAGCTGATACTGACTTTCATGGCAGTAGCACCCCAGTTCTTATTTGAAGATGAAAGCAGACACAGCACACTGCAGTATTTACAGGTCCATTTACAGGTCCTTATTTCAGGGTGAAGACGACTTTCAGATGGGAGAAAACAGAACAGTATCAATTAATGCCAGCTTCAATTAGGAGGAAGAAAATGTAACACAATGTGAAATTAATATAGGAGAAAAGGAACTAGAGAGAAATGAGTCCACAGAGAGGGTATCATGAAGTGCAATGGGGACATCTTTCCCTATTACTGATTGCAGCATACAGTGACAGTGGGTGCTAGACCCTGAACTGAATACATCTTGGTCACTTTGGCTTCCTTTCTCTCCTTTGATATTAGAAAAATATTTTGACTCTTGCTGGAGTCAGGCTACTGAATGCAACAGATCTTTTGTCTGGTTCAATATCACATTAATGAACAAAGGTGTAACTGAGAGCAGCCACAGTTCAATCAGAGGCTCTAATCTGTGAATACACACTGAATGTTTATGACCCTGCTAGGTATCAATAAAGCTAAATGGCACTGTCAGGAGCAGACACAGGTGTGGGAACAAGTTTGGTTAGGAACATAGGATGTGAAGAAGACCAACCAAGAAAACAGCAAGACTTTGCAGGTGTAAGCAGAATACCCAAGGCATATTGTTTACTCATTCCAATTCTGCAAGAACAGTGCTGGGATCAGGCTCTGTGAGACACAGTCCATAATGTATAGAAAACTCCTCCCTTTCTCACCTCTTGAGTAATTTAAAATTCAAATCCCCAACTTTGCCCAGAATTTCCCACATTGTTCATCTTGACTCTTTGCTTTTGAGCCAGAACTAGTTACACTCCTGTTTATTCAAATGTCATAAAGAAAAGCTTCCCTAAATCCCCAAGGATATGCAATTGCCTATGAACATGCAGCATCTATCTGTCCCATGGCAGGAAGACAATCCAGAGCTTAATAGAACCTCTTCCAGACTGAGTCTATCATAGACCAGTATCTTATTTTTCCAGAGCCTGGGAAAAGGCATCATGAGATTCCTGTTGAAATGGACTTAAGGATCTTTAAAAGACACATGACTGTAGAATTTAGAAGTCCAGTACCACTAATGGAGTAGTCTTTGCCTCATGTTTTGTAGCAGAGAGATTAAGAGGGGACAGACAAACCATAGTAAAGGAATGTTTAATGGTTGAAAGGTTAATTCTTGATTCGATTTGTTTCAGAAGTATTGGAGATTTGATGGAAGAGGGTGATGGGGTGGAGGATTAAGAGGACTCTGATCAAGGAAGAGAATGATTACTGAGATAGGCACTCATGTGCAGGGAGAATCTCATGATTCCTCCCCAAAATAATATCTGTTTGATTTTCTTGTAATTCATTTCTGTTGCTGGCTTCAACCAGTAATCCTCACACTCCTAACACATGCAGCTTGTGGCTGTGTTGTCCCCTTCCCCCTGCCCATGCATCCTTCCTGGGCTACAAGTCAGTTAAAGGCTGTGTAGATGGATTTGCTGTGGGAAGATGATAAGGGGAGGGGAGGGGGGGAAGGAGGAGGGAATTTAAGAGTGAGGGAGAGCAGTTGAAACCAAAATCCAGAAGCTGAATCCCTCGTGCTGAATGTTAACTTACAGAAAAGTAACCCAACAACCTTGAAATAGAGCAAAGCCCAATTTAAATTCATTACATTTAAATTAAATTTAAAGCCCATGTAAATGATTGACTTAGTTAAGAATATGTCATGTGGAAGAGAAAAAGTGCAGCAGCGACATGCCAGGCAGCTTCGGCTAATTTTACAATTCACAGCAAAATTTTTATACTCTGATTGCAATTTAAAAAAATACGCATATAACTTATTAGCATCAATATTAGAGCCAGAATTTATACTTCTTCCCAAGAATTCATTGAATGTTCTGAAAACTTCACACACTTAATTTATTGACCTGTGTCTACTTTGCTGCGGTAGGATGGATAGGGACCTCCATAGCAGGTATAGAAGAGAAAAAAAAAAAAAAGAAAAAAGAAAAAAGAACATAGAAAGAATAAATGCAATTATTCCTAAGTGGATTTTTCTTTCTCTCTCAGGACACAGGCTCTGAAGTGGGTAAAAATGCTTTCAGGATCCTTAACTACCATGACCCTAATTCCAATGCAAAAGAACATTTCACTTCTATTCAATTGAGAGAAGAGTTACTGCATTTTTGAACCTTTTTTTACATACTTAATCTACTGACAGTTACCACCGACACCAGTGGGCACTAGGTCACAGTCTGAAGGATTATGTCACTGGAGCTTTATAGAACTACATGATTTGTAAGAATATTAATGATAATATTAATAAATTAATTCAAAATATGCTCTGTGCCTATCTATTCCCTCCCTGCTGCATCACACAATGATTTTATTGGGTTGGTTTTGGTCTATTGCACCAAAATTGCTTTTGTTTATTTTTTATGAGAAAAATGGCCCTGTATACACATTTATAATCTTTGTTATATTCCAGTATGCTTGCTAAAATTTAGAAATACCAAAATTATGACACTGCGGAACTGATCTTTTAATCTGTTACTATGTGGTCAGAATAAGATGATTAAGAGGAGACTGAGTAGTCTTAAAATAAGACTATTCAGGTCACATAACTCTCTCTCATAGTTTTCACTTCAAAGGTAACTTTTATTTTCCTGCATGAAGTGCAGATGAGCACCATGGCTGAGTGAGGCATCCTACAGTTAGTTTGACCCCAATTTGATGAATAAGAGATTGCCCCAGTGAAGTGCCTCAAAGACATACTCTACCATAAAATTGGGAGCAGCTGGGGATGAGAAAATATAGGTGTTTGGAGGGAAATGGGTTAATATTCATACAGAAGAGCAATTGTTTCTGTTGGGACTCATACTTTTTTATTTTTTTTTTCAGCAGCCCCTTCAGAAGTGTTATTACCTGAGTATGGCTTTTTTGCTTTTCTTGCCATCATTTTTTCCAAGATGAACAGAAGCTGGGTATATCTTGTAAATAGAAAAGAGTAAAAAGAACTGCACATGATTCCCTCTAAATGCCATAAGAAGAGACATGCTTTATAAATACAATTGTTTTGCTTCATTTCATCTTCTTATTGCTACTGGTTCCAAGCAAGTAGGACTTTGAGAGTTGGTCAATTTAATGCAAGAAGAATGAATGATGCAGAAGCTCATAAGCTCTGTTTCTAATTTAAGCTGTGCTGCTGGGAATCAGGGGTAACACAGCTGAAAGCAAAGGACAAGCCCTTGCATGAAAACAGCACAAATTCAGAAAGGGCCTCTCTCAGTCCTGGTATCACTCGCTCCCTTCCCAAGAAGCCAGTCTGCCCCTGAGGCAAACGCTCCCAAGTAGTATTAAATCAACAAGAAGAGAAAAATAATTTACTTAGAAAACATGTGTCTTTTTCCAGGAATACAATGGCTTCTTTTCCTTTCTTTTTTTTTCTTTTTCTCTTTTTTCTTTTTATTTTTTTCATATAGCATGCAGTGAATCTGCTGCCATAGGAGGCTGCAGGGGCAGATTGTATCAGCAGGTTAAACAACAGGACAAATGCATGGACAACAAGGTCACAAAGAAATATGAAAGCAAATAGGAAGAAATGCATCTTCTAATGTCCCTAGTCCAATGACTGTGTATGCTGGAGGAGTACAAGGGGAAATGCAGAATTAGTTCAGATTCTTTTCTGAAAAAGCTTTTATTTTGCACAGGCTGAAGAAAAGGTACTGGCTTAGACTTCTGTTCTCACCCTTGAGGGAATTGCTTGTACTTATGGATAAAACCTCATCCTCCTCAAGAGCAGAGTGGCATCAGGCTGTTACAGGACAAGAGCTTAAGTCAGGGCAGCCATCCTTCCTCACCCAGTGTGTGGCATTTGAAAATCCTAGCAGCACAGCCATGCAAACTTTGGAAGTCAGTGGGTAAAGGGGCTTGAGGAAGAGGTCACACACGGGAACTATCTCCCCTGAGTCTTGATAGCTACAGCACAGGATGAGGCTGCTGATGCAGCCCGTTTCCAGTATGACCAAACAGTGACACAGCATCCAATGCTGAGTTGTTTCCTCCTGCAAACAGGAATCTGGATTATTCACCAGCAGCAGTCTGTTTCTGGCTTAGTAGCACAGCCCTGGTCTAAAAGTTGCGTTTGAAGCATGCCCAAGCCATAGTTTGTTCATTAAGAACAGATTCAGGCAAGCAAAGAGCACAGCTCTCTTTCCCTCACTCTCTATGTCTCGACCCTGAAGGGCTTTCTCCCATAAAGGCTCATGGCTGAGGTGCAGCACAGAGCCTCTTTAAAAGATGGCAGTGCCCTACTGCTTGAAGAATTGCTCTCAAAAGTAATCAAGAGTCTCACAGAAAGGGGTCTTGAAAGCTAGGCACACCAATTTAAAGATTTAGCTAGAAGATTTTGACAAAGCTCCTTTAAATGGAGCAGATATTTGTCTCAGTGAATGGAAAAATACAGTACGAATTAAGTCTGCAGAATGAGAACATTGGAGGAAGCGACCTGCATTGACTGGTAGCCAATACTGCACCCCTTATGATGTGTAACTAATAACAGCACGCTAGACATTCGGCTTGCACATTAAATATTAATAACATTTTTCTTCTGACTCATCATTAAGCCAGAGCCTTGCTGCACAGAGCAAACTGATTTACAGACCATCCGTGGCAGGCTCCAGTGCTGCCCATGGCGTTCAGCTAAACACCTGCTATCCTGAGGTTTGGTGAGGGACCAGCAAGTGAAATAGGTCAGAAATGGGAGGCTTTGAAATGCAGGAAAACAACAACCCAGGCAGGTAGACAGACAGACAACCTGCTCTTCTGACTGCACCCCTGCCCACAGATAATAGATGGCATGTGAAACAAATCTCTGCAAGGAGCTCGAGTCCAACTGCTTGGCTCTGAGGATGCAGCAAGTGCAGCTGGTGTGCAGTGTTCCCCTGCCCGTTTGCTTCTCAGATAAATCTGATGGCACCTCTAACCTTCTGGGGAAGCCTTCCACAAGCAAGAGAACACTCTCAGAACACAGCTGTGACTAGTGCTGTTTTCATAGTGAGGAAGAGGACCTACTACTCTCTTGAAAAAAGTCTCAGCCTTGTTTACACTGAAAGGGAGTCTGCTCCTTTATACATCTTCTCTTCACAGACAAGGTAGTTTCTACTTCAGAAGCTTACACTGCCTGCATCTAGAAAGAACTGTTTGTCTGATCCATAGAGAGCATTTTGCAGGGAGATTTAGACAAGTAATTTCTTAAATATGGGACTCAGCAAGCTATAGGTGATGTATAAAAATCGGAAAATTTCAGTGATTCTTAGAAACACCCTATCAAAAAAGCAGATTGTCTTAGAAGCTTCAAATGTAGTTTATTTGAAAGAACCTGGTGAATTCAAACAGTTCGGAATCCATTTTGAAAAGGTGAAAAGAAAACTTGAGAAGTGAGTCAATGATGAATTAGAAACATCAGAAGAGGGTCAAATTTTTAAAGAAGGTGCCAGACATCTCCCAAAGAACTGTGCTTTCATTTAAAAGACTAAATAAAAAAAAAAAAGTTGTAACTCTCTAATCCTTTTTCCCTATGATGTTTTCAAAATGTTAGTAGATCACTAGAAGGCTTTTTGCACACAGTGGTTTTTTTTTTTTTTTTTAGAGAAAGGGATTTATTTCGTTCTGAGGCCTTTGGGGACAAGGGGTGAGATGGGAGAAAGAAATGTGTAAGAATGTCAGACAAACCCTTCACACTTCCCTTGCGATAGCTAGGAGTACTCTTCCTTCACTTCCTGGTTTACAGATCCTTGATCAGCTGTCAGTATTTCTCAGAGGATACTATAAGAGTCCAGGATTCAAAAGGTCAGATGCTTATTCACCTCGGTGATCTTTGACAAATGACTTGACAACTACTTGTGCCCAAATTTCTGGGTCTATAAAACAGAAAGAGTAAATTACACAGGCCTCCTTCCTCATCTCTCTGAGGTCTCTTGTGCCACAGAGTGACACAAGGACATGCTTGTGTCCACCTACATGAGTTTGCAAGAGAGAAGCGTACGTCTGCATAGGCACACAGACATAAACACAATTGCTCCCATCCTTCCTTTCTCCAAGTCATGGAGGATAAATGCACGCCTGCACATCCTCCATCATTTTCCACAGCCCACATTTCCTTCCAAACACAGTGCTCTGTTCTGCTGCACAGAGCAGCTGCGCCACTGATAGAAACTTCCACTGTTCCTCCCTCACCTCTTTTTATCTGTAAAAGGCTCATTAATACCTTCTACATAAAGGTCCCTACCTACAATAATATTGCTGTGTTGCTCAGCAAAGATAGATGTTTACAGGGGAGTGGTGCCATATTGTCAAAGGCTTATTACTCTTAAGAAATCTGCTCCAGAGAATTGGAAAGATATAAACAACTAGCAAGTTTTAAAGTAAGTGAATAAAGTGCATGTTGTGATTCACCATCTTTGCTCTTTTTTGTTCGTATTGTTATTATCATCTCTGTTTGCTAATTTGCAGGGTGTCATTGTCACACAAGAATTTGCCAGATTTTCTCACATTTATCTTGTGTGTTGCCCTTTATTGCTCAGCTGTTTTGAGGCACAACAATGAAACAGCTCTCTAAAAACTGGTACTTTTTAAATTGATTTCTGCTCAGAAGCAGGGGGTAGGTCCTGTACCTGTTGGCACAATTGCTGAATCAAAGCCTGCCAGCTACAGAGCTGTCTCCAAAACTCTCATGCCCTATCAAAGCATCACGTGTTCATGTAGAAGCACTGCCAAGGTTTGGATCATTACCCAGAAACAATTGTCAATAAAATAGCATTAGAAACAAATCAAAGCACCAATAAAAGATATTCATTTCCAGATGAGGTCTGTGTGCCAATTAAAATACTTCAAGATCTATGTAAGAAGAGATCATTTGACCATTCAAAGAGCATAAGGAAGGAAACCAGGACAGAGGAGAAAAGAGAGAAAGGGAGCATCAAGGGAAAACTGATCTCTGCATGGGATTGCTGTTCAGAGGAACCAATTTGTGTTGATGAGTTGGACATTTAAGAGCTGATAGCATGTTGTGCTGTCTAATATGACATTGGTGGCTATGGGATTTCTTCAGCAGCAACTTTATTCACTAAGATTCAAGTACCAGATAATGAACTGCACAGATAGGTAACATTTCTCTGTGTCAGCGTTAGAGGCAGCAGGTTGTCAGCTGAGTTTTCTCTGTTCTGAGGCTGAAGGCTGGGAGGGAACAGAGTTGGTTGGTTCTTTCAGGAACCTTCTACACACTATATATTCTCCTGGCTGATTCTGGGACTCACAGAGCATCCAAGCCCTCGTGGGCTTTTCCTCTGCAGTGACTTGGATAACCTTGTTAAGGCATGACAAGTGATGTGCTGGGAGTCCCTGCTCCCCAGGAAGCTACTGGAGCAAGCATCTGGAGCAAGCACCTCCTTACCTGCACTGTGCAGTGCAGGAGAGTGCCCACACCTCCCATTGTCTCCGTGCAACCTCTCTGCACTGTCCCAGTAAAAAAGTGCTGGCTGTAGAGCTGCCTCTTGTGAGACACAGGCTGCCTCACAACTGCTTACTCTAAGGACATTAAAAAAAATAATCACATCAGGGACATGAAGGTGCTGTATCTTCCAGATGCTTGCTTTTTTTTTTTTTTTTTTTTTTNTTTTTTTTTTTTTTCCTCTGTGATTACTCTCCTGCCCCCTCATCACTGTTTTCTTGGGTTTTGTTTATTTCACAGAGTTTGCTTACCTCTAATGGCTAAGCCAGAGGGGAAAAAACACATAATCTTGCTAAATCATTTCAATCTATCTGCCTCCTACTCTTATGGTGTACAGCTAGTATTTCAGACTGCAAAAAAGGCTGAGAAAGTGTAACTAACAATGCCAATTTCAGGAGAAGACAGCTTCAAGAAATAAAACCCCAAACCCCAGAACATCAGGATGAAATAATTGAACCATCTAATTGCCTGCATTGAATAAACTGTGAAGCAGGACCAGTGGTGATAATTTCTAAAAGATTTAGTTTTAAAATATTAGTAATACAGATAAGGGATTAACAGGAAGAGTGTAGGTGACTAATCTTGACTGTGCCTTTTTTAACAACTGCGTTGCTGCCACCATTATAAAGGAAATTAGCAGCGATAATTAGATGAAGTCCTTTATGTCATTAATCCCACTTGAAGATATTTCCAGAAGGTTGGAGGTTTAAGGCAATTTCCTGTGTGTGTCCGAGACTCATTAATTAATATTGATACTTAATGTATTCCAGGCTTGCATTTATTCCTTGGTTATACTCAGAGCTGTGCCCAACTAAGTCATTCGAGATAATAGTTTAGTCACACTAGAAAATAACTGACCATTCAGCATCAAAAATTATCAAGCAACAAATCAGAGACCTATAAAATTGTCTTAGGTATCAGAGAATTGGGTTTCACTGTATCGAAGCAATTTATGCTGTCTATTTTCCTTCCCATGGAATTACACTTAAAACCCTGCGTTTAAAGTAAAATTAATTTCATGTTGTGACAACATTTCCACCAATGACTGATAGTGCTTATGTCATTAAGATTTCTTCTCTAAAGATCAATCTCTACATTCCTAAAAATAAACATAGTGCCATTACTTTCTTTTTAATAATTTTAAACACCTTTATGTAGAGAAGGAAAGATGGAAAAAGGGAGGCAGAGAGAAAGAATGTATTCCAGATTCACAACATCTCCATCCCCTCTAAAACAAATAAAAGTGTAAGACTAAAAGTATATGACTTAAAAACTTCACAACTATTGAAGTCAATTGTATGATTCTGAGGGCCTAAACAACTATTCTGCCATGGCCCCTTCATGTTTTTGTTCCTAGTGGCAGAAGATCCATGAACAATCTCTCCCCTCACTGTACCCTTAGCTCCCTATTTCCGAACCCCTCAGCAAGGCTAGACTAAACCACAGAAGTCAAAGAAAAGAAATTATTCTTCGGTTAAATCCCAGTTTGCCTATCTCAAACCCCCTGCTGAGGTGCTGAACAAACTCAGATGACAAAAATACTTCAAGGTTCTTGGAAAGAAACTGTACCACAAAAACTACCTTTGAGAGCTGAGCTTTGCTGATCATTCACCAGTCTGACAAAAGCAGGAATGGCCACTTACCTGAAAATAAAAAGAGAAAGAAATATCCATGATTATTCATATTTTTAAAGGAAATTACACTTTTTACAAAACGAAGAAGAATAAAATAGCTGTAGTGCACTGGCAGACTGTGTGTGGGATGCTCAGGGCTGCAAGGGCAGGGAATCATCCTGAACATACAATGGAAGATCTGTAGGATAAACCCAGGGCTGAAATAGGGAAGGATAAGATTGTAAACCACTAGATTTGTAAACCAGTAACAAAATATGAAGACATTTTATTGCCTTCAATGATGTCCCAAATAAAGGCAGTAGTCACATTTGTAGAAGTTTCCTTCCTATTTTCTGCCTTTCACCCATTTCTGCTATGAAAATTTTCTTCCAATGTAGAGGTTGAATGTGTCCCATTCTGCAGACTGAAAGAATTCATCTCTGCAATACATGTTAAGTTCAGTGAAATAATTTCTGAATCCTTCCATAACATTCTTCTTCTGCCCCTCCCCATCAAGAAAACCAAACAAAAAAAGTCAGAGGAACCTGCAAACAAATTCTTTTCTGTGCAACTTGTGTACAGTTCTATTAGCAGCAACACAGCAGGCCATTGATTGGGGAGGGAAAAAAGGCTTTGTTTATGGCAATGGATTTTAATCCTCCTGGTGATAGTTTATTTCATTGGAATTTTTGCAGAGTTGGCTATTATACTGATGGAAACCCTCAGAATGGACTGATTTTAAAAAGGGTGGGGTAAAAACAAGTGGCAGTGCTTATTTTCTGAAAAATATTGTTAATAATTTGAAATGCATTGATAAAATGTGTCTGAGAGTTATGCTGCAGTAATTTATAATACAAATTAAATTTCTATTGACAAATGACAGTTTAATCCAGTGACTAACTTCAACAATGTGAATTCCTCTGCTGTTTCTCCTTTATTTTTTTTTTTTTAAAGACATAATATATAGCATATGAAGCAGGATACGTGCTGGGATAGCCAGATGCTGTGCTGTTGCTGGCCTCAGACTTATTTTCTGCTTAATCTCCCCAAACGATACACAACTGGGAGCAACCTAACCAACTCCCTTATCATATTTAAGTATGGATCAACCCTGGGAGGTATCCACAGGGAATCCATTCTGCATAAATACTTGGTTTCAAGTTAAGCACTGTATTTTGAGTACCTGAAGTCACCCTGTCTACTCCCATCCAAGAAAATCCCAATAGGGGGCAAAACCCGGCACAAATCCTCAACTCTCTTGAAATGACTTCACCTAGATGACTTAAAATAGAAACGAGATCTTGATCTTGTCCTTGACATGTCCTTAAGGAACAAAGCAAGGACTGAAGGATCAAGCCACCCACTGTGCTGTCTACTCTTCTGCAAACGCATCCTGAGACAGATGTACCCATCGACTTAGAGATGCTGAGCCCTTGGCAGTAACACTGCAGAGCTCCCAGCTGTAATGGGATACTGGGAAATCAGATCATCCTACATTTAAACTGATTTCTATCACTGATACTCTTTGTAGTACAGAAGCAGCATTAAGTGCAATAACATGCTGCTGCATGGTCACTTAATTCTAGAAGTAAATTCAATATTTGCTGGCATCCCCTATCCAAAGACACAGAATGTACGCATGTATTGGAGCTGTTAGTTAGAATTACCTTTGCAATGCCTCCTGGGGAAAACCAGAACAGCTTAGGCATCTGTCTGGGCAGAAAGGGTTGTCATTCTCACCCTGTACAAAACTGTTTACAAATTGTTCTGTTGCTTGCTTTGTATTGCCATTATGGCTCTGGTTCTGCCCTGGGCATTTGTGAGTTTTCCTATGAGAAGTGAGAGGGGCCCATTCCCATTGCTCGCAATATTTTCAAAGAAGGAGCTGGGGTAGAACAATGGAAACAAACACAATGTCTTTGTGATACCACTTGCATGTAGTTAGAAGGAGGTAAGAAATAATGACAATGTTCTTCTAATATGTCCAGTGGAGAAAGATTTCTTAGGGAAGCTGTCTCCCAGGTGCACTATCCAGAGCCCCATTAAGAACTCTGAAGTTCCTCCTTTAAGATACCATTTTATCAATTTATTTTGGAGCCTCCTTTTCTGGCTGAAGGAAGTATGGAGAGGAAACTATGAATACAAAAATACTGGAGACATATGAATTTGGCTTTAAACCTCTAAATGGGTTCAAATTTCAATGGATTCAGGACAGGATAAATGTTGATAGAGAATGTCTGACAGGTGGTATCTTAAAAAAACGTCAACAGAGATTGTCTGACAGGTGTTACGCTTAAAAGAGTGACAGAATATCTGGGAGCTGTGTTCAGTGTTTGCATTGGCTCATTTTGTGACCCTTGCTAAGCTTGTTCCCTGTCCTGTTAAATGATACTCATCAGGACAGTTCCACCATTTGTTAAGTCTGTTAAGATGGTTCAAGAGATGAAAGGTAATGTTTTCTGTCACACAGGATGATCAACTGGCAAGACTTCACTGCTGTAACTGAGCACAGTAGGGCCATGACAAAATCCACCTTCTCACTCAAAGTAAAGACACAAACTTCGGTTGCATTTGTTGTGAGAAGGATCTCCCTCAATTTCTCCTAAGGAAGCTGTTCCACTTCAGCTGAACAAATATGACTTGCCCAGAGCAAGATTGAGTGTAACTCTATCGTAATTAAGGCTTCCGGTTTCAGGGAAATGAGCAGGATTTTACATCTTCAGTTATTCTCCCCACTCCTGTAATGAAAGTTTCCTTAATTCAATTGAAGATTGCAAACATCTGTAGGGTAGGTGACACGAATAACATTGCATTTTGCAGCAGATACATGTCAAAAATGCTTCCTCCAGCTCTTGTTCCAGCACCATCTGTGGGAGAAACTTGGCTGAGTTCATTGCTCCTCTACAGAAATACGAGTGGCAGAGTGTGTTGGTGGCTAAGGGAGACAGTGACACAGACTGCACCCCAACACCCCTTCTGCTGGGGCCAGGGTCTCTCTGAGGATTTCTGATCTCCACAAGCTGACCTATCCTTTCCCTTGCTTAGCTGGAGAATCTTGATGAGAAGAGAGCCCGCGGTGGGATGGTTGCAAATGTAATGCAATCAGAAGATAATGACTTCAGAAGGAGAGGGGAGGGAGGGGATAATCAGCAGAGGCAGATGAACTCCCAAGATATATTAAAAAAAAACAGGCTCTGTTTTCATGCAGATGTCCCTAGTAATGAAGAATGAGAGAAGAGGAATATTGAAAAAGAGGTGAAATGGAAGCTGATTTGTTTCTAAATAGCACTATTCGGAGTCTTCTATGGGGTGTAAGTTGCTTCTTAAACTGAGAGTGTCTGAAAATACCCCAGACAAATTCAGACCTCTCAGCCATATCTCTCTCTCTCTCTATTATACTCATATCCCTACCACAATTTAGAGTTAGCTTGGTGGGAATTGGGGATGGGAACATAAAATATGCAGGGAACATCCCTGTCTCCCTTCAGGCTCAGGTTGAGCTAGGTGTCTATGAAAATATTATGCAAATGTGACAGTGTTTTCTTTGGGCAAGCCATTTAACTGGAGCTTTCAACACCTCAGAAGCCTGGAGACAAAGGGTGCGGGCAATGATAAATGCAATTTATTTACAATGAGTATAAAAGAGAAGGTGTAGGCAGCTGCTCCTACAGGTGATCTCTCCCCTGCTCACCCTACACACTCAATCACAGACTTCAGCCTTTCCCTCATGATGCCTACATGTTTCCTGGGGTCAGAGGTTTCCAGGGATCATTCTACTCAGAGAACAGTCTCTCTCCATTCAGATTCTGCATTTTGTATTCAGGTGTGTGACTTCCACAGGCAAGGAGCTTTAACTTCAAAAACCAAAACAGTAAATGACCTGACCTTGGCAAGCCTCATATAAATTCTGACCCAAGGTTCAGATCTGGAAGAACCTGTGAAGATTTTCAACCCCTTTGATGAGAAACCAGGTATAGATGCAGTAATATATCACTCTTCTACAAATCCTCCCTAGCCTAATTGTATCAATACTTAATGGCAACAGCTCTAAACAGCACACCTGCACTGCTGGATGTGCAGCTACCGGATCTAATAACAGACTGCTGGGTACCACAGGGGGTTGCTGTGAAGAAAAAAAAAAAGCAAATCCAGAAAGTCTTCCAGTGCACATTGCTAGAGCCCATGTTGTGGCTGATAAAATCAGAAGCTTTGACCTCTCATGTGGTTCTACACCTCTCCTTTCATCCTTCCATATACTTGAAGGTAGGTGCTAGCACCAGCATCCTCAATGATTCCACCATGCCTCCGTATGCTCTGCCTCTTTTCATTCCCTCAGCAGATAAAGTAGCTAAGCTATTCTCCTTTTCCTGCACTAAATGCCTGATCTGTTAGAGAATGCTGGCACACTTGCATCAGCAAATTAAGCTGGGATGGCTGAGGGCATTATGGCCTGCAGCTCTCCATCAAACCTCTCTCCCAGAGATTGCAGATTCCACATAAGGGACAACCAAACAGCTCCTGGGTCAGTTGCTGCACTTTACAGCTCACTCGATTAGCATGAATCAAATTGATGTCAGCTTACTTTACCAGGCTGGCTGTAAAACTGTTCTAGGGAAGGGGCTGCTTCATGAGCCATTCAGCTGTCCCTGCTGTGGGGTGGCAACATCTGGCAGAAGCTCGATGCTGAAACCACTTGCCCCCCACAAACTTCATTAGTTGCTGAGCAAATGAAAAAAAAAAAAAAAATCACAGCCTGTTCCATCCCAGAAATAGCTGTTGTACGGGAAGAATAGCAGGTGAGGTGACCTCTATACAAACAGGCTTCCAAAGGATGATC
This sequence comes from Thryothorus ludovicianus, assembly GCA_013397245.1. Classification (NCBI taxonomy): domain Eukaryota; kingdom Metazoa; phylum Chordata; class Aves; order Passeriformes; family Certhiidae; genus Thryothorus; species Thryothorus ludovicianus. The sequence continues at coordinate 121,719 of VZTB01017773.1, read as the reverse complement.
AAACACAGGAAAGGTGTAATGGAGTAAGCTATTCTTTATTATTATTATTACCTCTGAGAGCAAATACTCCCTCAAAAAAATTTAATCCTTTTTAATTTGTTCTAAGTAAAAAAATTGCTTATATACATCGCTTATAAGTATGACAGTGGCATTAGTAACTATGCAACAATTTTATGCCAAGGCACTATTAAAAATGGCTTCAAGTCTAAAGTAGGTCTAATAAAGAGTTAATAAATCACTTGGTCTCAAAAAAAAATACTTAAAATTATAATTTACTGAAAAAACTCACATTACTTTTTATCAGTGTCACATAAAATAGTTTTGTAATTAGAAATTAACTCACAAGGTGACATAATTTACTTGACAATGATGCACAGGATTCATATGGCACTTAGCATTCCCAAAAGATCCTAAAATACTATGTTAAAAAAACATGCCAGGATCCAAGTGTTTCTACATTCAGCCTAGGATTTCAGTCAGCTCTGGGCTGGAAGCAGTTAAGCACTTTATAGTACATCAGCAGTCTTCAGGAATTTAAGAAGGAGCCTGAAGAACACAGTGCTCGACTCAAGGAGGGAGGCAAAATAATATCATTCTTCAGAAATACAGTTGGGACACAGGGGTTTGTATTGTTTCACTCACAATAAATGATGATGGCACTTTTCCAAGGCTGAAGAGTATCATTACTGGCAGCCTGGGCAATGTCAGTGATGTGACTTCTCCTCACAACCCAGTCCATCTTAGGGCAAGGCTTCTGCTTGTGGATGTCTTCGTGAAATTCCTTATGGTAATGTGGGGTTCTTTTCTTGTGAAGCAAGACATGTTTGACTGACTGTACTCAATCTCATCTGGTTTACAGAGACTGATTAAATCAGAATAAGTAAAAATGAAATTAGAAGTAAGACAGTCATGACTGCCATGGAAGGTGAACTTCCATCTTGTTTCTAGGCAAAGTCCTAGCATGAAAAAAATAATTAAGTGGGCTTTGGAGGCCCTTTCTTCCCTTTTACCTTGCAGTGCTTGACTTGCTCATATTGTAGTTTATCAAGTCTGTGTGATGAGTAAATTAGAAACTTCTACTTTGGCTTCATCTTACAGAGGAGAAAGACACACAAAAATCAGTAAGTTTGGGACAGAACAGATAAAAACACCTCATCCCCATAAGCATTTTAACAAGTAGCATATGTATCACACATGGAAATAAGGAAATTTAGAATGGATTAAAAGTCTTCCTTGGGACAGCACATATCTTTGAAAAGAAACAAAACAGCCAGATCACTGAACTCTGCCCTGGACAAGTAATGCCCCACAGTGAAGAAACTGGTGTTGAGATTTGGCTGGAAGTATCTGTGTCTGCATTGCTGAGGGGCAGAGCCAGAAAGTGATCTCTAGTGGGTGCTGCTAAAAAGATCTCACCCTACACACTCAATGCTGCAAATGACAACCCTGCTCGTGTTTAAAGCACCACAGGTCATGCCTAAACCACATTTGTGAGAAAATGGGAAGAAGGCTTCAATGGCTTCACAAAATAAATAAATATTTTGCAAGTACTTAGCCCTGAGATGAGCAACAGACTGAACATATTTACAGCTGCAATTAGGATTTTTTTACAAAACCATTTCTATCCCTTCTTAAAGTCACAAAGTTAAAGAAACAAATGTATGCCTTCATCTGCTTCTGCTTACAAACCGGAACCAGATTCTGCAAGCTAAAATTGGTTGAGTTTGAAATTTATTTTTCTGTGGTTTCCCTCAGAAATTTCAAATGCAGTGTTTAAATGCAAGAGCTTCCCAGCGAGGTGTACGTTGTAAAGCTTGAGTGGTTTGGATGCAACTCCAGAGTCACCTGCCATGTTTGTTTCCTCACTTGCCTGAATGAATCTTTAACTCCTCAAAGCAAATCTTGAGTGCAGGCATTGCCAAATGTGAATTCAAAATTTGTTGCTAGTGAGCTTTACCTGAATGCTACTTTTCCTACAAACCTTCCTCATCATAAATGTGCTCACTGGAATAATCACGGGATATGGATGCCAAGAGAGTGTCAATGCAATCAAGAAAAATTGGTGGAAGAACTGAGAAAGCTACTTGACAGCACTCATCCAGCTTGGATAAGGACTACTTAAACATTCCTCCTGCTTTCCTGCACCACAGGGGTCCCTTGGTACCGGAGTGCTTGTGCTCTGCCTCACACAGCGCCGTGCCCCCCACGCCTCCACTGCCGACGGCGCGCGGCTCGGCTACCTGAGCTAAAACATCTGCTGGCTGGCTGCAGCTGGAGGCTTCTGTCACAGCTGCACACCAGCCATGACAGACAGATGGGGGATATGTTTATCCTAAATGTCACATCTTTCCACTGGCATCTCAATTGGGGAGTTCAGCTCCCTGATTCCGCTCCGCAGTGACATCAACCACGGGCCGTCAGGGCAGATCGAACACAGGAAGCCTTTAGGACAAGCTGAAAATTGTAATAAGGGCATTATCATGAATCAGCTTGGGATTGATTAAACATTGTGTCATTTTGGGATAGCTCAGCCTCTGGGCCACAGACTGTCAAAATGAGAAATATGGACTAAAAAACTTAAAAATGGTTTTAAGCTGAAGCTGAATGTACTTATAAAAGAAACAAAATGATACAACCACCAAAACCAGCAAGGGCTTCAAAGCACACACCTACGGCATTTTAAATCTTATATGAGATGTCCTCAGGCACTTGACAGATCTTTCACCATACTTGTGAGCAAGCTAGGTTACAATGTTAGGTCCTCCTATTGAAATTCTGTCTTCTGACCATTTCTACCACCCTAGACACTTCCCTATCTCAAACACTGTGAAGTCACTGCTGACATTTTAGAATCTTAACGGAACCCAGCATTTCCTTGCCTATTTCTGACAGTAGCAGCTGCTAGTTATTTAGCAGCATCATTTTAAAATTATGTGGAAGAAGCTGACTGTTGCATCTGGCATGGTATAAAAGACCAATGGCTAAATAACTATCAAAATACTCAGGATGACTGTAGCCAAAGTTTCTGTGCACAAAACCTACGATGCCGAGCCATCAACATAAGAATGTAGTCAAATAAGTTCACTGTGGTTTGGTAAAGGATTACTATGGTCATCACACCTACAGCAACAAGACCTCCTGGCCATTTCTTATGTGATGAGCAGCAGAGGCAGAAGCCACACTCAGAATCTGCTTGCTAGCTTGTTTCAGTTCAATGCAGAGGTTTCAATAAAAAAAATTTATTTAACAATGAGGTAAGTTACAAGCTCTGCTGCTAGGGCCAAAGAATTTGAAGCAGAATTGGCTGAACATTTCAAACCATCTCTTATCTGGTCAAAATGTGATTCTTAGTGGAAGGCAAAACACTCCAAGTCTTGGGAAGACTGTCTGAGGGGTGTCAGAGAGACCCAAATCAAGTACTTAACATTTTCATTCTAAAAGCAGAGCAGACATTTTAACACAATTGTACTTCATTAGAATTCTTGAAGAGTTTTGGGTGTAATCCAACATGGATCAAAAGCAAAATTCAGAGGCTCGGAAGTTGTTGTGATACAGAATTATCATTCTCCAGCCTGCCTGAATTTTGCAAAGGCTGGGGAAGGGGGGGTGGGGGAGGGTAGCTGCTTTTAAAGATCAGCATTAGAAATGGAGTGATGCCAGAGAAAGGAGATTCAAAATTTAAATGTGACAAAGTTCAGAGGTGCGTGGGCTCAAGTTTGTAGTCTGGGCTGTTAAAGTGATAACACACAGGCTTGAAGCCACTTCTAAAATTATCCCTAAAAATCAGAATTTTTCCTTCAGAGACAGGGTCCAAGTGTGATCTTTGCTGACAACAGCTCTGAATCCAGCTACTTAGGGACCATCTCTATGGATTCCCAGATATGCTGATGAGCTGGCAGTTGACAATGTGTTTGTCAGGGATAACATTTTGTCATATGTATCAACGATGACATTTAATTTCTGCATGAAATTTCTGCATTTATTTTCTGGATGAAAACTGTCCAGTCCCTAAAGAAATAAAATGCTTGTTAAAAGCAAGAGGCTGTTTGATCTTCCCTTTGTGGAATTTCAAGCCTCTGACTTGCAAATCTTGTTCAACTATCATCTTTGAACCACAGCACTAGCCTTCTGTTTGCGCAGAGGCTTACGCTAAGTTGACAGATTCCAATGGTCCAAATAGGCTGCCTTCTTACTAAGGGCACTGTCTTAATGGTACAAGGAATGAGAATTAGATCTTTGAATTTCTAAGTGGTTTTGCATTTAGAAAGAAGCTCTCAAGTCCTGAGTAAGATGTACAACACTGCCAGGATCAAAGGTACATGCATTGATATGACTTCCTGTCCCCAGCTCCCAACACTTTTCTCAGTATCACCCATTTTGCAGCTGGTTTCACACTGAAGCATAGAAACATCCCCACTAGTACTCAGCTGTACTGGGTTTGTATGGCCAGGTTTTGGTAGCAGAGGACTGGGAGGGGGCTTCCCTGAGGATCTGCCAGAAGATTCCCCCTGTGTCTGATGGGGCCAATGCCAGCTGGCTCCAAGACAAATTCACTGCTGCCAAGGCTGAACCCATTAGTGATGGTGGCAGAGGCATTAGGATAATGTATTTAAGTAGAGAAGGGAAAAGCTGCACGATAGCAATTGCAGCTGGAGAAAGGAGAGAAGACACGTGAGAGAAACAGCCCTGCAGACACCAAGTCCAGTCAAAAAGGAGAGGAAGGGGATGGGGGAGGTGCTCCAGGCACCAAAGCAGACACTCCCCTGCAGTCCATGGTGCAGGCCACGATATTGCAACTGTGCCCCTGCAGCACATGGGATATCCACAATGGACCAGAGATCCACCTGCAGCCTGTGGAGTATCCCACGTACTTCATGTGATCCATCATTTACTTTTACATCTTCAATTAGAGACTCTCTTCCCAGAAGCACTGGGGTACAGATGCTTCCTATTCTTACTTCTCTGGTAAAACTGATCAATATGCCTGAGTAAAAAAATTCTTTCTCAAAAATGTTTCTATTCCCAGTCATTGAAACATCATCTCTTTGGTTTGGTTGTTTGTTTTTTTTTTTGTTTTCCTCAATCAACATTCATAGAGTAGTATAAGGAGAAGGGTAGCATTGAGACAGAGGAAGACAGATGGAAACAAATTTCAGATCCATCTAACAATGTTGTTTGCCTCTCTTTGCTTGACGTGTGTAACATGTCTGAACAACACAGTTCTACAATAGAAATATGATGGCAGAAGAGAAATGCAAGGAATAAGCAAAGCATTCTAAGAGAGATGAGGTTTGGTAGATTCGTATGCTTTAAGGTCAGAACAGAGGTTTAAACAATTCCTCCTGGCCTTCTGCATGTCACAGGGCTTTCATCTTCACCCAGCTATCCTTGTACTCAGCTCAGTGAATTTTCCCTATCTAATTTATCTTTTTCTTTTTTTTTTTTCAGAAAGATATCCAGTCTTCAGCTGAAGGTGATGAAGAGTTAGCATGTCCTAAGGGAGTTTGTTTCAGTCTTTGATCACCTTCACTTTTGAAAGGCTGAGTCTAATTTGAATTTGTCTGACATCAATTTCTGTGTCTTGGTCCTTGCTATGCCTTTCTCTGCTAGATTAAAACATTCTGTAGCACCCGTATTTTTTTTTCTAAATAAAGAAAATTATGCTGTGTATTAATCAAGTCCTCCCCACCCCCTTTTTTTTTCAGATAAATTTGAATGATCTTGAAGTCTCATGGCAAGTGATTTTCTCCAACCACCAAAATCATGTTGCAGACTTTTCCTGCATCCAATGCTGCATCATGCTGTCAAAATGTAGATACCAGAAAAAGATAGCATTTCTGAACAGGACTCAACAATGCCAGATGAGAGAGGAAACCAGCTCACGTTACATTTTCTTAGCACTATATTCGTACATCTGTGGCCTTTAAGCCTTTTTACTATTGCACCACTTGGGAAGTCTGAGCTCCACTTGCACAATACCTTATACTTCCTTTCCAGATACAGTCCAAAAGCAAGGTCTGCTGCTCTAAATACTCAAATTCACTTTTGGTGTGCTACATATCTTGGTATGAAGGCATGCAGCCTTTCTGAGCAATCCACACATTGTTTTTTTACTGCCATTATTTTTTGTATTCTTCTACTAATCTTTGTGTATCCAGCCTTTTTATCAGCACATTTACTCCTAGATCATCACTGAAAAGACTGAATAAAATGAGGTTTTGTACTGATTTCTCAGAATCCAGTCTGGAACACTCCCATTTCGTGATAACTCCCCACTGACATATGCTTTTTGAGGCCTATCATTTAGTTTTCTCTATTTTATTATTTCATAGTGTTAACTCTTTATCAAAACACCATGAGGTATTATAGCATACTAGGAAAGTCCAAATCTGAAGGCATCTTTATAAACTAGACTTGTAATTCCACAGGAAAAAAAAAAAAAAAAAAAGCAGATTTGTTTGAAAAGCCTATTTTCCTTAAATCTGTGTTGACTAGTGCTAATGACATTCTTAACGTCTTATTCTTTAGTCACTGGATTCTATATGAAATTTGCATTCTTTTATTCTGGAATGGTTTCAAAATAACTGCACTACTGTCACTCAAGTAATCTTTGCTGTTTTGTATTGAATCCAGCACAACATTAACATTCTTATAAAACTTCTGTAACTCTTCCACCAAGATTTGAAGTTAAGATCTGTGAGCTGCAGGCCCCCTCAATCAACTCTTTGACGTGAACTGCCAGGAACTATATATTTCAAGTGTCTATCCTTAGTGAGCATTGCTCAATATCCATCACAGTTGTTAACAAGCTCAAAAAGACCTCACCATCCTCATAGTGGAGGAAGAGTTGCCCTGTTTCAGCCTAAACCACCTGCAGCAGGTTCCTAAAAATTCCTCTTCATTTGGGACTTCAGTTCACTCTACCAATTTCCTCTCCCACCTTGGAAACGCTCCAGTAACTTCCCATCACACCCTGGAAATGCCCCATATGGAACATCTAGAAAAGAGCTGGCTTTACATGAACATGATGCAAGTTTTTTCGCACTTCCTCAAAAGAAATGCAAATGAATGCCTTGCTGAGCTGGAATCCAGTAGCAATGGTGCAATGTGGGCAGAAAGAACGCCTCTCCTCTGAAACACTAAAATGCCTTTTGTCTTGCAGCAGACTGTACCATCAGCCTGGCCAGCCATCCCTCTGACCTATAACCCAGGCACTATCTCCTATTCACACATCTTTCTGTGTCCTCACATTTGGGCTTTGTATAAATGTCCTGGACTTTTGATAGAAACCATGCCTAAGGCATGAATTACTGATCCATTTTCACTACAGCCAAAACAGTTGCCCAGGCATATATAAGTCAACATTTTATCATTAACAGCAACATCCTTTTCCTGGCCTTAACACTGCAAACTTGCCTGACTAAAATCACTGCAAAAAGACAAAGGTCACGTTCCCTTCCTGTCATTTGGAGAATGTTGTACCTTTCTCTAAATGTTTCTTTTGGTTTCCCCTCCTCTACTTCATGAAACATAAGCTGGTTGTCTTTGCTGTCAAGACTTCTATAGCTTACCATCCTCTGAGCATCCCCTCTGAACACCTAGTGAAAGGTCAGCTCCCATGTCTGATGGACAGTGCTGACAGACACCACCAGATCTGAAATATTTTCAACAGCACCTTTGAGCTCTCTCTGCTAAACTTTTGCAAAGCTGCTTCGCTGCCTTCCTTAAAACTCTCTTTATACTAAAACTGTAATGCTCACAAAGGAATAACAATGACAGCTAGTCCTCAGCTTCTCAGGCATCTCTGTCTCTCAGGATGAGCAACAATATTACCTCTCTTTTTTCTCTTCACCCACTCATCTCTTCACCTGAGTCTGTCTTTGTCTCTTGCTTTATATTTCATTAAAATACATAACCTGTGCTTTTTTTCCCCAAAATTATAATAATGATTGTATAAGACTTTCAGCCAGTGTTCAACACTGATATCATTCCTAACACCTCAACAGCTTTGCATGCATTCAGATAGGCATGTTGGGGAGTAAGGTTGTCAGGTAGGATTGGCTGGGCTGTCAGGGTGCAACTACATTCCTAACTTAAACAGTGCCAGGAGGTGGTCCTGGGAATAGAGGAATAATCAGCTGTACTGCTAAACAGTCTAGCACAGCCCCAGCAAAAGTCTGTAAGCACCCCATGGGAACAGCTACTCTGGACCAGCTGTCCTCCCTATACAGGAATATTTCTTAGTAAGTTTAGTTTATTTCTCCAGCCATATTCTGATAGGTTTCCCTCCTCTTAGGCTTTGACTCTTGTCTGTTTCCATGCATGACCTGGGAGTGTTGACTTTTCAATATCTGTGAAAGGCTAAAAGCAGCTTTATGCAAAGTACCACTCCAGCCCTATTATTCATTCTCTTGTTCCTTAATGACCAGTCACATTTTAAATGTTATAATCAAGTGTTTTATGCCACCAGGTTTTAATCAAGTCAGACATGCTGGAATTATTCTCATCAATGAGTAGGTCCTATGCCTCCACCTCCCTGCTGACTGTCCTACGGGAGTGGTGCTCATCAAAGCAAGATATAATCTTCTCCATGCATTACTTGCTGCATTAGTTCAATTTGTTTGAAGCATCCTGAACCTGAACTCATCTTGTGACTGCCACCTTAGCAGTACAGAAACATCCCTGGCTACTCACAGGAACTGCTGGGTACTGAAAGAAGTTATGTTAATATATTATGTTAATAACAACTGGTTGTTATTCCTGACTTTGGAAGCAGTTCTGTGCCAACTCCACTGTAAACCAGATCTAAATACAACCTCATAACTGCCCTGAATTTCTCTATTTTGTACTGTGCTCTCCAGACTATTATACGGGAAGGATATGGCTGGAGATAAATGCCCTCTAGATACATAATGACCTAATACGTTGATAGCTGCATGAAACTGGTACTAAACTAATAAAATAACATCATAGGCCAGTTACTCCTATAATTTACCTTTAAATACACCACATAGATGATGTATTAGTATTATTAGTAGTATTATACCCTATTATATATGAGATTCTATAAGGGAAGGAGGAGCATAGCATCCTAGTGCAATTTACTACCACCTCTCAATTTGATTACTACTGGGGTAAAGTTGAGAGGGTTGAGAGGAGAGAGAAAAACAGAAGATGTGAGATGAGATGTGATGATTAAAGCGTGGTCTCATCCTATTCACACTGGCAATGCTAAATTTTACTAGTCAAAAACCTCCTTTGATGTTGCAAGAGGCCTCAGCAGGAGCAATTTTGCCATAAAGATGTTTCTGTTCAGGCAAATTCTTAAGATTTCAGGTCAAGGTGATCTGCAGTATCTGACATCTCTAAAGGGCAATTTGTCATCCCTCCCCAACAGAAAACCCTAAAATCGCTAAATGCACCAAGCACACTGACAGCTCCACCTGGTCTCTTAACTATCACTTGTCTTAAAGCAGCTCTCATGGCCTTAAATGAAAAAAATAAAAAAAAAAAGTCTTCCTTAACAGCCTCAAGCACACAAATAAAGCATAGTTTTGGCTTTATCTCTCAAGAAGCCCTGTTTTAAGAGTTCAGACCTGTGATTCCTTGGAGCAAGCGTGCTTTCAAAAAGGAAATCTCTAGTCCAAGATCAACAGGGGAAGGATCAGGAGACTGGAAATAAAATCAGCCTTTAGCCTGAAGAAAGTGCACTCCATGAAAGAACCTGACTGGATTTAATAGAGGAATGTGGGCATTAATGGCTTTCAAAAGATCACAGTTTCTGGTTTGAATGAAGGATGCTTTTGACCTCTGGTATGGATACATTTGGCAATCTACTGATGTTCTCCAGTTAGTCCTTTTCATGAGCAGCAGTGTGTGATAGATCAGCACCCTGCTTCATCTTCATTGGCATTTGGGAAGAGAAAAAGACTTCAGTAAATGAGTCCTAGATTTGAGTATGACTCAAGACAGCTCAGTCAGATTAAATGGGGGAAGTTCATTGTACTGCTGAAAAATTTCAATCTCCCTTTCAAACAGTACTGCAAATATTTTTCCTGCAAAGAAAGTTTCTGTAAAGCCACTGTGTCAGACGCATAGTGACAGGGCAGGCACATCGTGAACAAGGCCATGAAAATTATATCAGACAATCTGTCGAAGTATCCCAAACCTCACCAGGGAAACCACACACTGGTACTCTCATCATGTTTTCCACCACTACCCTGCCTCAAGTGAAGCAGCTGGATTCCCATCCTTCCTCCCATGTTGCCTCCAGAGAGAACTGTCCCATGCAACCTTTTTGTATTGCAATCTGTAGGGCTTTACACAGCTCCTCCTACAATTCAAAACACCGAGATGGTGTCATTAACTCCTGAAGCCTACACACTCCTCTCCTTCTGACTGACTATCACCCTCATCGGCACAGAAACATGGGTGCAGAAATCTGTATTTAGAACAGAGTGTGCAGTTCTTCATGACACGAAACAATAAAATAGCTATCAGGGGCTATGCATGACAGGTTGCCTGTCATGAGAGCTGTCCATGGACAAAAGAGATGTCAGCCCAGTTTTGCAAACCTGCACCTCTCACAGTCCACAGCAGGTGTGGAGAGTGTAAAGATGAGGGGAGACTTGGAGAAGTGGTCACAGAGAGCTAAAGAGAGGGAAAACAAAACCTTATAATCCCTTTACCTAAGAGCTAACCTATCCTTCTCTGTAAAACAGAAAAGGCTGAGCTAGTGCTTTTGGGTTTGATTTTTTTTTTCACCTTTAATTATGCATCATCAGTGACAAGCTCATGTGGAGCTAAAAGCTGGATCTGAGCATGAAGCTAATTTTTGGAGCTATTGGCTGTTCACTATCAGGAATAAAAATGATTCCTTGTCTTCCTAGATTTGGTTTAAGGAACAAAACCTCTTTGTCTCTCCCTCCATATTAGCTGCCTACAGACAGCTCCATTTTCCATTTGTGCATTTAATTATCCCTTCCTATGTGAGCTACTTTACATTTGTGCTTATTGAATCTCAGTTTATTGATTTCAGCTCCCTTCTTGAATTCATCATAGTCGGACTCGGGGCTAATCCTATTCTCCAATGCATTGGCGATTGCTTCCAGCTTTGTGTTGCATATGAATTTGATTAGCATACTCTCCATTCCAGTCTCCAGTGAAAATGTTAATGAAAACATCGAGCAGTATCAGATCTAGAGCACATACACACAGGGCTCCGTGCACCACTGCCTAACCTGACTCTAAACCTTTAATAATACTCAATAATTCTGGGGTAGGGATGGTCAACAACACTTGGCCAAGTGATAAGCAACATTTCAATTGAGTTCATATTCTGCAGGAACAACTAACACACCTCCATCAAATGTAGGGGGAGGCCAAGAAAGCAGTATTTGAATTGGGAAGGTATGGAAGTTTGACATTTAATCAGAGTTAGAGCTCAATCTAAGGATTCCGCAACAGTCCCGGAAATTTCAGCTTCAAAAAACAAAAAATTGAGAAGGCACACTTATATCTTTGGCAAGTTTACTGCTATCTCAGGCTTAATCTCACTAGTGTGGCTCTTCTCACATACTTTTTAATGATGCCAAATGGCAAAGTAGGCTGGTTCTAGTGTGAATCTAACTTCCCAGAAATACAAGGATTTAGGATTTAAGGGTTAGTTCATGCTCATCTCATTAATCAAATCATTCATCGTGGCCAAAATATATTGGAATAGACATGGACATAATTGCTTTCATATTCTAATTTACTGAAAATGAAACAGAGTTTCCCATTTTTATCAGCAGAATTAAGCTGTTTATATCCATGACCATTTCTTAGCCATAAAGCTTAAGATTTTTTTTGTCTTTTCCTTTGGGAGTAGGGGTGTGTGTGTGAAGACTACACATTATTTTACATCTTAGTTCCCTCCCCACGTGGGTTGGTTATTGAGCCAAATTTAATATAGCAGTGCTCAATTTTTCCATGTTCCCTCTTGTTTGCAAGTTTAATTCTGACATTCATTTCCTTCCTCTCTCTCCTGCCTTGGGAGATGAGGTATTACAATGTACTTTACTTCACCTCCTTCTCTTTTCTAACACAGTGGAATCCCAGGACCCATCAGAAGAACCCCCAACACTAATCCCTGGTAACAGTAAGGAAGCAAGATACGCAGAGGTTAAGGTTATTCTATTTATAATGAGATTGATCACTTTGTGAAAACTACCAGGTATTCCTTGGAAGAGCTGACATTCCTGGCTGAAAAAAGATGCATCCAAAGAGTGCTGTTTTGGCCTCTGGAATGTATCAGATGGCACAGTGTTTTGAAAAAGTTTCCTAACTCTTTTCCAATCCTGCCCTCATATTTCTGTATTCATAGCAATAGTTTCTTCCAGAATTGTGTTGATGCAGGACTTCATCACTCCTACTGTACCTCTTGCAACAGCTCTTTGGACCATACAGGAATATTCAGAGAAGAACACTGAGAACACTGATCATTTACTTCCAAAGCCACATGCACCCAGCCAGGTTAATTTTCATTATCAGCAGTGTATGTTTGGATCTGTGACACCATACCATGGAAACTAATTTTTGAGGGAGGCTCACAAGTGGCTCTAAATAAGTATAAATAGAATGATGATGCCATAAATTTTGTTCTACTTGAGCAAAGGGTCTTTCTGACCTAATTTGAAAAGTTACCCTGGTAACCAGATGTAGATTGTGCCACCAAGTATGATGTATCACTGCATCATTTGTTCTCTTCTTATCATTCTTTTTAGCTAAAAATAGAACTGCAACTTGTTTCTGGCCTTGTCTTATTTGTTCTCACTCTCTGTTGAAAATTCTATATATTTTACTTATAAATTCATTACTAAATCTTTAATACAACTATAAATAATTTATGAGTAATTATATAATGTCTCCTAATAAACACCACTGTTCAGATATCAGATATTTTGCAACTTCATGTGATGCAAATCTCTTATTTAAGGCAACTCTATTGACAGTGGCAATGGCCTCTTCAGTCTACAGAGGACCAGTGTGGTTAAAGCTGGTCTGATACCACTGTGTTAGAGCAGAGGAAGGTTTTCTCAAACACCACCACATTCAGAAGGCCTGGGCAAAGTCAACTGGTTCCTACTCTCACCTGCAGCTGAAGCAGGTGAGAGTAGGAAAGGGAAAAATGCATTAAGTACTTGCATAAATTTAATGTCTCAATATATCCAGAAACAGCACCCGGGATGTCATTCAGTCAAAAACCATCGAAGATGTGGTTAGCATCATATTGAGTAGATGGAAACAGGTGTTAACCTGTATAGGCTCCATTTTCCAAAGGAACAGATGGCTTGGAATACGCTTGTCCTTTCTCATTTTTCAGTCATCTCATCGACTGCTTTGCTCTTCTACTCTGCAAAACCCTTAAGCCCAGGAGGAAATTCTCTGAGCTGCTACAGAGAGGCTTTTATTGCACTTTCACTTAAGAGACTCTCTCTGACCCTATTTATAACATACCCATGTTCTGAATAGGGTAGCAAGGGAAAGAAAAGCTATTGTCTGAATTGCAGAGTGGAAATGGAAGCACAGACAAAGCTCCTGAAAAGACTTAAATGATGCCTAATGATGGGGGTAATCACAAAGCACTATTCTCAAAGGCACATGCCTAACTAATCCTCATTGATTTAATTGAAAGGTGAGCAACCAATGGAAGGGGTTTTAGCATTTCACTATGTATTTATCTGCATCATGAAATGCCTGAATACCTCTGGAAATCTGGCCCTTGGCCTCTATCCCATTTTAAGAAAGCAAAGTAAGCAACTAGAGAAGTAAATCTGAGGAGTTTGGAGTCCTCAGTATGCAAGTCTTTTCTGAAAAACAAGTGTAAACTCTGTCTTTATTTAAAAATACTACCGTAGTACTTTATGTGGAAATTCCAGGACTATTAATTGATCTGCCTGACCTCATCATTCTACTCATGAATTCATCCTTCTCATTCCCTGCAGACTCTTGAGTTGGGTACTATTTACACTGTTTAGATTAGGCTTTAATGAGTACCGAAAGCTTTGCATTTTCCTAATGAGAATTGAAGTAGAATTGAAAAGTACAGGCTTTGTTTAAACAAGAACTGTGTGAATCTATCAGAATTCAAACTAAGCTACAACTGAAATACTGACTTATATAAAAGCCAAGGATGAAATATGAACTTGACTGAAAAGCATTCCTGCAAGATACAACCAGCATTAACCAGTCTCATACAGAAACAATTCCTTTGCTTGTGCAAGAATTGTACACTTACTAGTGCAAAGAATTCACCTCTACTGTCTTACAATAAGCAAAATAAATACAATTTTGAATTTGTAAAAATTAGATGGAAGGAAATCAAGCGATTTCACACAGGTGGAACTGTAGGTAACTGAAAATCCAGATGTGTAACTCTTCAGTGTTCCTTCCATGAAGAAATGAGCCAGAGAAAGAACAGAGGAGACTATGGACAGGGACTAATTCATTGTTATGGAATTAAAATAACACTCCATGGCATCTCATCAGTTAATCTGGGAAACCCAGGGCAATCCTTCAGCCTTACTCAGCTTGTGTCCTTGGCTTCTCTTATCCTTTCATGCTTTTATAAACTCTTCCAGACTTGAGTTTTCTAGTGGAACAAGTAAGTAGGTGAGAATGAGGGCAGACAATTAGTTGAATGCATTATAAAGCAAAACTTCCCAACATTAAAAAAAAGACTTTTTCCACTTGCAAATTCTCTCAGTGTGGGCTCCACACTGTGTGGACTGGTGAGTTTATGTCCCTTCTCTTCTAAAAACCCTCTTCAGCCTCCAGGGAAAAGGACACCACCAACTTTTTTTCACAGTTTCCCATCATACAATTTTTTTTGGTAGTTCTCCATTTCTACCTCTCCCAATCCATTTGCCTCTTCTGTCACAATCTATCTGTACGCCAGTGTTATCCACAAGCCTCACAAGGTAACAGAACATAATCACTTTTATGTGCTTGTCTGCCTTAATCTCTGGAAGAGTTCCCTGCAATCACTCTCTGGGGAGTTCATTTGTTAGATCATTCCCCATTTGGAAGAGCTGTATTTAATGTTTATACTATGGAAGAGATCACTGGCAGGTTTTTCCAAGTCCTGCTCTAGTTGTTGAAGTCTGTGTGAAAAGGAGCTTACTGCAACCCTTTTGCAAAAA
>VZTB01017773.1:0-106507 GCA_013397245.1 Thryothorus ludovicianus | reverse complement strand
ACAACAAAAATAAAAAACAACACCAAACCAAAAAGCAGCATTGCTTTTTCAATAATTTCATTGTTGCTTTAACATGAAGAGAATAAACTAGGCAGAATGGGTCAATTTCAAGATTACTCCTCTATAGAGGGAAAGGTTTTAAACAGATCTGTTCTGGTGTCAAGTGACATGAGCAATTTTCAGGTTATTGATCTCTTCTCAGCATAATTTCTTTGTGATTATTTTACTTCTGCATTCTTGCCTCATCACTCCTCCATAAGGACCCTCCAAAGGAGTGGTGATCTAATCTTATTTTTACATCATATGCACTCCAGTTTACCTTCCATAACTGCAGAAACAATGCTCAGCGAGTACCAGAAGTTTGGAGACAGACTTATGGGAGAATAAAAGAAGTTTTTACGTGCACTGTTCATTTTCTACTTTCCCAGACATAAGTGAAACAACCATCCCAAATTCATGCTGATAAAACTTTTAGATCCCACTATGAGCGAATTCGATAAAAGCCTGTGACATCAGCTTCACACAGTACCAATCTGTTCTAATCTTTCCCAACAACTGCACTAAACCATCAGCAGCAGTCCCACCCCCACAAATGCTCACAGCAGTACTGCTCTGAAGAC
Source organism: Thryothorus ludovicianus (assembly GCA_013397245.1). Taxonomy (NCBI): domain Eukaryota; kingdom Metazoa; phylum Chordata; class Aves; order Passeriformes; family Certhiidae; genus Thryothorus; species Thryothorus ludovicianus. The sequence goes on along the minus strand of VZTB01017773.1, from coordinate 105,887 downwards.
ATAGCTGCCCAAAGCAGACAGAGCTGCCCTACGAAAAAAGATCACCAAAAAAGCATAGGCGAGGAGGAAAAGATGACTTCACAAAGACCTAAAAAAACCTTTCTTTAATTAAAAAAATGCTTTTTATGGCTGTTGCTGGTGTTATATTGTCTACTGCTACTTATAAAAATTTGGTTCTTTCTTAGAAAATATACATCAAGTGCCATAGGCTTCTAGCTCACCTCTTAACCTCCTCTTCTCTATACTAAACAAGCTTAGATCCTTCAATCTGTTTTCACAGGACATGTACCATAGGCAAGATTATCTTAGTAGTTGTCTTCACTAGACCCTCTCCAGTTTCTCCATTTACTTTCTGAATTGTCGAGGCACAAACTTGACAAAGATTCTCCCTGGGTTACTGAGGGAGATGAAGATTTCTAGAGGAGTCAGCTCTCATCCTGAAGACATCAAACTGGCGTAACTGGACTACAACAGGATTAGCATTGCCAGCAGGTTAAGGGAAGCTCTTCCTTCCAAAAACTAGGTGAAACTGAACACAAGTGTGAACCTCTTCTGTTCTGTGCTTCTGTTCTGGTAGGGAGCCTTTCCTGGTGTCTGAGAGTTTCCTACTATGACTCCCTTATCTTTTGAGCTCCAGGACACTGGATCTTAAAGGGCAGAATCACTTTGCAAGTGGGTTGCTTTTGTTGGAGGTAAGAATAGGGTTCAAGCAAACTGAAGCTGAGGAAAGACTGGAGCTTGGAGTTCCCCTGTCCATGATGAATGTGTTTTGGATTAGGCCTTTGAGCCAATGGAGAGAAAGCTGTCTTACCTACTCACTTGAGTGATCTGCACTTGAAGTGGGTGTTGGATCAAGCAGTGAAAGGAGGACAGCTCACAGTTGTCAGTGCAAGAGGAGCTGTGCACTTGCTGTTCCATTGGGAAGTCAAGCAGAGAAGACTCCACACCTTCACTATGGATAACGAGGGATGGGGAAGTGTTTCAAGCACAAGTTCCCACTGCTGGCAGCTTGGGGACTTATTTTTCCCTTCTTATATCCTATCCACCGGTAGAAAGAAAGATGGCCAGCACTATGCAGTAGCACATGAAAATAAACACCTTCATGCAACATGATGGGTTTGCAGTATGAGGGGCAGGCAAGCATATTGGAGAAGTCAATTTTCTTATGGCCTCCCTACCTCACTGGTTAATCCGCTGTCAAATTGAAGACTCTCTCCTCCTGTTGCTATAAAGAAATTATTAGGTATGCAGACTGTTTTGAGGTTCACACTGTGAACAGTAAAGCAGAGTGAATGTACAAGTTGCACATGCTACTGTGCACATTAAAATCTTTTAATCGCTGCAAGATTGTTTATGAGGGCTGCCTTTCCCTGGAAGAGCAATGAAGCTAGTGTGCATTTTGGAAAGCTTTGCCTTAGACAAATGAACTCAATTTTGCAGACATGGGACAGCATCTGAGAAAATATCTCCTACTCTTCAGGAAAAGATGAGTCCCAACTCTCCTACAATTCAGTTATACAATTGTATAATTCAGTGATCTGAATTATATAATTGAATAAGCCAAATAGAAAGGATTGTTTTAATACCTAACTCCCCACTCTCCACCTCCACATACACCTTAATTACACACCTCTATGGTGCCTGGACACACTGAGCTCAGGAGAAAAGCCTTCAACCTTTAAAGACAGACAGTCTGAGAAGGGCTTCCAGCTTAGGACTAAAGATCAGTCAGAAAGCAGATTTTCATCATCTTAGGAACCCGGTACTGCCAATTTCAAGAAGTCACCCAAACTTTTTAATTTGCAATGATTAAATAATGCTCCACTCTTATGTGGGATCTGCGCATACTGCATAATTTGACATTTCTCCTCAAGGTAGACTATATTGCCTGGCATTCTCTGCAATGCAAAAGGAGTGGGCCACATACTCACAAGGTTTGGCTAAGATCATACCAGCACCTTTTCATTTATTTTCAGGAAGTTCTTTTCTCAAGCATCTCTCATGACAGTATGCAAAGCCTGCAAACAGGCCCCTGACCTGCAGTGGGCATTTGTTGCAGACATTTTGGGCTACAAATACACAGAACAGATAGTAAAGAGCAATTCTTCCTCTTCAAGCAGAGGAAGGCCAACCCTTCCACTGCACAGATCCGGTATAGAGTCAGTAGTGGTAAACATAAGGAAGCTTCCAGAGCTGAAAGTACTTAGGAAATAATACAGATCAGCTCACATTTTCCTGTACGTTACTGCACTGGACCCTCAAGTATTTCCAAAACCAAAAAGGACAAACAAGAAGGATTCTGGGCAAGAAACCTCAAGAGGATGCCCCCAAACAGAATTTCTATGATTCTGCAAAGTTCATGTTCAAAACCAGGAATGATAAGCAGGAGTAGCTAAGTCCCTAGGAGGCTTAGGGTAAAGGCCATATTTCTTCACTTAGCATTTCCTAGAAACTAATTCAGGTGGCTTTCTGCTCTCCGTTCTGACTTTCCTGAGTCACATTTCTGTACATTTACCTTTTCCTGATACTTATAGAACAGAGCCCTTACAGCATTGGGAAAGATCTTGCCTGATGTACCTCCACAGACGAAATTCTTGTCTGTAGCAGCTCATCAGGATATCAGGAACAACATCATTTCTCTTAGTTTTCCCCCTGTAAAACACAGATTCTACATTGCTGCATTCATTAAACACCAAGTATTCGGTGCTGCAAAGGCCACAGATGTTGAAAGGATGGTGACAGAGAACCTTCCACCCCAGAAACCTCACCCATCCAGAGTGTAAATGATGGTGCCAGCAGCACTTTGCCAGGTCAGTCACGTAGCTGTCAGATACAGCTGAAAGGATGGAGAGCAAAGAGGGTGAAGTACAGTCAAGACACAAAGTTCAAGCCTCATTTTGTTCTTTACCAAAGTTTGGTTGGGAAGAATTGGCTAAGGGCCCATTTTCCATTCAAAACCCAAATAGCTTTGATAATTAGCAAATCTATTGGAACATGTGCAGAGCCTAGGCATAAAAGACAAGGCAGATGATAGCGTGTCAAGAAATCATATTTGATGTAGATTAAAATTACTGAAATATAGGGAATTATGGAAAAATACAATCATTTTGCAATTAAGATTAGGACTAAAAAAAGGATTTGCATTCATTGTAACAAGCAAGACCAGTAACAACTAACAACCACCTATGGAGATGGAGCTATTAACATGCAAATGATCATTATTCTGACCGAGGTATTTCTACCGAAAATGTGCCGTTTATGCAGATTTTAAAGAAGTTTTTTGAAGCAAAGTATGTATGGATAAAGAACCAGGAGTGGGAACACTGTTTACTCAGGAAAACTGTTCTGCTTGACACAGAAGAAAACCAAGAAACACAATTACTGAGCTAGGGCTGGAACAGACATGGTGTGGGATTCCAGCAAACCTCCCTGACAACACGATTACAATGGAGAATGAGATTTGAGGCCAGAATGCTAATGTAAGAAATGCAAACCTTTATTTAACAAATTAGAGGAGTAAAAAGCAGGGAAAAAAAAGAGGATGCTACTGACTTGAAGGCAGGAAATAGAACGAGATAGGAAATTTTTGTGGAAATTTTAGAAATACCTGAGCTCTTCAGATGTAACCAAATACTTTACACCACGAGCACAATTCACAAGGACAAAGCATTACCTGGAAGTACCCTAAATACAGCTTCCTCTGTTATCAACATTCTTTGTGATTACTGGCCGAATTTCAGTGGAGATTTGGCTCCTTCATACTATATAGGTCTTAACTAATTAGTTGAGGTCCATTTTTACAGGCAGGGGAAAAGGACCACTGAGCTCTAGTGGGAGGCAAAAATGAGTAAGGAGCTCATTCAGAATAGTCAATTAGTGGCAGGCAGCACAAGACTCTATCTTGCCTCTGTGTTGTCAAGACCCTGGCAGAGGTCGGTGAATAAGGAGAAGAGACAAGTATAGCAGGAACCAAAACTGAAGAGGAAGAGACATTCCATTACTGTGGGAAAATTCTACCTTTAAATAAGGTATAGGAGAATGTTCTTCTGCAAACTATGGCAGTGTGTTTGAGAAAAAAGACACTGAGTTTCACTGCAGCTCCCTTTTACATTCATAGAAATTCAGATCTGTGAAATCTCAAGCGCCAGGGAAAGTGGCTGCTTTCTAGGAGTCAGGTTTACCAAATTTCTGAAGGTCCTGGAAGTCTCTTTTGTGACTTCGGTAGCTCCACTCTATTTTAAAACTGCATTGTATGGCCTTATCAGAGAGCCTTTAAAAGATACAGGAATGTGTGGATTTGATCTGTGTGGTAGAAATGGGGTGAGGGTGGCAGCCACAAAGTGCAGAAGCTGGGGAAGTTACATCAATCTTTCACTTATCAGGCTGCACTGCTCTTGAAGTCCTACATGATCCAAAAGAGAGGCATTTTAGGAAAATGTGAATTTGAAAATATAAAATAACTCTGTATCCTGAAGTGTACAACGAGATTCTTTCATCTCTGAACGGGTGTTTTTCAAAAATTTCAAAAGGCAAACACATTTCTGCAAACAAAAACCACCCACCTGCTGATGAGACAAAAATAAAATAAACAGGCTCAGTTGGTGTGTCTAAATTCTACTGTGCCAAAACCAATGAATGGACCTTTAACACGATTCCTTTTTCACAGAGAACTCTTGTTGTTTTATTTGTCTATTCTAATGTCAACACCACCAGATAAATGCTGAATACCTTGAACAGTGTGCTGTAAGATAAGAGTGACTAGCACATTAAGGTTTTTTGCCCCACAATGAACATATAAGCAGATGTTGTAAGAAGTCTTTTTGGCCTAATAATTACTAAGGCAGGATCCAAGTATTTCAGAGTATTTCAGAAAATCTCCTAGATTCCCCGATTACAGAGTCACAGAATGGATTATTTTGTTGCCACAGTGGGTCATCTAGTCCAACCTCAGTACATCTACTTGCTTTTCTACAGTTGTCAGAAGTATTACACAATCCCTACCAATGGCCAAGGCATAGGGGATCAGTGAATGGCTTATCTGGCCACCATCCATGCTGGTATTAGCTTGGATAAAGGAAAGCCATGGATCTTCTACCTCCTATTACCTTGTGTATTGGAGAATTAACTGTAAGAGAAACGCATCATGTTCAGTTTAAAATAACCTACCCAAGTGGGATGATTCCACAAACCCAGAAGCAAATTGAGGATAAAAATACAGTGCTTGGCTAACATAGCAATTATTTATTATTTCTTTTTAATATCAACATTTAAGTACTGTATTTTATTAGTCAGGAAATTCTGTCATCCTCATTTTGCCCAGAAAAGGGGAGTGAACTGTAATTTGTAAAGCTGTACTGGCCCCTTGATTGCTCCAGTCTAAGTGAGGGACCCTGCTGGAATGCCCACAGCTTCTTTCTCCTTCAGGCCATGTAACTAATGCTCCTTCCCATCAAAACAAAGGACTGTAAAAAGAGGGAGGAGGTAGTCATGTTCCCCTTGTTGCCCCCAGCAGGAGCTCGAATGTTCTCCCAGACTGTCAGTTGAGACATGGATACAGCAACTAAGGCTGTGCTGTCCTAGTAAATTTGAATGTGCACAGATGCAGTAATGTTAATAAACTGCATGCAAGTTCGCTGTCATAAGGCTTGGCCTGTTAAAATTTGTATTTCAATTCCAAGCCATGGATGATCCAAGGGTCATTCATAAGTGGAAAGCGGCATGAAACTACACTATTTTGGGAATTATGAGTGGTTTACTACCAGAGATATGATTCCATGCCAGGTGGCTTTACTGCCTGAAAGTGCTGCAAGGTACATTTGATTTAGTAGTACAGACATAACTCGCTGGAGATCACCCAGATAGTCTGTGGTAAAGCTGTGACTACAGCCCAAGTTGCCTGAGTTCTGGTCTGGCTCGTAATCACTCAGTCACATTTCCAGTACCAGTGCTTCTCTTGTTCAGCACAAGCTTTTTAATTTGCGCAGCAGCAAGTTACTTGGACCAACAGTTGTCAGTTTGGGTGAGTCTGTGCTCCTACGACTTGCTCAGTAGCAGACACAAACTTCTCAGCCCACGGATTCCAAAAGCTGTGAAAATCCAGACAGTATTCTGCAACATACACTTAGCCTTCGCAATATAAATATACTTCATGCTTTCTCATCATATGTTTCCTCAATACTACAGCCAAATGCATGGTCAAATCACATATCCTTGAGTCTCAAGACAGTTACTCAAGCTCTTACAAGGTCCTTATAAATGCAGGCATTTGGGTCTTAAATTCAGAACAGAGACCTGCCAACTGATCCTCGGTATAGATCCGTATGGAAACATATTGCGTGCTCTTCTTGGCTAGCACATGATGGTACGTTCACCCAGAAATATCATGCCACATGGGTATAACATGAAAATCTAAGAGGATGGGCAGCAAAAGACTCTGCCTTCCTTTTCCTAGAGAAAGTGCAATTTTATGGCAGCAAAAAAACAATTAGCCAATATCCCTCTCTAGTTGTCTCTGCTATAGGACAGTTCAAATGAACAGAGCTTGATTACTACTGCAAGGCAAAGGCTTTTTGAATCTTTTGTGATTCCTGCCTTTCAGTCAACTCTTATAACCAGATGAGGCCTCAAATCCTAAATCTCAGTTCTCTCAAATTCTGAGAATCTGACCAAATGTTTTCATTTGGTTTAATTGGACATAGAATCCCAGGATTGTTTAGATTGAAAAAGACCTCCTAAGATCCTTGTGTCCAACTGTTAACCCAGCACTGCCAATCACCACTAAATCATGTCCCTTAATGCCACATATACACATCTTTAAAATACCTCCAGGGATGGAGATTCACCCGCTTCCCTGGGCAGCCTGTTCCAGGGCTTGATCACCATTACGCTGATGGGATTCTTCCCAAAATCCAATCTAAAACTCATCTGCAACTTGGGGTAATTTTCTCTTGAAGTACCAGTTGTTACTTGAGAGAAGAGGCTGACACTGATCTCTTCAATTAATTATTTCAATCAACTGTGTCTTGTGAGCCAGATTCTTCATTCTAGCAGACACTTAGAATCCTTCTCTAATGCATCTTTCCACCATACAGAACAACCTCTATGTGTTTGAGTCTGCATGCTCATCTTTCATCAGGCAAATAAACTGAAGTTCACATTATGTGTTCTAGGATACTTGACAACAAATACTTCTTTATAATTGCAAAAGACTCTGTGGTCCTAGTGACTACAGCCACATGTCAGATAAGCTATAACAATTAAATATGAGTAAATATAATAAACCAGCTTTTAAAATATGTCAGTATAGAAAGTAACCTTTATATAACCCGTAGAGGAAGAGATGAGGACTATTTAGGTGGAAGGACCAAATTACAGAGTGAAAAGGATAACAAAGAAAGAAAAAAGGGCTATAAAAGCAACTTTCCTTTATATTACCTGCACACACATACTGCTGCAGAATTACATATTTACTTTTGTAGAGTTTCTGAGCTGTTGAAAATTTTCCTACTCTCAATGTTGAATTTAAGTAAACTATAAGTAAACTATTCAGCAGAGCCAAGCAGTTCTGAAGATCTACCTAGCTGACAGTACATCCTTACACCAAAGCTTGACACAGAGAAGAATCCTGGGACGCATCTATAATAATATTTGAACAGTGGTGACATAAGAGAGTGACACAAACTATAATGTTCTTTGCACTTGTTCTCTCAAAAGCTCATTTACCCCAATTCTACATCTGTAAGGATCTGAACAGTTTGAAAATCACTGTTTGTCCAGTTACTTTCAAATTATTTGGTGTGAAGAATATTTTGAGCAGTGGCCAAGGCGATGCCTGGTCCTGCTGAAATTGTTTGTTATAAATCAAACATAGACCAAGGCCTCTTAAAAGTTTATGGAGATTTGGATGCAGCAACTCAGTTGTGCATTTTCTGACCACTAGATTGAAATGTTGTACTCCTGTGCAGGAAGCCTTACGTATGCACAGCCAGCAGTTCAATTTTCTTTGCAACATTGGTAATTTTAATATAATCTATAAGGTGGATGGGAGACAAATGCCTGGAAAGCAGTATTGCAATGATCTCTTTGATGAGCAGAGAGTTCACTTTCCAAACAAAATGAGCTAAAGAAAGAGAAGGATCAGCTGTTTGCAGGACTGATCCTGTCTTCTCTTAAAGCATACCAAACCCATAAGGTCGTGGAAATGTCAAGAGGATTTCTTAGACTGCAACAAATTCAAGTTCAGTTGAAATGTTCAAAAACCCATAGCTTGAGAATGGGTAATGGAAGCTGAAGATCTGGCTCCTTAAAGATAAAGGGTGTTTCATATTGCTTTCCTAATTGTTCTGGGGGAAGAAAGCTGTTTGCAGCATGCTCTGTTCAACCTTGGGACTAATGGGAGGCATGAAGGAGCCTTGTTAACAAACAAGAGGCTTTGGAGCTTTGTAATGGAGAAATGGTGCCTACAAAGCTGAGTTTTATGCTGAGTTGGTTATTTTCATCTTACACAAGAGTGGGATGAACAGTGAGAGCACTAAAAAGACTAAAAGTACAAAAGTATTGTTTTTCACTTTACAGAATGAATTTAATTTTTTTAAAGAAAACCCCCTGCCCCAGAAATTCCCCTGCAAAATTTTCCATCAGAGAGGGGAACGCAGGACAAGAAGGGGCAAAAGAGTTTGGTAAGGTGACAGAAAATCAGCCAAGAGAGAGAGTGTTCAAGGAGAGATTTAGCACTCTCTCTTCCCCAGGAAACAGTGCAGAAATGGAAAAGTATTTTTAACAGAGGAAGACTACTCAAAAGATCCTGAAGGCTTTCTGCCCAGGTTTAGCTTTCTTAGCATTTCAGTTGCTTTTGGGGCTGAAACTGCATTGCAAACTTTGTCCACCAATCCTTCCCACTAGCAAAAAAGCAATGTATCTCACAAATTCCATATGGCAATACAATTCTACCAAGAAATGGAATTTTTTTCCCGTTATGACCTAATTTCCGAAAACCTTGAGGCAATTTTCAGCCTGATAGTGGCAGATGCTGCACATTAGACAGCCATGTTTTCAAGTCAGGATATTTACCTGGATCATAGTACTTATGCTATTCTCTAGTTGCCTGTGCAATATCCATCATCATGTTATTCAAGCACTCTTGGTATCACTGTGTTGGTATAAACAGGACTGATCACACTCATTACAGATTATAAACCACCATCACACCTTTTTGCAGAATGTGACAAAAGATAAAGCAAGCAATAGTTCCTTCTCTAAGTCTCAAAATACAGTAGTTTAGCAGTACCAGGTTAAAATACAGCAAATAATCTTGCCAGAAAATGGCAGACCTCTAGTAATCATGAAATGGGCTATTTCCATTGAATACAGCTCTTCTAAGCATCTTCTACAGTTAGTGACAGAAGGAGAAAGCCTCATTAACTGTGACATTATCTACAGCCCTTAGTCTTCCTCTATAATTCTGAGCTGGTGGAGTGAGGTTTGGAGACTGCTTCAATCCACAGCTGAGCTGTGGCTAGAGGTGTAACAAACCTACGTCCAGGTGTGACAAAGACATGCCACGCCTTTGCTGGGCCCCTTTCCTCTCTCTGGTTTACAAGGCAGGAAGTTGATTGTGGCCTTAGTCAAAATCATGTGAAAGCCTTTGCCTCAAACTACACAGAACATGTACTATCCCTGGTTCTCTGGAGAGCTTTCTCAGGCTCTCATGTGCTGAGGTGACTTTTAAGCTGATGACACACCTACTGAGCAGCAGATCAGAGCCAACAGCATGGGCAACACCTGGAATGAGAGGGCAAGCAGGAAAGAAAAGTAGTTCTGTTCCAAAATGAAGACACGAGTCCCACTGTACCAACTTTCTGTCCCCACTTTGATACACCACCAGCCACCATATGTGAGAAGCTTAATGCTGAGAGGAAGGATGGTGAGGAGGCTCATCAGCCTTTCATCTCTCCCCCTCCCAAGCACCATCCCTGCTGCTGTTTATGCCTCCCAACCCCAGGGACCAAAGAGCCTATTAGACTCATTATCCTCCCTCTGCGGATGCTCCCCCTGAGAGGTTCATTAGGCCTTGCTGCCTGACAGCAGGCAGACAGAGAACCAGGTGGCCACCTTCTTTTGCAATGCCAGTGTTATTTCTGAGGGGTTAGACTTCTGGGAAGAGGCTTTTAAATTCCCTGTTTCCCAGACGCAGGGAGGCCTCCATAAAACCCTTCCTGCACAGATGGATTGAAGAAAGGCATTACACTTGGTACATTCTCTGCAGGAGTTCATTACCAGAGGGAAAAGAGAAGTGTGAATCCCTTGGTGTCTCTGTCAACAAGCTTAGAAAAGCAGTTTCTGCCCCTCCTATCCCAGAATCACAAGCATTTCACTTGCATGACTCCAATACTCTCCAAAGCCATCACATAACAGTGCTGGAGATGGGGAGATGAGGCTGGTGTCCATCCGACCTTGAAAGAGGCAGAGAAAAAATCGAAGTTGGAAGAACTAGCTTAAACTTTATTGCTGCTACTCTTCCTGCTTCCATCTCACTTTGTATCTCTCAATGCAATATTGTATTTCTTTTCAAACTTCAAATCTATTTTATAACTTTAGTTAGGCTTTATTGAACTGCTTGGATTTTTGGACACAGAAAAGAAAGGAAGGAAAATTTCTGGCAGAAAAGATACCAATATTTCTGGAAAAAATCTGAAGGGAAGGACTTAAACAGAAACTTCAAGATGCAACTTAAAATAGTGAACCTACCCCCACTCAGTCCTACTTTTTCCTGCTTACACTCTGACATTGAGATTTCTTGCTGCAGGCACTTCCTCATGTATCTGCTTCCATGTGCTACAGGGAAGATATCTTTGTTAGGGATGGAAAAATTACCTTTCCACCTGGTATTAAAGGAGGCTTTGAGGGCTCAGAGATTACTCTTTCACCTTCTTTGTCACCAGTATATTTTATTTGGCTCTGGTTTGGTGTGTGCTCTTCCTTTTGAGACCATGAAGAAAGACTGGGAATGGGTAAGGTAGCTGACATTTAAGAGGGGCTTCTCTGCAATGAGTTAAAAGCTCACAATAAAAACATACATGTATATATATAGTAGCAGTTTTCTAATGTGCCATTTCCAATTGAAACTTTATTTATAGAGCAGCCATTTAAGAGAAGTGTGGGAGTCACAGCAGCATTTCAATTGCATGTCAGGAAGAACACTGGCCCTGTGGTTGAGATAAGTGACAAGAAGAGAAGAGCTGGATGTTAGGCTGAGAAAAAAGATGACCTCGGGCATATCATTATACTTCCCTCTTCCTCACTTTTCCATTCTGTTATGCTGAGATTTTAAACAATTACCTGGCCTGACAAGTGCAATCAGTATGTAAAGAGCTCTGAAGTGGACACCAGCACTCAGCTGATCCTCATGCAACCACAAGCACTGCTGGGAACAAGAGGCAAGAGGGGGGCAGCAAGATTCAACAGCAGCCTGTGTTCCACTGCAGACACTGGATATGTTTGGGAGTTGTACAGACTACGTACTTAGATACACAGCTTGCTTATTCTCCCTTTGAATCAGGACGAATAAGATGACATAGAATGGCTAACTGCACACAGGTATAAAAACCAGAGAGATCTCAGTGCCAAAATCATGACATCAGAAATAAAGAATAATGGCAACCAGCATTTAAATTAGAAAAACTACAGTTCAGAGGCATACGGCCTAGAAAAAGCAGACTGAGAATCCAATGCCTTTTTGGATGGGTTGAGTGCAAGACCACATCATATTGGCTAGCTGTGCTGTGCTGGCTGATACTAATATGGGAGATTAAAACTGCCCTTCAGCTTCTGCTATATGTTCATCTGGGCAACATGAACAGAAGAAGAATACAAATACTAACAGTGCAGCACTCACACACATGCACAGTTCTGCAGCACGCACAGCAAAGATGACACATCAGTCAGGGATTCAAGGGAGTTTTGGGGACAGAGTACAAGCAGGAGTTTGAGAGTGTGTAGAAAAAAGCACTGTATCTGGGCACAGAGAAGTTATGCATACTTCAGAGAATCCTTCCTGCCCCCTGCAAAATGTGCTATTGACATTACTTATTCTCCTTGGAGCAGTCACCAGCTTTCTTTGAAGGACAATGGTACCACAAGAGAATGTGGGCTGGTTGTTGGCAGCTGTTTGCCCCTCGAGGGTGCAAAAGGTCCTAGTATCATGGAATTAGAGAATATGCTGAGTTGTTAAAGACCTATCAGGATCACTGAAGTCCAATTCTTGGTCCTGGACAGGACACCCCAAGAGTCACACCATGTGCCTGAGTGTTGTCCAAGAACTTTTTGAATTCTGTCAGGCTTGGTGCTGTGACCACTTCCCTGGGGAGCCTGTTCCAATGCCCACTCACCCTCTGGGTGAAAAACCTTTTTCCTATATCCAATCTAAACCTCCCCTAACTCAGCTTCATGCCATGTCCTCTAGTTCCGTCACTGGTCACTAGAGTGAAGAGATTGTATCTGTCTGCTCTTCTCCCCGCTATAGAGAAAGTCGTAACTGCAATGAGGTATCCCCTCAGTCTCCTCCTTTCCAGGCTGAACAAACCAAGTGACCTCATCCACTCCTCACAAGGCTTCCCCTCCAGAACCTTCATCTTCTTTGTGGCCCTCTTTTGGACACTCTCTAATAGCCTAATGTCTTTTTTATATTGTGGCACCTAAAATTGCCCCCAGCAGTTGAGGTGTGGCCAGCCCAGCTCAGAGCAGAGCAGCACAATCCTCTCCCTTGCCCAGCTGGCCATACTGTGCCTGATACCCCCAGGAAACAGGTAGCACTCCTGGCTGCCAGGGCACTGCTGGCTCATATTCAACTTGCCATAGACCAGGACCCTCTGGTCCCTTTCCACAGTGCTCCTCTCCATCCTCTCGTTCCCCAGTCTGTACACAGAACCAGGTGCAGAAGTGCCTCGCTTCAGGTGCAGAAGTGGCACATTCCCTTGCTGAACTTCATATGGTTAGTGGTTGCTCATCTCTCTAATTTCTCTAGGTCTCATTGAAGGTGAGTTGTGAAGATCAGGGAGCAAGACATCAGGGATACAAGCACATAATGGCATGATTTGGCTGTAGCCAGTCTAGATGACTTACCACAGACTTGGGAATGGGAATGCTATAGACAGTTTGGGAGCAGGAATTTTAGAGGCATGAGCTGTAGGGCAGAACCCCAGGGAAAGGTTCTTTATAGCTGTACTGGATAGATTACTTGGAGAGAAACATGCTCTGAATTCAAAGGAAACTGAGATAATATCAGTAACTCAAGGCCTATGCATGCAGAATTCAGTATAAAGTAAGTTTGTTTCATTATTTTCCTGCAGAAATAAATTTGCAGGCACTTCTGGTTGCTGAAAGAGACTTAAAAACGCATAGATAAGATGAGGTACAACAGAACTGTGTCTATGATTGGAAAGACTGTGCAATCAACGTATAATTAACCTGTGAAACTTGTTGCCAGAGGATATTATAGAGGAAAACAGATTAGCAAGATTCAGAAAAGGATTAGACCTTACAAGAATAGCATCTGCAGCTAGGCTTGCTAAAATAAAAACCATATGGGTTATTAGCCTTCCCACTGCAGGGTATAAAATGATGGCAAGTTGGGGTCAGAAAGCAATGTCTCCCTATTATTTAGCATTGTAAAACGAGCCACACCAGGGGGTTGTTACAAGCCTATCTAAAGCATCCAGCGCTGGCAGTGGTTAGGACAGAATACTGGACTGGATGGGCCATTAGTTTGATACAGACAAGCAATTTCTTATACCATTCTGCCCTCATTTCCTGGGAGAATTCCACTCCCCAAACTGATATGCACTCCAAGCAATTGAAATTCAAGTGTAAACATGTTATTGCTTGAGCAATTTGTGGGCATACAAAGGTACAGCCTAGCAGTTAGACCCCAAATCGAGGCGCCTTGTGGACAAAGAGATTTTTCTATTACAGCTTTGTGATCACCACCTACAGACTTCATGGTTGTCATTCAGCTGGTCAGGATCAGTACAGGTGCAACCAAAATCCCCCTTGCACAGGCCCTTGGTCTGCAGGCAGTAGAGAAATCTCCTCATTGTGGGAGCCTGTACCTTTGCAGCTGCACTGTTTGCCCGCCCATCCTGTGGGATACAGCAAAGTGAGGAGAGCAATCAGGATGGAGCACAAGCACAGAATAGCATTTCCTTTATCCTGCTGTTGCTGAGGTTTTCCCTTTCCATATCTCACTGTGGATAGCTTCAGAACACTTCTACTGGTAACCTTCTGCATAGCAGGTTAGGCAAGAGTGTGTCTCTGTCCTACTGAATCAGACAGGAGAGCAAAAGGTGAGGAGTGACAGATGTGGTGAGGCAAGAGCAGAAGGTATGCAGGGGCTGTAGGGTAGGTGTCAGGAGGTGAGGCAAGGACCAGGACTATGAACATGTGGCACAAGAGTGAGAAGCAGAGGGGGAGGTTGCTGGGGCTGGGGTGTGCAGTGAAGGAGGCAGAAGGACTTGCTGCAGACACAAAGGGTGCAGGTTTATGACTGCATGATCACCTATGAGGACACACTGCACAGAATCAAAGGCTTACATCCATAGGGTACAGATGGACCAGCAGGCAAACACAAGCAGAAGGGAAGGTCCAGTGGGAAGTATGTAAAACACTGTTTATTCACTCTAGTTCCTACTCAGAGCTACAGCCAAAAGCAAAGCAAATGTCAGTAATGACAGAGGTGAAAATGTATGATATATAGGTGTGAACAGTGTGCCAGTGATGCTGGGAAAGTGCATTGGTATAGGCACCTGCTTAGAAGTGTGTGGCATTGCTGTTCCACCACTTGGAATCTGGGCAGCATGGGGTGAGTGCTTCACATCTAGCAGGATTGCAAGAGGCAGACAAGATGTGACTCTCCTCAGGCCCTCTCTCCTTCCATGGAACAAACCATTTCAGAATTAGAGTGGAATTTAAGACCATCAGATTAGGAACAAAGACAATTTTGGGTGATGCACTGTTCATACCAACCTCGAAATACATCAGTGTGCATGTAAATTTTAATGGGATAGGTTCTGCCCTTCAGATGAACTGGTAACTCCTGATTTTCATTTTCTAATTCTACTCCCAGTCACTTCAAATACTTCTGTGAAGTGCTTAGAGCCCTATAGGTCTTGTCTCCTCTAACACTGGTCATAGCATTTTACAGGAGAGACCATATTTTTGGGACATGTCTAGTCCAAAAGGGACTGGACCCTTGTAGAAATCATTCAGTTTTCTGAAAAACACAGTTAAATGTTTTCCACCTGCACAACCAACATCTCTCAGTCCCTGGCTCGAAGGTCAAGTGTCCACTCTGCATCAGATAGCCTGATCTTCAGAGACTGAATTTACTCGTATAAAGGTCAAACTAGTAGCACAGCTATTTCCCCACAGAATTTTCTGTGATTCTGCCTTACCGCTGCAAGCCCAGAAGTCATCTCTCTCTCTCTCTCTTCTGAACTCTGGCCTATCAGACTTGGCAGTTGTCTCACGACTTATGGGGATCAGCCCCTGAAAAGTCCCTCTCATTCCTGAAAAGGTCGAGTGCACACAAACCCCCACACAAGCACATGTCCACAGAAACACGGGCAGATGCCAGGATTCACAGATGCACACACAGCTTCCGAGCTCCGCGCCGCTGTTTTCAGCAAGGACCACTCAAAGCGTTTAGCCCGACGTGCTGTGATGATGATGTAAACGGGAAAAGAAAAGCCCTTCACCTGTGAAACTAATTAATAGTCAACAAACTTGCTTCAAGGTAGGAGAGCTGGCACTGGAGAGCCGTGGCGGGGAGGCAGGAGCCCGGCACAGCTGCTAGGTGGCAGCAGCCGCTCGCCAGCGCAGGGCTGCGGCTCGCCCAGGTGAAGGCCGGCTTCAATTCCCGGAGAATTTGATGCTCGTCAAAGTGAGCCGCTCTTGCAGCCCCCACTGCAGCTAAAGCGCTCAAGGCTGCTGCTGCCGCTGCCCATGACGGGAGCATACATAAACATGAAAAGAAAGCCGTCCTGGGTTTTAAGGCACATCACAATTGGGGTTGCAGCTTTTGAAGGGGATGTAGCTGAACAGATACCTTGTGATGATGCTGATGAAATCACGCCTTATCAGTAAGCAGGGAGGCTGTGTTGTCCTCCTCCATAGCTATTTCAGGCCCCTTTATCACCCCTTATCAAGGTGAATACTTATCTTCCAAGGGCTTTTCAAACACCACCTAATTAGTCTCCCCAAACCCATAAGCAAAGCAGGGGAGCCAAAGCCTTGTGTTCTGTGTAGAAAATGAGACTGAAACTCTGTGAAGGGCTCCAATTTAAAAGCAACCTTCACTGAAGCACGTGGGAAGTGCTGCAGCAGATTTAGGGGCACTTTTAAGGATGCCAGTTGAATATTATAACCTCGTTATTCATATAATTAATACTGCAACTACTACTGAATTCCATGTGTTATTTATAGAAGCATTATATTCCAGTTATTTTCTGCAGCTCTTGTCTCTTTGACATGCAATAGATTTCCTTGTGGAGTGTAGGCCCGCACCACCAAGGATCCATGGGAAAGGCAGACTTTAAGCAGAATATGGTTAAATATTCTGGGCCATTTAACAATGAGGTGCTGTTGAACAAAGCTTGAAAATTGAAGGACCGAAATTCAAACTACTCCAAGTCAGAAAGCCCCCACAATATCCATTTGCTTGCTGTGAGCTACAATAGCCAACAGTTATGGACAAGTCTTGACCCTTCATGCTTTTTGCTGGCATGAAGAGCAGGGAAGCAGTAGGGAATATTGACCTCAAAATCAAGTAATTTGGCTTCAGGGTTAAGATCACTCACAACTGTCTGGAGGTGTATCAATTCTCCCTCAGTGAAATTGGCTTGGGCAGATATTACGTTGACTTGGCTTAGTTCATGCTTGGGAAGTTTTCTTTGTGCTCTAACAAGAAAAGGAGTGGTTTTCAGTAAGAAATACTACTCTCTTTTTCTCTGCAGGTAGGGAAAGAGGACTCTAGGCCTCTGCAGGGGACTCAGTAAGCTCAGTATCAAGGTGGTATAAATGTTGTTTGTCTGCTTCACGTAACAAGAATGGTCATAGTTGCTCTGGGCCTCTACGTCTTTAAACAACCATACAAAGTGAAAACAGGTTGTTTAGGTGCTGTCCTTCCCTGGTCCAGGAGCACAAAATGTTCCCAGAGATGTTCCCTTTAGCCCTCTGATGTTGCAAGAAAACTGAACCAAAACCATACCTCCCATTTCTAAAGAAAACCAGACCAAAGACTGCAATTGAGCTCTGGGCCCTTCCTACCCGCAGTAGTTAACAGTTAACTCCTTCTCTCCAAGTTCTGCACCATCCAACTAGCACCTTCAAAACCCAGCTTCCCATGGAAGGGGGTAACCTGACACCTAAATAGTGTGTGGATGGAAGTTTGTGCCATGCAGCCTGACCCCTGGCTCTCTTCTATTAGCAGGATAGGACACAAAGACTCCTCTCCTGAGTGTTTGCTTTAATCACTCCACAAGTGGAAACTGCCCCTGCCACTTCAAAGACCCTGCAGAGAAAGGACCTTTAAAGAAAAGACATTATACTTCAGGAAAGTGTAACACTACAACAGGGGAAAACATTTGCCAAGCTGTAAGACAGGAGTGAGTTTTAAGACCCTCTTATCCTTGGTGTTAACCAAGGCAGATCATCCATTCACTCTTGTGGATGAATGACATTTTGGGCTTCTTAACTTCCCCTCATACAACACACAGTAAAAACTGTATGGGGCTGCAGGCTTATGCAGGCTCAGGGCAGGGCAGGGCAATCATTTACAGACATTTGAGCTTTGCAGAGGAAACTCCCTTGCAAAACCCATCAGTTTGCTCCTTTGCAGTAGTGGAAATCACTCCCTGTCCCCATGCTCATTATAGATATTGTGAGGTGCTATTTTTGAGGATTGGCTACATGTCTGTTCTGACTCACTGCCTTCATGGAGGCTGCTCACTTTGTTTTACTCTACTCATTGTCCTTCTGCTACAGGATAAACTTAATATTTGCCTAATGTGCCTGATACTTTGTACATCTGTTCTAGGCAAACAAAGCTCTTTTGCTCCCCACCTCCCCTCAAACTTTTCCCAAAACCAACATGCTGAGGTTTGCTGCCAATTCAAACATAGATGCCAGGTCGATGAGTTATAAAAATGGCTAACATTGCAAGGTGAAAGAGTATTCCTCCACTTAACTCCTGCCTAGTTAGCTAAATAGCACTTGATCCATGTAACTAGAGATGCTGTCTGTTCCTGAGACCCACAGTTAGTTCCTAGCAAGCCTGCTGGTTAATTTTCTCCACCCAGTCTGGACTGTTTAATTTATAAATTACATTAAATAAAACTAAAATCCTGTTGGGGCTGCTAATATATCATTCATTAAATATTATGTAAAACAGCAGAGATACATATTTTCTGTTAGGCCCAGACACGTTACTAACTCCCTGCAGAGATCATGTGTGATATCTCTGGATGCAGGCATGCTGCCTAGATTCCCCCTGAGGACAACTCATCCGTCCTCCCACCATCTGTCGGCGTGCTGGGGTTCCTCTGTCACACCTAGGCAGCCAGCTCTGGGCTGTGGATTCTGCTCTGTGCCTCTGACACTCAGTGTTAAATGGGCCTTAGTGCCCTCCCTGACATGCTGCAGAGGAGGTTGCACCCCTGGATCTCTACGTTTCAGACTTCTTCATGCCACAGGTGTGACGCAAAGTCCCTGGAGCGTCATTAAACCCGCACTCTGAACAGATTAGAGATGCATTTGTCCTTCCCTGTGTTTCCCTGAAGGCTAAGTTTCATGAAAAGCCAGAAACTTTACAGAGTGCAGCAGAGCTCATCTCCATCTATTCCAAGTAACCTCTCCATCCAGTCAAACAACTCAGCTGTCATAAAGGAACAAATGGAGCCATGCAGGACCAACAAGGAGCAGAGAAACAAAAGAGCCTAAACTTTTGGCAGGAAGTTTCTGTTGTTATTTCTGAAGTGTGTTTAGCATGGAGACATATTGTACATTTAGCATAAGTCCCCGGGACCCTAATGAGCTCCTAATGTACCCCATGCTTCAAGGGTTTTCCAAAGAGACCAGTAACTTAGCAACAATGGCAAATCCTTGACAGACATAATCAGTATTTGTGCTGCAGCTTTAGGCTTCCACTCTTCACTCCCACTATGTGGAAGGTGATTTTGGCTGGGATTTCTTCCCTCTTTTGTCATTGTTCTTATTCTTCTTCGGGGTTTCTTCAGTGTATTTTTCCTTTATCCTTTCTGTTCAGTAAAGCAAAATCCCACCAGCAGCAGTTTGCAGGGAGCAGAGTTCTTGGAGCCTGGAGCTACCACAAGGTTTTCCCACAAAGAATTCTGCTGCACTTGGGAGTGCAGAGGTGGCTCTCTAGAGATGCCACAGGCAAGCCAGGGCTGGTGAAAGCAGTGATTTTCACATGATAGCAAACTAGACAGTCACCAGGGCCAGTAGTGGATCCTCAGGGACACCAGCTAGAAGGTGATGAGCAATGACAGTTCTTTGCTGTGTTCATGGCTCTCAGCCAGGGAAAACTGAATCACCAAACTCCAAAGTCATTTGCTTAAAAGTAAAAAGCAAATATTGACCGCTACTTCTTGAGGGCATATGAGGCAGTAGGCTTCAGAGAAATATGAGGGAGGCTTTGCACTCTTCCTGCCATTTGGTGCCAACCACATTCAAAGTTTTTTGTCTTCCCTGCCCACATCTCCTGCCTACACCCCCTGCTTTTTTACTAATTGCAGGAATAGAACTAGTTTTGAAAGGAGGCTGGTGTGTGTCTCAAGCAAAGAACATGAGCAATTGATTCACATTCACAAGAAATTGTGTGCATCTGAACATCAATGTATTAGGTGCTTAGGAGGAAAACTCATTTTAGCAACACTGAGAAATCTCCAGAATGCTTATCTGATTGGCAAAAAAAGTTGTCCAGTATCACAGAAGGCCTGAGAGAAGGAAACACCCTATTTTGAAATCATTTCCATATACCCTATTAACATTCCGTAATACCTACACTGTAAAAATACACAAGATGAACCACCAGATTTGAGCTAAAACTCAGCTGTTCTGGACCTTGGTTAGTATGGCTGCAGCAACCAAAGGGACAAAAGAACCAGTTCTGTAGGTCCAAGTTTAACAGGAACTTTACAGACACAGTATATGTTTTATTTTTCTCCCCAATGTTGAAAGAATGAAAGGTTGATAGTGTGAAAAAAGCTTTTAACAAGGACTTCTTGGTCCAGCAGTAGTCTTCAAAATGTTTAAGAATGATCAACTCAGTCTAGGAAAGCCTGATATATAAAAATACAGCATCATATCCCCATCTCTTGCATTTATAGCAAGAGACATGGACTAAACTTATATATTCACCTTGTGAATTTTAGAGGAGTCAGAGGAATAAGCAAAATTTCAACCATTTAGAGCCAACCAATCTTATGTACAAAGTATCAATAGAATGAGCATGGAAAATGAATGAAGAAATATTTGGCAGGAGGAAGAAAAGACTTCATTTTAGGTGGTTGTCCAGGCAGTAAATTAGAAGAATATTTTGGGCTAACTCAGCTGAAACATTCCTGAAAAAAAAACCCCCAAAATTCCTCTACATGCAAAGCATGCTCACCACGATGCAGCAAAGCACCCACCCAGAGGTCCACAACCACACAGGTCCCCTGCACAGAGATCTGAAACAGCACGGCGTGGACAAACCCATGGGCTGCAGCTCTCAGCTGACGGGATCTCCTGCACTGTGCTGTACAAACCCACCCCAACACCATGAAGTAACAAGACAGGTCCAAGGCAAGATACAGAAGGGTTAAATCTGCTGTTCTAAGTCATTATTTCAATGACTCCAAACTGTCGTCACAAACTCATAGACAAAGGAGGGGCTTGTAGCAACTCTGACCCCTGTGTGAAACCTACTGGAACTGAAGGAAACTATCACAGTGGTTTGTCCCTCCTTGTTTTTTTATTATGCATATGTCAAGGCAAGGGAAGTCCCAGACCCACCCACGTTGTAACTTTGGCCTACAGCATCAGGCAGTTAGGTCTCTGTGAAGCATGAGAGAATCATTAACAGAGTCACTTTCTCTCACAGTCAACCTGGCTTTACCCAACCAGAAATGTCTGCAGGAAAAATCTGAAAATCCCATTAATGGGGATAATGATGCTTACCACCTGTACAAAGTGCTTGGAAATTCATGGCATAGGAAATTCTGTTAGAGTTAGGTATTTATTAAATCCTTCTAGTTTCTCATATTGAGGATCCATACTACAGTTCCACACTTGGACACAATTCCCACTACCATTAGAGTAAACAAGTCTTTACCACATAGTTTAAAATCTGTGGCTGTCACATCTACCCTGCAGACTAGATGTAGATCTCCTCAAGTGTGTGCCCACACCTTAATGAGCAATGATCTTTTCTCTCTTTCCTTTCAAAATATGTCACCTCACATTATGGAAAGAGACAAAATGTCACAGTTCTCAGGTGAAATCCAGGCCCCCTTGAAGTCAATGGCTATGTCTTTCTGATGTAAATAGGGACAGGATTTCATTTTTTGTCTCAAATTCTCTTTGATACGAAGAAGCATAGTTTGTTTTGAGTTTTTTATGTCTGACTTTAAGAGTTCAAGGAGTCCTGGAGCTAAGTGATGAAACAGTGCTAAGAAGTTTTGGGGCTGTTGTCACGTGGGACCAGCTGCCCCAATTCTGGTAACCAGATAATCTGCTTATTTGACATTTCTGGGTGTCGCTGTACAGTCTCTCATGATACATCTCTTCCTCCTTCTTGAATAAAGCTCAGTAAAACATTTGACCTTTCCCAGCCCTTAGAGTTTCACTGTGTTTTCAAAAAGGAAAGCAAAGCATGAAAAAACATCTGTTGAAGAAAAAATTCTCTAATTTGAATAACACACTCTCATTTAGTATAAAGAAAACAGGCTCAGAGAGGCCCACACCTATGATTCCCAATTCACAATAGAGTGCTGTAAAAATTACTTAATTCCTAAATGTTCAGGGCACCTCCCAAGGAAGACACTAAACTAGAAAGGACCATCAGGGATCAAGCTGGTAAATCATTATCTCATCTGGAAACTGAAGTTCCTTGTCCAGGTTCTAGCAAAAGTGACAATGAATTCAGAAGGTTTTGCCCTAGACCCTTCACAAAACCTGCTGTGCAGCTTAACATAAATTTCAGCCACTAATCAGGGGGCATACAAGCCTACAATACTGAAAGGAAAGTTGAAATCATGACAGAAAAGCCAAGGAAGAACCGGTGAGGCAGAATTGCTGGAGTAGGATGTGCTGGAGTAGGGTGGGCATCGAGGTGTGTTTAGCAGAGCTGTGCATGCCTGGAACCTGCACTGTGCTTGCCTTGAGTCTGCAGAAGCTGTCGAGCTGTCTCTCACTTTTTACGAGCACTAGAATTCACTAAGCCCAGAGAGATAAAAGTGGTGAATTAAAAAGCAGTTCTCTTTGTTTGGTTTTAAGGCAGGATATAAAACACAGGTCTTGCTGGAACTTCATGCCTCTTGCTGCTTAGGAGGCAGCCACATTAGTCTCAGTGCCTTTCTGATATCTGCCATCAAACTAATTACCTGCCTAACGGGAACTGAAATAGATTTCCATTCTCTTGATGTGTAGGAAGACAAGGAAGTGCGTGCAGCATGGAGGAGGGTGTGGGGACTACATCAGATGGGAGAGTCTTACAAAAGAGCCCTAAATGCAAGAATCTGTAGGGGCAGAATGAGAGGCCTGAACCCAAAATAGACACCTGATAATTCCGCTGGTTTGGCAGCAATTAAATACCCAAGAGTAAGATGTGAAGTTCTGCTTGAGTTCTCAAGTATCATGCTGCCTGAATCCAAGAATTTGTTCAAGGACCATCTTTAGTGTTAATCCTGTAGCTAGATACATGACTGAAAAATTCCTTAGATGCTAATGCTCTTACAGTAGGATACTTCTGGAAACAGGAGTTATATCAATAAAGTGGATCATTATTGCAATTAATTTCACTGAAATACAATTGAAACAGAATGTAACATCAAATCCCCATCTGCTCACCACAAACAGCTAAGCCAGTCCTAAAAAAACCCTAAAAATAAATACCTGCTTATAGGCTGAGGCAGATTTTATTACAAAGAGTGTGAAGGGGAGGTGTGGAAAAAGAGAGAGTAGAACATACTCTTCAAATGCCATGAGCTTCTCTCTCCATCCCAGCTCATTTGCCAAAGCATAATCTTGAGATGAGAAGAACTATTTTCTATTTTGTTGCTTCACGATTAAGTGGAACAAGTGCCTGTGCCCACATGTGCCTTTGCCCACATTGGTTAATTAGAAATATCCTCTATGTGGATACATCTTTTTCCAGTCCCTTGCTTCTTAGCAAATAAAAAATCTATTTTGGCTTCCTTGCACTAACCCGTTAATTGAACTAATACGGGTTTTGTTGCTGTTCTTTGTTTTTAAATAAGCAATTTTGTACTTGCAAATTTTAATTTCCCACATGGCAAAACACTTCTGAATATTGCCAAATCCCAGGCACTACGGCTAGAGAAAGTATATCTCTGCTTTCCCATATCCAATTAAAAAAAATAAAAAAGGTTTCATCAAGCATCACTGCTGACCAGCCCTTTGCTGTGGCATTCTGCTGGTTTCACGTGAGAGATCAAGTTGATGTGCTATGCTCAGCCTGTCATTTATTCCATTATTAAAGTTATAGAGACCTGAGATTACAAACCTCTTAGCTGCATAAAGCCCAAATTCTCTCTTTCTCTGCCCTCAAAAATAGAGAAGAATCTTATTATTTGTACATAGGCTGTTTTATAGTAGGCTTGCAGAATTCTGGGAGGATATTCCTTTATTGACAGAGTATAAGGTGGGGGATTTTTTGACCATGTATTATATGCACCATCATGGTGCAGAGGGAAAAATCCCTGAGACCTAAGTTGGCAATTTTTTTAATGACAGTTTTATGTGCTTATTACTCTTGTTTTTTTGCCAGGTTTGTTAGGCAGGGAGTAGGTAACAACTTGCAATCTTGTCCACTGGCATGTATACATGCATTAATGGGCCAGATGGAGCTGCAGAGATTTTAGCAGCTGAGGGTCTGGACTATTATGTTTATACAGGTCAGGGGAGAGAGGGAATACACAACTAATTTAATACAACTTTAGAGCCACAATCTTCACTAAATTGGACATAGGATTCAAAGTGTAGAAGAAAGAAAATCTGGCTCTTTCTCTTGGCTCTGCCACTGATCTAGTTTGTAATTGTAAGCAATTCTATTTACCCCATCTGCAACATGATTGTAATGTTTCTGATAGCATCTGTACAGTAATCTGAAATGGAGATTCATAAATGATTTCTCAAATTTATCTGAAATTTATTTTCCTAACACTTCAGATATGTAAGCTTCCCCTTTCATGTGTTTGTTTCTTATATTTGACAGTGTGCTTATTTTTTTTCCTCAGGTAGCCTTGCTTGTAAGAATTGACAGATTTTAAGATCTTCCCTTTAAGGTATGTATTGCAATAATTTTGCCTGCACTGTGCATCATATTTTAAAGAAAAGATTCAGGGTTCCTTATTTTTCCCTTGAAATTTTTAAACTTCTGAATAGAATTTTTTTACTGTGGAATTTCACCAATTATTTGCTAGAGTAACAGATGCAGAGAGCTGTATTAAACATGTATGTTTGTGGCATCTTGCCAACCTAATTTGAGGCTTACATGTGATTTGTTATGAAATCGTATCAATAAAACTGGAGTTTCTATATCCATGGAATATAGTGATATGTCCAATCCAATGCAAACCAACACTATTTCTTTTAAAATTCCTAGCAATATTCTGTTTCTTTGTGTCTCCTGGATCACAGTTTCAACCCTGCTACTCAATACATATTGCCCAAGTCATCCACATTCACAGCTTTCCAAAATCTCTTACCTTTCCCTTACTGCTACTTTCAACAAATCAATACAACTTCATCCCAAACTTGTCCTTGCTTCTGTCCCCTGTCTCTGATCCTCCTAACACTGAGTGGGTACAAGGAGAGGGAGTGAGAGAGAGGGATGGCCCTTCTGTAATACGGGTTGCAACCACTAAGCCTATGACAAATTTGAAGTAGCCTGAAATAATTTGTGCTCATTGCATGAAAAACTGATTATCTTGATGACAATTTTCTGAATGTGTATGTTGATTTAACTCAAAGACTGCTGTTTCCAAGAAGGGAAAGGTAACACAGCAGATGAGGTGACTTAACATCAAATATTAAGGGATTATGCAAGGAATGTTATGCTTGGTTCTGGCTGACCCCAACTCATTCCAGCCTGACTGAACTTTTTTAAGAATAGTAAAATCTTTAGCACTGAAAGATCCATCACAGCAAAAGCAAAATGCAGACCATCAAAAAGCAGAAGACAATTTTCTTGATAAAAGGAACAGACTCTACAGTCTGTCAGAAGACAGACCTTTACAGGTCTCCTTTATAAGACATGTGATTTCAGGTTAGACAGATATAGCTCAAGAATTACATGCATAAATGCATAGAATTTTTGCCTGAAGAGGCTGTGACATCCCTAGGAACAGAAGGAAGTCCTGAAACCCCATAGATTTTCCAAATAATCATTACTAATACAAAGGACACTATAAGACCTGGGACTGATTTAAAATGGGTAAGATAAGCAACTCTGTCAGTATGAGGCTGATACATGAAATTTGAAACCAAACAAGTGCCAGAGACATCAGAAATAGAAGAGAAACAAAAGTCTTAGGAAGTGGCCAGTCGTTCCAGACTGTTTTTCATCTTCTTGAATATTAGTCTCCTGCCATAAAATACTGTGCTAAACCAGGGAAGCCAAATGCATTTTAATTCATTAAATGTCAATAGCAAAATTACAGTGGAATACATATATGAAGAGCAATGCCAAGTTACAGGGCCAGATTTTTGGAAGCAAAGGCCAACACTAGTATGGACAGCAACAGGAGCAAGATTTTACCTGTGTCTGATCTCAATTTGCATTTATCTGCAAACCCCCGTATGGATTAGCATATACACTCTTTTGACTATAATAGCCATTATAGTATCTCTTCATCTATGATGCATTGTTCAGATACTTTTCTCAAAAGCAACCTTCATTAAGCTCATTTGTCTGAAATAGCCAGAATACTGAACAGCTGCAAGATCCCACACATTTGTCAAAGCTCATAGAAAAATACGAATGTCTTAACGTTGTGTTATTCGAGAATTGATATGTTATTATACTGTCTTTAAGGCTTTATTATAATGCATGTGCTCAAGAAAGGAGAGTTAAAACTAAATAGTCATTCTTAATTTGGAGATTTCATTTAAGCTAAGCTGTAAAACACTAAGATGGGCAAATGCTGCCATTTCCTTCAGTGATCATTTAGGTGGATGTAATTTATATACTTGTGTTTTTATGTGCATGAATGGTGGGTGACATGAGCTCTGTAGCAGGAAAACAAGAACAAATCTTGAGAAAGCTATAAGGTTCAAAACAACAACAAAAAAACCCCAGTCCCCTTCTTTTTTTTTTTTTTTGTTATCCTCTTGATTCTTTTTTGGCTGCCTCCTTTGACTCTGCATTGTGAAAACTGCATTCATTTTGCGTTCTTATCAGATGCCAGATACATTATATTGCCACTTATAACTGTTTCCTGCCCAAGTTAAAACAACATATCAGCCCTAAATGGGGTTTCAGCAAAAAATCTCCTACAAACAAGTTATTCTGACCTACAAAAGTGCCCTTGGAACCACTAAACATCTAGTCCTTGATACTACCTCACTCAGACCTAGACCCTGGAAAACTGAGGTGGCTTTTCTCATATTACTGTCAAACTGTGTGGCAGAAAGCATGAAGTGGAAAAGTCTTCCACAGATCCGATGGTCTTAATAACCATATAATTTGCCATTCTCCTTGCATTTCTCTTAGTATAGTTTGGGAGAAACAGATTCAGTTCACACCTCCCTTCTGAATCTTCAATATTTATTTTGATTCTTTATGTTAATAAATAAATAAAATCCAGAGCCATAGTTGCAGTATAAAACAGCACAATTCACTGCTGGGGCATAGAATTGATATACTAGATATTTCTCATTTATTAGCTTCATTCCTTTGCCTAGTCTCCTGCAGTAATGTTATTATTTCCCATGAGGCTCGCGTGAGACTTTTTCCCCTTGTTTGCTTTGTACGCATCTTTCTCTGTGTGCTTATTTATTTAATAGGCATTTTCCCCCTTTATCTGCTACTTATTTAAAGCTTTCACTATACCCATTTGATCTAAATACATTGGCTATGTATGGCCTGTGCAACCAGGTCTGCTCTTAATGGTGTATTTACACCAGGTTTTCACACAATACCAAAGAGATCCATAACCAAAGTGATTTAGAAGATGATTTCAGTGTTCCTTTCCCCAGAACTGCTCTCCCGTTCTCAACAAGTAGGAAATGGCACTGAAGGGAAAGGATTTGCTTGCAACTCTGCTGTAAAAGCACTTTTGTCTCCTTCAAAGCAATCTCCCTGAGGGGCAAAAATTAAACCAGGTTCTCAGAACAGGTGCTTACTTCAAGAATGGGCCTTTCTGGCTCCTGTCAGAAACACAACGCCAGTTCACAGACTGTCTTTATGATGTACAGCTCCCTCCCTCACCCTGTCTACTCAGGAACACAGACACCCTGTGAGTAGCTGCAGCCCTTCTCTGTCCTGGAGGACAATGGGGAGAGTTGAGCATGGCCATATTCCAGCCATCCCACCTCCCTGCACTCACTGTGGGGGAGTGGCACACAGCCCCAGTGCACAGCTTGACCAAAACTTGATATTGCACATACCGTGTTGCCACGAGCCCCTTCAAATTTGGCACTGAGAAAAAACCGTGGTGAGAGGAAATCACTGGCAAATCCGGCCAAGATCTGAGGGGGCAGCATTTTAAGGAGACCAAGTCAAGACTCCAGTGTTCTCTCTATTAGCAATACTTCATCACCATCTGCCCCATGCCACATCCTTGTTACGTGAGTGCAGTGGACAACACTGAAATTACTAGAAGCTTCATTTAGCGTTGTTTGACAGACTGGCTGTGGGGAGCAAATGGGTTTGTAGCTCTTAACAGAATTGAAACATCCTCACATAGTTTTGTAAACTGGCATAAAATGCGGTGAAGGCCTCTAAAGCTTCACCAACTCAACTACCACAGCAAAACATCTGCTTAGATACCACTCTGCCTCACGTGGCTAAAGATTCAGGTTTTGACAAGACATAAAGAAGTGCTGTCTGGAAAGCTTTTAAAACAGAATCTTTGCTCCAACCACGTTGAAAAGGTCAAGTGCTTTTTCTTTACCTGCTTGCCTTTTGGAGGCACTCAGGTCTAAACCACAGAGGTCTCCATTTTATGTTCCTACTTGCCTCATTTAGCAACAGCATGCCTTTTGTCAACTCAGGAAATTTTTTGGTCTTCAATAATGAAGGAAGACTTAAATAAAAAAGCTAATCTCAGCCCTGAATGCAACCAAGATATTCTCAAGGGAGTCTTCTATCCCTTTTAATCTAGGAGAAGAAATGAAAAGAGCAAGCGTAGCAGCCTAACGGAATTTAACGGAAATAATCAGTCTAAATAACATTTTGCCCTCTTTCCTACTTCACGGAAAACAGTCAGTTAGTAAAAAATAACATTTCGTGTTTACAGACAATCCCAGCAAGATCTCCAAACTCACCCCCTCCTCCAACTGAGAGCCACTAGCTAAAGCTGACTGCTCCAGGAAGAGCACGCAGTTGTTCATCCCACTGCAGTGGGAAATGGCAGCAAACCTGCCCATATGCAGCTGCTACCCACTTCCCAGAGCTTTCCTCAGCCTGTGGCAACCAAGACTGGCTTCTTCTGGTTGCACTCTTCAAACTTGAAGAGCGAACACCAGCCAGGCACTGTCTCCCCACCTCACAGGCTGGGAGGAATGGAAGTGCTCAGATTATAGAAAATGCATGGGCACCCAGGTCCTACTTAGGTGTCTGACATCCATTAGCTTCACACAGTATATATTTTTAGGTTGTAGGAATCTAGAGAGTCTGTTTCTGAGGGACCTTATCAATAACTGTCAATACAGTCTGAAAGGAAAACAAAGCTCACTTCCTAGAGTCACCTTCATCAAATTTTTCCCACTCCAGGTTTGAAGAAATCATCTGCAGGAAAATCAAAGCAGTCTCCTGATACATACAATTCTTTAACTGATGCTTTTCCCAACAGGTTGCCTTATAGACTTTACACACCTGTAAGTCCTTCAGAAATAATAGAAAGGAGAAGTTAGACCCATTTTGCCCAGGCTGTAGGTAAAGATTTCCATCACTGCAATTCCTGTAGTAAATTTTGTTTTCTGCAAGAACACTGCTGCTGAACACTATTTTTCACTGTGGCCAGGGGCCTTCACTAATTACAAAACTGCTCTTCGGCTCTTCAAAGCTCTTAATTTACACCCCTAGGAACAGATTATCAGCAATTCATGGAGAGAAGAAGAACTTCTTCTGTATGTGTCCCCGTTATTTACTGAGCTCTTCACCAACCATTCACATATCAAACTTTGTACATGACATGCCAGATAACAGAGGCAAGCCAGAGGGGAAGAGCACCCATAGCAGTTGCTACCATGTTGTCTTCTATTTCCTTTTGTCAAAAACCTCATGAGGAGGCTGTATGGTGCGTTAGAGAGAGCTTTAAACAAACAGCTTTTCTTGCAGAAGGGGTTTCTTTGAGCCTATCTTAGAGCTCACATTGCAGACCAGATCAAAAGATGTTTTCCTCCATTTTAATAGAGAAATCAGAGACAGATTGTATCAGGAATGAAAGAGTAAAAGAAAGACAGAGAGGTTACTTGGCAATTAGGCAATCTTGATTATTTCCTTCTTGTCTTGCTAAATCTTTCAGCTGGCTATTGGGTGGAAATGATTTTCTATTCTATTTGGCACTGGCTTCACAGCTAATTTGGTATCCATCTATCTACCTAATCCATTTTATCTATCAGTTCTAATTCAGTCCTATCCCTGCTTTTATTTTCATGCTTTCCCTAAGCGTAAACAACAAGTATATTTTCTTCTTATATGGAAGAAAAATAAGCTTGTTTTTCAGGTGAAAGGCATAAGAGCAAGAGAAAGGTGCTTTTAGTTTAAACTTTCACTCCCACAGGGATGTCACACAAGGATACAGGTACCCTCTTTGATGAGGCAAAATTTCTTCATGCACCAGAGAACTCCAATATACAGATCCAAGTCACTGGGAATGCTGTGTCATCTGCGTCACTCTACCTGATCAAGCATATAATGCAGCTCCACAAGAAGTGATACAGCCTCACAGAGAAGTTAGGAGCTCTCCCAGCAATCTGAACCTCAGATCAAAGCCTTTGAAATGGGCCATGCATCCAAGGGACAGATGGAGAAGACAGAGGCAGATAATGACAATGTGTCCCTCAATAGCTGTTTCCCTCAGCAGGTCTGCTGCCAAGTCCTCAACCTCAATGGGACCTACTTCAGATATAAGGGCTCACTTCCAGACAGGGGAACTCCTGTCCCCATGGTACACCTGTGACAAAGCCATGAATGTGGAGGCAACTCAGGCACCTGGACAAGTATTTCTCATCATCACAGGAAAAGTATTCTTGTCAACACACCCACTAGACTTAGTAGCTTTCTTGACAGAAGTCAGGTTCCTCCTCTCTTGTCCTATACAGTAAAGGAAGCATCAAGTCTCAAGGCAGAAAAGTTTCAAGTGCTTAGTCAAAACTCTGCTGTGACTAACAGTGTGCTTTTCCATGGCCTTGGAAACCCTGTGGCTCACAATGTGCATGGTAGCCAGGATCACAAGGCCCTTATTTCACATCTGCTATGTGCTGCAGCACATCTGCCATTTACAATCTACTGTGTACGAATCACTTCCTCCCTTTGGTGTAAGAAGCAACCTGAGGTCCTCAATTTGAAAGGAGTAGAAGCACAAGGTATTACATTAAGCCTTTGATTCATAATTAAGTAAGCCTTGAGACTCATCTGGGAATTTTGCCAGACAACTTTACACACTAGAACAGGAACTTTGAGAAACTCATTTATGGTGTCACCCTGAAAACTAGAGGCATCTCCAGGATACAGTCTTCCAGAGCAGGAGTTTTTTCTTCTGTAGAATGATCCCTTTCTTATAATAGCAGCTAGCCACTGCTAGAGACACTTAGACAAGTCAGATCACAGAAAAAGCAAGAAGATGAAATAATTCCATCTCTTGCTATATTGGTTTCAGTGCATTCCTGACAACCTGAGGAAGGGAAATGCTGTGGCAATTCTTGCCCCATCCCTTGATAACTTGTTTTTTGAGATGTCCTCCTTTCTTGTTCAGACCCCTAACTCCTTAAATACTCTCTCTGTTTTGCTGGGGCTGCTGCCTTCGTTAGAAAGATTTTCAGCTTTGATTAATTATTGAGCCTGTACTGCTGAGGGCTTTCTATTCTCCAGTTCTCATTACTGATGCCTTGCAGCTTGTGTGCTTCACTGGTCCCATTGCAGGATTTGATGGATGCACCCGTGAAGTTTTCCTGCCTGCAAAGCCAGTCTTGCCTTTTGCTGATTTTGTTTGGTGGGCAGGGAATTTCGCCCTTGGCTACCGTGAGCAGTAAAGCATACGCACTGGGCAAAGTGTTATTGTTATTATTACGGTGGAAGCAGCATGAAATTCTTGCTTCTTTGCTTTCTGCATTTTCCCCCTTTAAATATGTTTCAAAAATTTTCCCCAGCGGCCATTTTATTCTCAAAGTTGCTGCATCTTCTTATAGAAGATTCACCAATACATTGCTCTCTCATGGGAGACCAATATTCTTTCTGGTTGTTTGCTTTAATCTGGAATGAAAGGCTATGCATAGCAAAAATATGTTTTGTTTTGTTCTGTTTATACTCCTTGTGCTTGGCTGCATAATCATGGCTAGCATTGACCAAAACATTTTCCTTTATTTTCAAAAAATAAAACTCTTATCTGTGATAACTCAGACTTAAGACAAAGGTCTGATGCCCTGTGAAAGAGGTAGCCTGATGGGAGTGCAGAGCCTGTGTAGGTAGGTAGGTACTGTGGCACAGCTTCCATGAAGCCCTGGAGGAAGAATTTTTTTTACAATATGGGTGGTAAAACACTGGAGCAGGTTGACCAGAAAGGTGGTGCATGCCTCATCCCTGGAAATTATCAGGGTCAGGTTGGGACTCTGAGCAGCCTGATATAGCTGCAGATGCCTCTTTTGCAGGGGAGTTAACTAGATGGTCTTTAAAGGTCCCTGCCAACCCAAAATGTTCGATATACCTTTATGAAGTTTTTTTTTATTCTATTCTAGCAATAATGCGTATCTTACGCCCTGATAGCTCTGCATTCAGGCACCATGGAGAAATAACTGGTATTTAAGATTTGGTGTGTTTGAAAGCGCCCAGGGCCTGATAAAGCCCGGGACTGGCCAGACATGATCCTGGGAAAGGGGCTGGGATAGCTTAAGTCTTGGATCAGCCTGCAGGTGGGGCTCAGAATCACTGCTGGTGAGGGTACCCAGGGTCAGAGATAGCCCTGCAAGGACTGGGCAAAGCCACGGTGAGGGAGCTGGGCTGCAGCCAGGCTGGGACATCGGCTGCAGGGTGGAGGTCTGCATTAACAGCGTGCATGGCCTGGCATGGCTCTGCCTGAACTAAACAGGCACTCCATGTGTGATGTAGGTCAGGCAGCAGCTGAACTGAAAAGGTTCCATTTAAAAGCAACTTCCACAGCAAAGGAGACTTGTCCTGTAGAAGTCTCTGACAGTGTTTTCTGAGGCACTCTGTCCAAGGCCACCGAAGGAAGCAGGGCGATCCTCGCCTGCACAATCTCAAAGCTGGTTCTGAGCCCCAGCAGCCAGACTTCTGTGAGAAGGGATGCTATCAGCATCCCCTTCAATCTCCTCCTGCCTCTACCCTTTGTTAGAAAGGTCCTGGAGTAACTGTCTGCGGCCAGCTTGAAAAACTCATACATCTTTCATTTTGCAGCAACAATGAGAACAAAAAAAGAATGAGATAAAAGACTAAAATAAATAGCTTTGACACAGATAATCAGTTGGCTGTGCTTTACCATCACCTGAAGTTGTGTAACTGTGTGGGCATGATCTCAGCAAATACAAAGGACTGAAGCCAAATTTAACTACCACTGTGGATCAAGTCACTACTCCAAGGGCAGGAAAACACATGCAGACAAGCAGTACTGGATGACTTCTTAAGCCACAGAAGCTCATTAGCCCAAGCAGATGACATACATACAGCCAGAGAGTGTGAGAGTGGGCACTCGCATCCCCTAGCACAGAAATTTAGGAATCCCACATGTACATGGACTCCTTTTATACCTTACTACTTCCCTATTCAAGTATCCCTCCACCATAATTACCTTGGCTGATTTTAACCCACTCTGCACTCTGAAAACAGTTTATCAGAAACATCTGTCTCAAACCTATTGTAAAGTCAGAGAGGGTGGTTAGGTTGGGATTTGTTTCCAAGGCAGGAAAGAAATGTTATTAAAGCATTGCAAAGGCCAAGGATGGGGCTTAGATCCATCTGATACAGCACACCTCTAGTCTCCCTCCCAGCACTCGCCGTGACTATGCACGAGAAGAACAAGAAAACAAAGCTCACAGTAAATCCATGATCATGTAATCAAGGGACTGAGCCCTTTGCAATATTTGCACCAACACTATTTACCCCAACACTCCAGCACACAGCACACTCAGCAAAAGCCTAGCACAACATGCACACTGCATAGCTGCAAACACCAGAAACACGGGCCTGTGCTCTGAATGCTGCAAGCACAGCCTGATGCATGTGGAGAACCACAGCTGCAAGAACACATGGGAACAAGGCTCAGGAAGCAGGTTCCATAGGACAAAAAAATCCCTGTCAATCAAAGCAACAACCTTTGTTTCCTCATTTGTACCTCGGTGAGTTTGGAGCAAGGCTGACCATGAACCTGCATCTGACACTGCCCTGTGAGCAGGCTCACAGGTCTGCACACAAATGGCTCCTCTCTGCTCAAGGAGTGATTGGAGCCCTGAGGATTCCTAGCCAGAGTAAAAGGCTTGTAAATCTCCTGCCACCACCATTTCTGCACTAGAGTAGGATGACTGTGCCCTGCAACTGTGCGCTGACAAGGCTCAGCATCTTTCTTTATTTTAAAGGCACATGGCAGCTTTCATCTGCAAGTCAATATTGGTGAGAAAGTCTTCTGGGATCTAAAATAAGTAGCATAGCTTTTCAGACACAGCAGCATTCTGATGGCATATTAAAAACCTATGTGAATCATAAATCCCATTTCTTTAGGAACTGAGTCCCGTCAGGGCACAAGGCTGAAGGGAAAATGAGTTATTCTGCATATATCTAGGAGATGATGATGATCTATGTAGGTGAGACACAGACATTCTGTTGTGAATTTTTTTGTGACTCTTGCTACATTTTAAACAAAAATTTAAAATAATGGCTTAGGCTTCCCTGTCACACACTAGAGACAAAATGCTGCTACTATTAATAAAGGTGCAAACAAATTTTTTGCAAGCTCTGCATACAACTGCTTTACCCTGACTGAAGAATGAAAATGAACGACAAATTTCTTACACACAGGATAATCACATTGCTGAAGGAAACCTTGCCTCTCCTAAGGTAGTGAGCAAGCAGAAGGCTGGAGTGTTGGTGAGCAACAGAGTGTGTGAGTATGACAGAGACTGAGTTGCTGTGTGCTGAGCAGCAGGACAGAAGAATAGTTGATCTCATCCTTAGGAAAGCAAGCTACAGAAGCTTGAGGAAGTCAGACTGCTGGCATGCAGGAGAAGGAACATTAATCCCAGAGTGCAGGCAGTGATGGATGGCAGGTGAGCAGATGGGGAGGCAGGTCTGGAGTGCAAAGACAGCGGCTTGGAATGAGCCCTCTTTGAGCTCTGGGCAAACACAGCCCAGCAGAACAGGGGCAGCAGCACCCAGGAAATCAGTCTGCTGTAGCTTACCCAGCTCACTTTTGAGGAAGCAATTTAGCCAGCATTCTTGCATGCCAACAATCTCACCCTCTTGGTCTTACAGCTTTGTCTTCTGCACTTCTCAAAACTAAACGTTTCCAATTTTATGCATAAGCTAGGACATCTGATCAGCTCAAAAACCTGGACTTCATCCAGTTTGAGATCCACTGGGAGCAGGACAGCCCCATTCTGAAGGTGCCTGGATGCCAAGACTCTCAGGCTGAAGTCCTTTTCTTTATTTCCCTGAACACAATCCTGCCTCCTTCCTGCCTCACAGTTGGTTTGGAGAGAGCAATCTGCCTAGCTCTTGGACCCTGATCAGAAGCTGAACTGGGGGCTAGCCTTTACCATCTGTCCAGGTGGCCCCTTTGCAGCAAGATACTGTCCCATGTGTCCTATATGCATCCATCAGATTCAGGCCTTTGCCAGCTTGGCTCTGGGAATGAATCACTGCACTCTCTTTATTTGAAAGGCAAGCTTGTGCCAACCACTCCATGATCCTCTAGACACATGCTCTCCCTGGGTACCTGGTACTTTCACAGTTGCCACAGCGTTTGCTGAGCCCTGCACTTGTCTGCGTGAGATCCACAGAACCCTATCCATCCTGCTTTCTGCTGCAGAATATTTTAGGGCAAAACACAGGAACCATAGTTTCTCTAGTCCACAACCTGTATGTTTAACTCCCTGTCCTGGAATCCTCCACAGTGAAGTTTCAAGGGACCAACAGAAGAAGAAAAAAAGCCTGTTTTTCTGTTACCTACAAATTAAGAAAAAATCTCACAATTGTTAACCTGACAAAGACATACCACAACTGAACTGGGGAAGCAGTTCTCTTCGAAAGCACCATGCAGAGGCCAGTCCCCTACCTTGTTGTATCTCAGGAAAAGAAAGAAAAAATGGAAAAATATCCTTTTTTCCTTGGCGAGGCTCTAGATGGTGACAACTTGCTGCATATTTTCCGTGAGGAGAAAGATAAAAATCTCAGCTATTTCAGTCTGCGTGCATTTGTCTTCCACACAAAGCTGATAGCACTTTAGCACACATGCCGCGTACAACTGTATCCGCAATTAATGAATACTTGCATCATAAGTACATTCAATAGGAAAAAGGGATCCTCTTCTCCACTTTTAGAGACTGGGGGAGGGGGAGCCTGAAGGGGTGCTGGTGTTGGGGGAGGGTGCAGGGAAGAAATCATGCAGTGTGCAACATTTACCAGTTTGCTTGAGGCTGCCAGGACGCTCACAGGGAAGGTTTCAATTTGTGCAATCCTGGTGCCCTCACCCGACACCAGCCACAGACCCTGCTGAGCACAAGTGGCCAGGAGGCTGCCAAAGCTCCCTGAGGGCCCTGGTCAGGGAGCAGGGCTGGATGCTTCCTTGGCTTTGTCTGTAAGAGACAGCGCCCCAGCAGACAGGCACCCTAGTCTCGAGCAGCACAGCAGTGTGGAGAGAATCCAGGAGCTCTCAGGGCTCCTCTGGCTGCACCTCTCCTCTCCATGGCCATCCCCTGCCTGCCTCGCACGCAGTTTGCTCACTCACTTGCCCGCGCTCCTCTCCTCCCTCCCTACAGCAGTGTCAGGCAGACAAGTGAAGGTTACTGTTTGGCATGTTTGTTTTTGCATTATTTATCTTGTAGAGGACAGAGTCAGACATCTAGAGGACAGTCTTAGGTCATATGTGAATCCTTCCAAATGGGACTCAATAGCACAGCCAGCCAAGTAGAAAACAGGCTTGGACAGCCTCATGGAGGGAGGCAACATTTGGAAAGGGATGTTGCACATCTATCTGGCCAAGGTACCTGGCAACACCACAGGTCTGCCTGTGACTCCACCTTCCTCATTTCTTCTCCTTCTTTTTCAAACACTCCTTAAAGTGGGTACAATACCTTTTTTTTTAAGAGGTATTTCAATATTGCATGTGCTTCATATAAATAGGTCTGCAGGGAACTGGGATCTCCTCTCCAACCCAATTCCCTTCAACAGTTCCTGAGAGAGCAGTTGCTCCTGGGGTAGCCACACACATCTCAGAGAAGCCATAGGAATCTTCTAGGCAAAGTTCTCTTGCCTGTTCCCTCTGAGGCTCTCCTTTGGAAAGGCTAGTGCTGGAGTACCCCACAAGCAGTGCTCCTGTGGGTGCCCCTCAGCACTGTCAACTGGGGGAGCCTGGCACTCACAGATTAAGGATCCTTTGCTCACACATCTTCCAACTCTGTTTCTCTCTGACTCCTCCAGTACTTAATAACAGATAGCTATGCCATCCTTCAACAGAACAGAGATTTTATGCTACTTATTTTCCCCATATTTTCCAGCACATCTAAGTCTCCCTCAATTTCTTATTGAAAATGAAATGGGGACAGTTCTGCTTATACAGCTGGAGATAGTGATCACCAGTATACAGAGACTGACTTATCAAGCAGATTCTTAATGCCATAAAATCAATGGGTTTAGAAATTCTATTATCTCGCCTCTGATAGAACGCACCAACTAAAGAAACTTCTTGCCCTTTTTCTTTTTTTTTAAAGCATACTTAAATATAGCATTACTGCTGTCCAAAAAACAAGCTTTGCCCCTGGTCCTCTAGTGGAATATTACACCAGAACAAAGGAAGAGACAGGCTGCATGGAGAAACAGAAAAGGCAGTTTCTTCTGGGTTTTTCCAGCTATTCTGTGACAGTGATCTGAGGCTGCTGAATCTCCAGATTTGACAGCAATAATCATTCCATACTATGCAGGGTGCAGGACTAAGGAATTTACTTTTTCAAGAACAAAATACAATAAAACTAAATATATGGCAAGTGCATACCACAAAAAGCTGCCTGAAAGCAGAACACAAGCAGATCCAGGTGAGTGGAGCAGGTTTGGAATGCACGCTCAAAGGTCCAAACATCCAAACAAAACAACAGAGTGTAGAAAGGAAGGTCTGTGTGTACAACAGAGGAAAGAGAGGTCAGGACACTGGCAAATGATGGGAAAAGGCTGATTGTCTGGCAAAAATCAAGCAGAACATAGAAGTGAGACAGATAAGATGTAAGGGGGGGAATCAAACAAGACACAAAGTAAATGTCTGCATCAGGTGGATAGGTGGTTAGGGACGAATAAGACAAGAAATAAAGAAATTCTTGGGTGAGTGCCATTCAGTGGGACACAAAGGACTTAATTTTTCCTTATATTCAGCCTCCAACTATTGAGTATTTGTGCTAGATCCCTTAAACTCCACAAAGTGTTGTAAAGAGGACTTAATTGAAAATTAAGTCTCATCCTTCATTCATCCATTCATTTTACACCTCTCTTCCTACTTCCTCCAAATATTAAAAAAAAAAAAAAGTCAGAAAAAGTAAGTGGTGGCTTGGTGCTTAGATATACAAATGTGCAAATGTGGAAATTATTTTTTTTTACTTTGGCAACATAAGGAAGAAAGAAACCTGAAGAAACTGTTTCCACTCAGTGTGATTCAGTATTGTCATTTGTAGCCTGGTATTGCTGAGTTCATCCTGTCTCCAGGGCTGAGTGAAACGTGGTGAAGGCGAGGTGCAGGGTAAGTGGATCATCCTCCCTATCACCTCCATGTCCAAGGAAAATGGGCTCCAGGTAAGTTAATGCTTTGCTCTGAGTCATATCAGTGGAGAGCCATCATGCATGCTCTGAAGAAGTGAGACTGAATCATGGAATAAATCCAGAAGAGAGAAGTGTTTTGACCCGATTAGCCTATCAGGGGAGCACACTACTCTATAAATTGTTCTCAGGCAATAAACAGTG
Source organism: Thryothorus ludovicianus (assembly GCA_013397245.1). Classification (NCBI taxonomy): domain Eukaryota; kingdom Metazoa; phylum Chordata; class Aves; order Passeriformes; family Certhiidae; genus Thryothorus; species Thryothorus ludovicianus. Next base: position 67,039 of record VZTB01017773.1, on the reverse strand, counting down.
ATGCCTTATATTGGAAACGTGGGCTACTTTTAGCTAACTAAGGAGGTGTGTGAGTTTGAAGACTGGCGTTTCACGGAACAACCAAGCAATCAGCCAAGAAAGAAGACAGTAACAGACTGATCAAGATACAGTTTCTGTAGCCTCACAATCAAGACATACAGAGGCAGTTTCTGCAGACAGCTTGTGAAGTACCACTTGTATGTTATTTAGCTTTGATGTGTCTTGCCGCATCTACATTAAAAATGCTTTGTGATCATGAGACCCGATTTCCACTTCTCATCCAGTCGTGCAAATGTTTATAAAAGAAAGCTGTCATTGCTGGATTGCACTACCTGATTTCATTCAGAGGAGAGGCAGTTTAGATGGGAGTAGACTAAGACAGAAATCTATGAACAGTGAGAATAAGAATGAGACTGCCTCTTTAGACTTAGGTTTGTTCAACCAAACTGAACAAAAAATTTGGATCTGGAAACCTCACTAGCTTTTAGAAACTCAGGCCCATGTCCTCTGTGATTAAATCCACCCCCTACTCCTTTCTGGAGATATCTTCTGAGCTGAAATCTGAGGGAGAAGCAAGTCCCCTTGCATGAAAAACATACAAGTTAAAAAAGGTTCTTTGAAGAAGAGAATTTAAAGCAACGGACAACTTCTAAAGCAGAAGCAGTCAAACAGCAAGATCATTTGTTCTGGATATAATAACGCCTTGCCTTCCTCTCTGTTATCATCAAAAGCTTCTGTGTTTGTGGGAGAAAATCTCTCCCCCACCACCAGCACAGTCCTTCCTGCCGTGAGGTCACAGCCCTGTCTTTGCGACACAGCTGTCTGTTGCTGGGGTAGTGTTTGTGCTTTCACAAAATCAGCACAGCAATGACTTCACAAGCAAGGTCATGGAGGAGCAGATGGGCTTGGGAAGAGGGAGGGAGACAGACCCCTTGTTTAAACACAAATGGCGGTGATAATTAATTAACCAAAGTAGCAGGGGAAATTATGAAAAACATGTGAAAGGTAAATGGATTTCTGTTTAGCTGTCTTTCCCAAGAGGCTAAATGTCTCAATTGCAGAAGGGAGATCTTTACAATGAACTAACGAAACAAGGACATTTTCTTCTGGTTTCTTCAAGTGGACGCTCTTGGAAAAAAATATGAACAGAGCCTACACTTTGCCATCCTTCTGTCTTGCCTTCTCATCACCACTTGTTGACCTCAACTAAAAGATCAATACTTTCTATCAGAACCTTGAGTCCCTCTATGTTTTCAGCATAGAAGCGCTGTGGTGGGAACAGTTATTTAGACAAGCAGTTTATTGTTCTGCAGTGGCTTAACAGCAAACATGCTCTGTTGATAAAGGAAACTCCTACACATTTATTCTTCTCCTGACTGCCAAGGCAAAAAACTTGTCTTGGCAGTCACCAAGACAAGAGTCGACCAAGGTGGCTTTTTAGTTTTTTCAAACATGTAAGGTTTGTATCATAAGGAGTGTGCAGCCCAACTAAGCCCTTTCTTCCATTTATGCTTTTAGCTTTTGCCATAGCAGTGCTGGCTCTGCTATACACCTTCATGTTGTTGGCAGAGCCAGCAGATTTCATTCTAAACCATGGAAGAGCAGGTCACCCAGGTAAGATGATGGGAATCATCTCAACAAGCAAGTGAATCCATGAATACCTCTGAAAAACTTAGAATGCATTAATTGAAAGAGTTGTTCTTTTTTACATCATCCCTCCTCTATATGGTATGTGTCACACATACAGGTCAATATACACTCAATCATTCAAGATTAAAAGGGAAAGACAACATTTTGTATATATTCTCTTTTCTTTTGTTATTCTGTGAGTACACAATTCTGCATTTGACTTTTTCAGTGACAGCAGAAACCCTTAAAAAAAGAATGAGAAATTCCTGTGCTTACAAGAGTAGGAAACCTTACCAGAAGATAAAGTGGTTTTGTGACTGGCAGCTCTTTTCATGAAGTTTGGAAAAGCAAACAGCTAAGAAATACTATTCAGACACGTCAAAATGAGTTCAAGGAAACTTCTACAAGAAATGTAAAGGTCTTAGTTGGTTTTTTTCCACCTACAGGCCTCTGTCCATCCAGCAGCTCTATGTTCTCTACTTCAGAGCTGTGAACCTAAAATAGACATTCACATCAAAAGTTAATTGTTCCAGATTCATGGAAAAATTGCTGAGATTGAAAAGTGCCACTGGAGATCATCTAGTCTATCCCCTGTGGTCAGAGTGAGGTTAACTAGAACGAGCTACTTGTTGGCCATGTCCAATTTTTTTTTTTTTAATGTCCTCTCCAAGGATGAAGACACCATAACTCTCTAAGCAACCCTTTCCAGTGTTTGAGCACATTGCAGTAAGAAAAGGAAGTTTTCTTGCATTTATATGGAATTTCCTGTATTGCAATTTGTGCCCACTGCCTTTTGTACCTTCTCTGATTATCTCGTCTTCAATCCACTCTTCTGTCCATTAATCTAGTTCTTATTTCATAAGTTCATCAGTGAGTGGCTTCACAATGACACAATTTATCTCCCTCAGTATTCATGCAAATATCCTATGAGGTTTCATGGACCTATTTGTGTCTAGTTTGTTTAAATATTCTGGGACTACTCTACCAGGGTTAAGTTGTCATTGTGCCAGTTTTCCCACTGCTCTTGGTGACCTGAGATTTCTGAAAGGAAACCTTCCTAGTAAATACCAAAGTGATGGTGGCATTAAGCACCTTGGTCATTTGCAAATCTTTGGACACCAGGTCCCTGCTCCATTCAGGGCTGGCTCCATATTTTCCTACAGAGATTTTTATAGAAACCTTGCTGTCTGCAGGGTTAAATCAGCTGATAGTATTAATTGAAGAGGAGCTCCACCTTGTACCTGTCATGGTGAGCCATGCTGGTTACAGTTGTCTTTTTTATCAACGTTTCTAATACATGGTCCAGGGGTAAGTTACTGCTACCTCCTATCAGATAATTAGTCAGTAAATCATTCAACCAACTACAAGGCATATAGCAAGGACAATGTTTCCAAACCATATTATCATCAGACAGTTATACTGCACTTTATTGTAAAGGGCTCAGAAGATTTACATATACCCTGGCCTTTTTTACACCTGCTGATAAAGTGCAGCCCTCTTTGGAGAGGGATGGCTGTGCTATTTAAAGAGTCATGTTATGGAATAAACTTATCACAGGAAATTGTGCAGAAGACTTAGGTAACTACTTGGTATTTTTAAAAGAGTCCAAGGAAAGAAAATAAACGGTCTAAGGTGGAATTTTGCAAGGAGACTGCAGCTAAAAAGCAGTCCTTTCAGTTATACTAGGTTACAGTAACACGACTTTTTACAGGAGTTTGCAATTATAGTGCTAGAAAATACAGTGTAAAAAAACAGATCTGCAATTTCTTCATGTTTCAAACTGAGTTTTACTATATCTTTTTGATACATTGCCATCCAAGCACAACCAAACATCACCTCTAATTTAAGCCTGACAGGACAGCTCCCATGAAAGTCACCAAGAAGAACTAAGAGAGCTGAAGTTCTTTTGTGGTCACAGAAGAGAGACTGAGTCCCTTTTGTCTCCCTTCCACAGCTAGTTTTGGTCATAAAATGAGATGGACTAAAATCATTGTGTGGCTCTGGTGCCCTGCTCAGCTGGATTAAATTGTACAATACTGAGGCTGCAGCTAATGATGGAGTGGGAACAACGATAATATCTAATTCTTGCAAACAGGCACCAGATCTCACTTTTATATAAAACACATGACCTCTAATGTCACATTACTTGAAAATCATAGAATCAGAGAAGCATTTATGTTGGAAAAGGCCTATACAATCATTCAGTCCAAGCATAAACCCAACACTACCAAATTCCACAAAACCATGTCCCTAAGTGCCCTATCTACATATCTTTTAAATATCTCACAGATATTTCACAGAGTGTTCTGAGTTGGATGGAAACTTTTTGAAGGGATGTGAAGGAAATCTGTTTTACCATTCTGCTACCAACCTTTTAGGGTTGGTTCAGTTACCCACATAGATGTCACTTACTTTTCCTACTGAATGTGAGGTATCTGCACAAGGATGGCAAATATGACATCAGATCTATGGGAGACCTTCTCTATTTGAAACAGGCAGGACATCCCTGGGCATCTCAAAAGGAAGCAGAAGATTTCTGGTGTGTCAACATTAGTGTTTCAGTTCAAAGCATATATGTGTAAGTGAAGTGAATTGCCAGGTCACCCTCACTCCCTGAGTCTCAGCTCTGGAGCTGTCTAGAAGGCCACAGCCAGGATTTTTTCTGTTGAAAATAGGATACACATCATACGTACTCCACCTTCTAATGAATATTCAGTTCAAAGCTAGATCTAGTTCAAAGCAACCCCCTCTTGAAGTTTTTCCATTCAGGTCCTTTGTTCTGATGTTTCAACTCTACAAGTCAATTCTTACAGGTCCACACCATTCTTAACACAGACATAGGCAAATCAATAGTCCATCTCCTTACACAGACTATCCTAATGATGCCTTAGGTTTTAGCTTTTATATTTTTTAGATCCTGTGCTGTTTTTAGGTAGCTTTAGGTTTCATATTAAGTGCTACTGAGTTCTTTTCACAGAGTAGATAGACAAAACAATTCATTCTCTAGCTCGATACCAACGACAACTTCCAGGCCCAAGAATGAAAACAATGGTGAGATGAGAATAAAAAACCAAGACGATGGAGCTTCATAACCTGAAGCTATGGTTGGACAACTGACTCTAATATGCCAATGGACCAGAACTTATAAAAGTGTGGGACCTTGTGATTGGGCATCCGTTTTGTGACAATATTGGGTATGATCCAGCTAGACTCTTGTGTGGCCCAGGTGTACCCACAGAGGCCTTTAATAAATACCTTCTTTATCCTCTTGCTTTGTCCAGTCTCTGTTCTGGGTCAGCATCCTGAAGGCATCACTAATTGCAAACCAAGAAAACTGTTCTGGTCTAATTGTGGAATATCGTGTGGATGGGTAAATTCAAAAGTACAGGGTGCTCTGACACTGCTGGAATCAAAGATATGTGTGTGAAGAGAACAGGAACTGGAAGAATTGCCATGTAAACAAATACAGTCAAATCAGAGATTCAGACTTCCATGTATGTCTGAACAGGTCCTTAACAAGGGCAAACATATCAGTAGTGGCAGTCCCACTGCTGACATCAGCATCACGACTGTGCTGCTCCCCATGCCCTCTCATGCTTCCAGTAATCTTTAATTGAAAATGACATTATTGATGTTAAAAAGAACAACATGTATTGAGTGGAGGAGAGGTGCTTTTTACCTTCCACTTAACAAAAATGATGTTTCTGTCACTTCCCAGCTCTGATCCTTGCCCACTTTCCTCCTGAGATACAGCTACACACATGCACACTTCCTCCTCTTTGAAGAAAACCTGCTCTTCCCTCAGGCTGTTTGCTAGCCTAAAGAAGTTTTCCAAGCAGAATTAATACTACCTGCTTGTAGACCAGTCCCACTTCCCTTGTGCCACAATTATGAGGGACGACTGAAGAAAGAATGACCAGCTAAATAGGACTGCCAGAGCTTCTTCAGCTAAAGAGAAGCCCTGCTTTCTTTTGTCATCATCTTATTGTGTGTCTTTGTCTTCTTCTCTCCCTCTCTATCCTATGTAAAGTCCACCAAACCACATCTTGGAATATCTATATTTTAGTTTTCTGCTTGTCACCTTTTAGGCCTAAAAATTTTGTTCAAGTACACTTCTAGGACAGTCTAGCTCCATTTTTCTTTAAAAATTTACTATGAAATGGTAAATATACTGGGGTGGAATCAGATACTTCCTATAATAAAAAGAGAGCTGCAGAATCAGGGTTTCACAGCTGTGTGTACAGTACAGTATATACAAACCTATTTAGGAACAGTGAACAATGCTCACTCCTACTGTACACATCCTACTGGCAGAGGGCAGAGGTGATAACAACCACAGAAAAAAGCTTTTAAGAGATCAAATAGAAGCTCTTTGGCAAACTTACATGAAAATGACACTCCAAAGACCTGAATTCCTTCCTCCATCAGAAATTACATAGTGGAAGGGATAAAAGACCTTTTGCAGAATGCCCCAGGAACAGATATTTGAGGTCTGTTGTGCTTAAATCTTACCTTTTTCTTCAGGAAGGAATGCTTCTCAGAGATGCAGTACAGTGGTTCTCATGTTTGGTAGAGTGCAAATGTTCAACTTTCCCTACAGCTTGTTTTCTCCCATTTAAAATATCCTAGGGTGACTTTTTGCAGGGACTAGTGCCGTGCAAAAGCAAAGGAAGCTGAGCCAAGGCACCCCTGAAGTGAGATGAGTGAAGCCAAGAAGTCTGCACTGTGCACTTAGCCCTTGGCTTTTCATTACCAAAACTACCAAAAGACAGTCAAATGTTTTCACATGTATGTGCTCAACTTCCTAAAGCCTCCTCAAAGCAAGCTAACATCAAGTAGTGATGGACTTGTGGTCACTGCTACACCAAAGGCGGGTGAAAAATTCCCTTATTACAGTTTCCTACAACCATGCAAGTCAGTGCCTATGAGGTCAAGAATAAAACCCCTCAAAATTGTTGGCAAAACAAATAAACTGGCACTGAAGCTTGAGACTCTGAAACAGCATTGCTATAAAGCTCTGGCTTGCCCAAATTTGGAAGATAAAAAACCTAGTCACAGTAGTAGCTATACACACAGTTGCTCTCTTTGCTGTTAAAAAATGCAGGGAATAAAACCAGAAGAGAAAGGGAAAATGCATTTAGATAATTAGCCTTTGAATCCTGTCTGTGTGGCTTTTATGGCTGTTATAGTTCTGCCTCTGTATAAGCAAAGATATTGGCTATTAACACTATAAAATATTTTTCACTGCTGAGTACTCAGGTTTTGTTGATATCCAATACTAAACTATTATACACCTTCCTGTGAATCAAATAGGCTGTGATTCAGTTTCCTAAATATAGGCAGCTGATGCCATCTTAAGGACCATGGGGTATCCTGCTTTAGTGTCCTGAATAGCATAGGTCATGTATAATCTGTGCTGGCCTTCAGTGGTATCTCAAATATCCCAGAGTGTGTAAACCAGTAGTAGATACCCACACATAGGTAACCCAGCCACCCCTGACCTGAAAATTTGGTTCACAAGCTCCATCCTACACAAATCATTCATCTCCTATGGAAAAGAGAGGAAAATAGTTACTGCTAGACTTGATATATCATGAGGATTTGGGTTTAGGGAGGGTAAAAAGAAGAAACTGATGTGGCCAGTTGTGTTCAAATTGCTCTGTGCACAATTGTATTTTTTTTTCACACCACAGCTTAGAATTCAGATAACACACACTGGCTTAAAAGACAAAACTCTTCAGCTAACACTGTACCCTCAAAAAACCCAAAACCTCAATTACAAGAGTCAAAGGGTTACAGGAGAGCAAAATAGTAGGCTACAAATAATTACAGAAAGGAAGCCTGCTTGGGCCACAAGGGGTGCAAGGGTCAGCTCCCCAGTATATGCCCTTTATTGTGGATAAATCTGCTTTCTCATTTTTTGCTTTATTAATGAGTAGCCCATATAAAGTCCATGTGAAAAATACAATTTTTCTGAGAATCTGGGGTTTTTATTTGCTTGAGGGTATCTGTATGAATGCTTGCACAGCCACAACTGCCTGTGTAGGCAATGAATTCAGGTACTGTGGTAGCTCTGAGCTCTTCTAAATTCACTGTTTGTGGACTTGTGAATGTTTGCATGCAACCACGTGTGCCCTGCTTTCACTGCTAGGATAGACACATGCATTTATATTGGGAAAAATACCTCCCTCTTATCTACTAGAGTGCTGCACAATGCAAATCCAGCAGCAGCAGCAGAAGGATGCAGATTCCTCCTGCCTCTCCTCCTCGTCCACTCTTTCCCTCCTGTCACTCCGATGATAATGATCTGTGTTGTGGGCATTTGCTGGAAAGCTTAAACGTAACCATTATTTCTTAGGTTGCTGGAATTGAGGTGGGCATTGAGGACTCCAATGAATACAAATAAGCTCAGATCCAAGAAAACTCCATCTTGTCTAATCTTCACTAAGCAGTAATCTGAGAGACACCTTGCTTGCTCTCATTTTGTATGGAGGGAGAGCAAGCAGGTCACAGTGTCAGCATTGCTGAAGTCTGGATTGATCTCACCTGTTTGCATCCTGAGGTCTCCTAATTCTTCTCTGCCTCAATAGCTATAATCTGTCCCAGGAAGTCATATTCAAAATGAGACAATTCCTCCCACCCATTACTGGAGCAGCAGAGGCAACATTTTTTCCTTCCTTATCGAGTCCACAAGCGTCTGTTCAAAACAGACACAAATCCAAGAAGCAAGACTGGAGATTTTGTTGGAGACTTCTCAAAATTTCAGATGCAGAGGCTGCATTTGAACTCATCGATTAAGCATGCTTATTTAAATACAGATGTTTACAGTCTCCTTTTAACACACATGATCTGAAGGACATGAAGTGGTGGGATTTTATTTTTTTCTAACGCACTTAGTATTGATTGTGCAAACCTTGCACGTTCTCTCACATCACACGATGACACCTTTAAATGACAGCACACAGTCCTTGTGCAGTTTCTGAATCCCAAGTAAGGAATACAAAATCCCATAAAAATGGTTGTTGTATAATGGGAGGACCTATCAGGAACAGAAAGAGGACCTGGGCAATGAGGAATTTATTCTCTTTGTGGTCCAGAAGTGTACAAATAAAGTGATACTTATCAAAAGGAAAATTTGCAAACTCTGGAAATGAATACTTACAAAATCAGTACAGATTCTCTTTGGTCATATAATGACAGGACAACAAATTAAAATAAATTGAACTCCTATACAATGGATATGAAGTAGAGACAGGACATAATCTGTGCACAGATTAAAAATGTAAATGAAAATTTGGCTTATTTTCTTTTTAATAGCAGTGGTTATACTGAGTGTAGGACAAGGCAGTGTAGCTAATGGGAATGGGAAAATGGAAGTAAACTGAGATGATACTGCACTCAAGGAGGTGGAACAAAAGAAGTTTCACCCCAGAATGTTTGAAGAACTGATAAGGGATACGGAAGGATAAGCTGCAAGAATCTTAGTACACCTGTCAGTATAGAAGGGTATTATACAATGGCAGAATAACTGATATAAAATATACAAGTAAGAGAAAAAATAAAAGATGATCTGGGCAACTACAGATTTAGTTATATGATCCTGGTGGTATGCAATGCTTTGCAATACATGCAGAAGCAATTAAAGACATAAAGGCAAGCGTAAAATAATATAAAATGCATTATGGATTTTCCAAAAGCTGAAAAAAACCTTGATTGCCTTTTCAGATAACTGATTTTTAAATGAAAGAAATGCATAAAGACTAATCCATCACCATTTAAGTAAAACATTGGATACAGTGTCTGATTATTAGTTAAGATGTAGATGATGGCATTAGTAAAGAATTTTTAGGCAAAGAAGGAACTGATGAAAGGTATTTTCACTGGCCAGGCTGAAAGGGGAATTTATTAATAGAGCTCCTTAAGGAGTGAGAATAATTTTATTTAATATTTTCATGATTGATCTTAACATAAAAGTAAGAGTCTGCTTCTGAAGTGGACTGATGACACAGAAAACACTGTCAATGTAGAAAGAGGGAGATGAATAAACAAAGATCTGCCTCACCTTGAGGACTGGTCAAACAGAAATGAGAAAAGCACAAAGTGCAATGACAGGCACTGCAGCAAAAGTTTCTCATGGAGTGGGGAGCTCGTTAGCTGGAAAGAACAGTGGAGCAGGTGGACCTGGGGGCAGTAACACCTCATGGGGTGACTCTGTGCAGTGACAAAGTAATGGAGATGTCACTGCACAGAGCACTGGTAGAGATCTCATCTGAAAGAGGGCATAATTCTGGCTACCCACTTTGTAGAGACCTTGCTGTGGTTTTGGTTTGAGCTGCTCTGCTTGTATGAACCAAGACAAAGAAATTTCAAGTTAAAAGGTCGCTAAGAGACCTGGTTTTATTTTTCATTGTCTAAACTGTTCTCCAGATCAGGATGAAATGTTGCTGGGTCTGCAAAAATACTTAATTATACAGAGACTAACTGATCTCTCTTTTTCTCCATTTGTTGAAAGTTTGCAATGGTAAGAAGCATTATAGAATCACAGCGTCCACTGGATCTGTACCAATTTATTCTGACCAGGAATTTGATCCTTCTTTTTTTTTCTCCTGATGAGAAAATCTGATGCTTTTGCCTTTTCACCCATACAAGTAACTCAGGCCTTTCATTTAGCCTACCACCCTAACCCTTGTTGCTAAGGATGAAGAGATAAATGCTGCAAAAGCAGCACTGGAATAGAAATCCTTGATAAACAAATCTTCTTGCATGAATAGAAGAACATGTAGTTCTCATAAAAATGGTAATTAGAGCCCAGCATGAGGAGGCTGATTTTTTCATAGTAATAATAATAATAAAAAAAATAGAAAAAAAGTCTCCAAGAGTATTCATTGAGGAGGAAGTTATATTTGCCAGCATTATTACTGTTATTATTGTATTACCACTAATAACGATGATAAGGCTCTTGCTAAGAGACAGGACCTTCTAAGGAACTAAGTAAACAGCCCAAAAAAGGGCTTCCCTTAAGGCATGTCTTCAAATAATAAAGACAATTGACAGAACTGCTTACAGACCACTGCAAGTTACCAGCTGATTCCTTCTTTCTAGTAACTGTTTAATTTGCTTTTACCTTCCCAGTTACACTGGTGCCATTAGAAGACGAAGCTGGCATTTGTGTTGGCAGACATTTTCTGGTCCAGCCCTAACTTCTCCCATAATCTGTCTTCCTATCCCCATCTCCTCCATCAGTTTATTTGTTCCTTCCTTCCCCCATCCCAGCGTAATGTTTGCAGAAGGCACTGCTGTTAATTTAGCCAGGAAATGGTTTGATAGTGATAGGGAAATAAATTTATCAAACCTTTTGAACAGCAGCCGTGGGAAGAAAGAAACAGCCCCAGCCATTTCACAGTGACCTCTCCCTGTGCTTAAAGAAAACTCATAAGCTCTCAGCACGAATTAGCATGGCCTCATTATAAAAACAGAATTGGGGTCAGACGAAACTAAGATAGGTAAGGGAAAAAAAAAATCCCATCAAAAGCAACATCTGAGACAGAAATGCCCTAAGTGGGGAGGGCAAAAAAAGCAAAGCTTCAGAGGCAAGGAAGATGCTAGAGACGGAAGAGAAGTAAACACAGCTTTCTAAAAAAAGAAAAACATAACAAAAATACAAAAATTAATCAAGAAAGACAAAACCCCCACAAAGTCTTGATGTCATGCTGGATAATCCTATGGAAAAGAGTTTGCATATTTCAATTCTTCATGAATTGCCATTCCCAACCCATTTGCAATAGTTGCTGCCACGATGGCCTGGTCAAGCCATGGCTTTTTGATGGCCTGTGGAAAAGACAGCTGTATTGAAGACTTTAGCTGCACAGTCTGAATTCCAAGGGAAGAAAATGTGAATGATACCTTCACTGCTGGCATTCAGCGTGGAAAAGACCTGTCTCTTCTACCTGAGCTGTATTTATTTCACAAGCATGACACCACACTGTAACAGCAATGATCCCCAACCATGCTGGAACTTCTTTGTAATGACAGAAAGCATCCCAGTGCTGGAGCAGTCACCAGAAACAAAACCAGTACCTAACTACAAAAATATATCTCATTATGCTGCCATTTCCACACACTTATCTGCAAAAGCAAAGTACCAGAGGGTCCTGCCACCAGTTTGCTCTTCAGCTTGCCATGGAGAGAGCGTGACTTAGCTGAGGTCCTCAGCAAGGGAACCTGAGCAAGCACAGCTGCTGGTCTGACAGCTCTCCCTGCCCAGGCAGCTGGACAGCTGTGCTGCAGCAGCCTCTCTCCACAGGCCCTCTACTCACTCTGGGCAGCTGCTTCTGCCTCCACTGCCTTGGAGGAAGGTACTTGGGAAAGGAGCTCCTTGTTATTCTCCACACTCTCAGGAGCTTTACAACCCACCCTCAAAAAGGCAATGCCGCTTTGGCATTAGTAACTATCCCACCCATTCCCATGGCTGACACACACAACCCTTGAACCACACTCGGGGCAGATCATGGTGACTGTGAGGACAGGAGGAGGAGGCACAATGTGCCCTTCTCAGATTCACAGGCAAGCAAGAAGGAAGCATCACCATCTCCTCTGTGGCAGCTTAAAAGACTAGCTCTGATTTATTCACAGAAAAAGGAAATAACAGTAGTCATGGAAGTTTCTGCAACAAGAAAAAAGCCCATAATCAGCCCCACTCATTCAGTTTTACCAGGGACACAATGGACAGGCTCTGACAATTTTTTCTCATCCCTGCTGCAGACCTGCGAGCCACTCTCCCAAACCTCTTGGCCATCCAGCCTCTTTTCCTCCCAGGCAGAGACAGGCTGTGGCTTGCTGCCATCCACATAGCACAGCTCTATTCACATCGGGCTTTGTCGTGCTGCCTTTGCCCTGACAGGTGGCAGCAGGGATAGAGAGAAGCCAGCAAGGCAGAAGATGTTACAAACCAATTGAGTCAGCAGCCTAGAGGGTCTGTCACTTCACTCTTTTCCCCCCTCTTTTTATTAATTCTGCCTTGAGGGCAGAGGGGGTGGGGAATGGGGGATGAGGGAAGATGAAAAAAAAAATACAAATTGGACCTTGAGTTTGTTTACTCTGATACTATCCTTGATCATTCTTAAATCACCCTGCTGCATAGCAGCAGGACCTTCCAACATCAATATTAATGCTCCTTTCTCATGGCAGTGGCTATTGGAGGTGGCATTTCATAATTCAGCTGCAACAATTAAAAGGCAAATTTGAGAGGGGAGGAGGAGAGCTGCTATATTTGCTCAGCCTGCTGAGTAAAAACCCCTCAGTCAATTCTACAACTGTCTCCCATTAGCAAAGGATCAGAACTCAAGTGTGATTTGAGAATTACCTCCCATACTGAGCATGAGTATGGGTTTGAAAACTAAAGTCAGGTTGCTCAAATACCTGAAAAGCAGTGTCATCTAGTCTCAGCAATGTCTAAATACAACAATGTCCATGTTTTTGGTGTTGGTTGCTATAGGATATGGCCAGCACAGAAGAAATTACTCTTTTGAGATATGATGGAAGTGGTAAATCTACCTTGAAAAAGTTGGTCTTACAGATTAAAAAAAAACAAAAAACCAAACAACTTATCCCCTTCCTACAAATGCAAGATGCTTGCCTAAAAAAAAGTGATTTCTTTAAAAAAACAACACATTGTAATTTTTCTTTTCCACTCTCTCCATTCCTCTTAATATAAATCTCTTTCTACCCAGAAGGACTAGAAACTTCCTTTAAAAAAGAAAATATCAGGAGGCTGGCTTTTCATGTAATAGCATGTCACCAAGAGCTGTGATTTTAAGAAATATACCAACTAAAACAACACTCTTGGAAAAAAAAAAAACCCAACCTAAAACTGGCAACATTACTAGGTCTATGAGTCACAGGGGCAAGATACATCAAGCACCAACTCCAGCAGGTATTCCTCCACCCTTTCCCATGGAACCCCCCTTAAGTGTTATTTGGAGGGGATGTTAACGGGGGTCCCAAAAGCAGGGAAGCTGTGTGAGCCTGGCTCTGCTCTAGAGACCGGCTGGGCAGTCCTGCAGGGCTCTGGGTTAGGACAGGTCAGGGGTTGCCCAGATGAGCATCAGCTGGGTTGCAGGTGCAAGATAAGGCAGAGCACAAGTGCTGTCTGCAGCTCCACATCGAGGGGGGGCTGCCAGAGAGAACAAGGGGGCAAGGGCACTGTGGGAAGGTACGGCAATGTCTCGCAGAGGAGGTTCTGTAAAACATCATTTCACACGGAGTAATGTTTGGATACCTGAGTCTAATCATGGAGTTAACAGCCTTTATTTGCACAACCTCACATACACACACAGTGGTGCATAGGATACAAATCAAACCTCTGTCTACTTACAAACAGCATCCAGGCTATTAGGACACAGCAAGAAGCAGACCAGCCAGGATCATACAAAGGAAAGCGTTTCATCTTCCAGCTCTCTGTATGGTACCAAGAGACATGTTTTGCACCAAAGGCCTTGCTCCCTTTTCATCATTTTCTGTTTCTGCCCTTGCTGTCAGTGAAGAGTGGCCCAAGAGAAGGGATTTTTAGTACTTGCTGATGCTTTGTTGTTTAATCAGATGGCTGCTGGAATCAAGGTTTGCTGGTTGAAGAGGCAGCTGAGCAGGGACTTTCAGAAAGCAGAAATGTCAGTGGGCCTCTTGGGAGACAATCCCTAATCCATCTAGAGCTCCTTCAGACACTCTTAATTATCAGTTTGTATTTTAAATGGCCAGGGGAAAATAGGGTGCCTTTAAAATAAATAAATAATTGAAAGCATTAGAATGAGGTGAGTGTATCTGTTAAGCTGCTGACAACCCATCTGAATTCCACCTCACATTTAGCACATAGAAGAGCAAAGCAGGGCTAAATTCACTGAAAATTTGGCACAGATGTGAGCAAGTAGATGAAGATACTGAGTAAGAAATAGCAGAGATCACCCCATTTTCCTTACCAGCTACATTTCCAGAAAGCACACAGTGCTCCTGACTTAATGAAATACACATTTCTTCCAACACTCAGTCATCCCCAACTGTTTCAGTGCACCTCTGCCTGGCTTCAGAGAATTCCTGTTATCTTAGTCCCTACTGAGCCTCTTCTCTTCTGTCATATCTGGTGTAGTGGTTGTGCAAAATGGGAAAAATCCTCACTCAGAACCAAACACATACCAGAAAGTTTTCCAGGTCTCTCTTAGAACAATGTCAAATTAAGGGGAGACACGAGTCAATCTAACCCAAAGGATTTCTCACTAAAACTTTTGAGTCAAAATTTCAGTTGCATTGCAAGTGAAGAATGTAACAACTGATAGTCCTGGAGCTAAACTCACTACTTTAATTTCTGCAGGAGCAGAAACCTATGCTGGAATCTCATTTACCCAGGCCAGTGAATAGGAAGTGGCAGTAGTCATGCAATCTGTGGCACTTTACCTGTTAAATGAACTCTGAGCTTAGATCAATCTATATTTATAATCTATGTTTAAGAAACCTTACTTCCCTAAAAATTAACCTAATCATACTATCTTCAACACAAAGTTGACAGAATGCTGATTTTCAGCCATGGCTGATTTTACAAATGACAGGAGTTTGCTTTTACAAAAGCAAGTGAATAGAAGGCTGGAGAAAAGTTTCGGAGCGGCTCTGTGAGGCAGAGAGGCATTATGACTCCTGTGCTACAAATGGAAACCAGGGCAAAGGGATTTCCTGATTTGCCAAGGGAATGTACAAAATCTCTATGGCCACACTAACCTTGTCGCAGCCACTGGAATGGATGTCCCCAGCTCTTGGCATTGTGTTGGTATTGTGACACTGGACCTGTTCTTAATGAAACACAGAGACAGAAGACCCTACTTCCTCAGTTGTAACAGAGCTCTGACTACTCTCAAAGGCTGGCATTGTAAGATGGGTCTCATGACCTAGTTCTAACTCGCTGCATTACGCATTTACCTCTCTCCTTGCTTTGACCCTGTTCCCCTTCCCCGCTGGTGGGTAGATGCATTTTCAAAGGGACCTTTCCTGCTGCCGCTCACTAATAAAGAAGAGCAGTGAAGAATACCACTCCAGATGGGAGATAGGGCTGGGAGAAACACCATCTCAAATGGTACCCACCTGAAAGCACGGACAGGAGGACTTAATTAAGAACATGTGAATTCAGCTTTTTAGCTCTAACCAATGGGTATCAGGGATATTTTTTTTCAATGCAACAAAACTCCATGAGTACTTTTACATAGTTCTACCCTCTGCAAAATAGCAATCACAGGAAGAACTGGGTTCAATTGTGGTCCATGCAAAGAATCCCCCATGAACAGTCAGGCTCTTGAAAAGCTTTGAGAGAGGGCGGCCAGTGAGTTCATCTCTTTACAACCCAGTGGCTCAAAGAGACATCTTTGCCTTCAGTCAGCACTCAGATGTACCGCAAGGCTTCTCTTTGTGAAACAGAATAGACGTCTCCAACGACAGCAGGCATTGTCCATGCAGGCATAAAGCAATATTTGGACATGCTGAATGGCTTCCTAAGATGAGAAAAAGTGCTGAAGAAACACTAAATTATGACAGATGGGAGCCCTAGAAATGCAACTACCCCCAAACTGGAAAATGAAAAGCCGGCACAAAGGGCAGGCATAACAATAGAATTTAGGCATAACGGAATACACGCCATTTAATGCGGAGTGCACTGAAGCTTCGATACATAAGTCAAAATCCTAGCCATTAAATAGCCTCATTTAAAAAGTTTTAAAGCAATTAAAATAAATTAGAAACTTCACAGGAGGACAAAATCACTGAAAAGGATAAGAAGCACTTTATGCCAAGCTCTGCTTCTGACAGTGTTGTGCCCATGAGGCCAGATTTTTATTTGAGAAGAGCTCGGGGGCAGATTTTCAAGGGCTCTGCACCAATAATTAGGGACAGATTTTTCCAAACTGCTCAGCTTCCATTATCCAAACAAAGGCCAGATATACCAAAGCGCTCAGGGCCCAGCAATTTCTACTGTGACAGTTATAGTCACACCATGACCAGATTTTCCAGAAACGTGACCATTTATTCCCTGTCTGCCAAAGGAGGAAGTGGCCTATTTAAAGGCCATATTCTAGGTTTTGTGCACTGGCATGTTGGAAGTAGATTATTTTTGAGTCCCAGTAACAGTGAGAGAGCCCCAACTTTGCCAAGTCTGAGACAGCATGGTCTTGAAAGACAAGTGGAATAAACCCTGCTGCTTTTACTATATTTTCCCTAATTCTTGCTCAAGAGACATCTATCATCAACCTCCATAATGAAGCAGTTCAGAGCTGACTGCAGATGCAAACTTGTGAAATTATAATGCTTCCTCCAGCCATTTTGCAGAGCTAGATACATCATTTGTGGCACACCAGAGCAGGAGCCTTTCTAAGGAAGAGAAAAATCCCTTAGCAATGCTGCTGATAGAGAAGAGAGCACAACAGTACTTTTTTCAGCTTTTAAGCTGGTAATAGCTCAACGTGGAAAAGAAACAAACTGAGGTGACCCTACAGCCAGGCCACAGACCACCAGGCTTCAATACTGCAGGGAGTTTTTTTCCTCTCAGATCATCCTGAAATGGATGTTGCAATTCTTCCTAGGGCCAAAATCATCTGGATCAGGGCCGCTGTACATACAGGAGGTGTTGCAGAGGAATAGTACTTAACAAGACCAAACTCTGTAACTCAGCAATGCCTGCTTGCTCCCAAACTGAAGGCTTTTGGAAAGAAACTTTCTATAAAATCATGTGGGGTTCTTTCCTTCAAAAGTAATTACTGTACTTTCCAGAAGAACACACTTCTCCAGTAGCTTACATGTCTGTCTGTCAGAACACTGTATCTGCTCCTAGTTCCACTCTAGCTGCCCAAGGGAGTGAGTTAGTGACCAGTGCCTCCAAACAGACCACTCCTCAGCAATGATGCTCTGGTAAAAGACCAAAAGTGAGGTTCTAGCTCTAAGTCCAGGATGCCTTTAAAACACTGGGATTAGCCAATAGTCTGTTACCAAGCTCTTGAACTCTCAGTGGATTTGCAATGGGTGTAATGGGGTGTCTCTGTCTAGTTCCAACCAGGATTAAGCAGCAGCTGCAGCACACCACAGAGCACATGGAACAGGAGACTTTCAATTAGACCTGAGGTCCTGTGTACCCAAAACAGATTAATGAGACAGGCACATCTATGTTACTTAAATGTTCTCTGATATTTTAGATTTTTCTCTTTTGTCTGTCTTCTAACACTCATTTAAAACAACCAGAAAGAATGGAAGGGAGAGCAAAAAGTGCTCTGTTTTTTTCCCTGATACTTATGCCTTCCATATCCATTTTTAACCATGGGAAATTAAAACCCACTTCCAGTAGAGCACCATTAAAGCATTACAATGTTACAGTCAAACAAAGAAAATTGGGCAACTCAGGTCATTGGAGGACACCAGCACTCTGAGTTCACCAGTGGTTCTGTGGTGACTTGATGTCTCTGCTATCAAATCATATATTTGACAACCTATAACAGCTGGATGTGAGAGAAACCCATTCAGTGCCTTACTGAGAGAAATACAGGGTACTGAAGAAATTGCTGTCAAAAAAAATCTCAGAAAAAAAAAGCTGTGGCTTTAAGACTTTACTTGTAGAACTTGTCTCCAGTAATCTTGTCTTGAATAACTTCAAGTGGGGCAGTAAGGAGGAACATGCTCCTTTGCTTCTCATTGCTATAAAAAACTGAGAATACATCCCTGCCTGGAATTAAGTTAGGAATTGTATACTATAGAGAATGTTACAGCATGGTAAAGTACACCAGAGAGAAGCATTGTGACACACTCCTCCTATTGGACCCAGTTTGTTAAAAAAAAAAAAAAAAATCTGAAAAAAAAGGAAAAATTAAAAATAAAAAAATAAAAATTAATTTGTGCTGTCCAGGCTTGAAAGGAAATCTTTTCTTCTGCATTGCCACCTTCACCCATTGTAGGTGCACCAGAAATCCCTAATTTCCTTCGCTGCAGAGCAGCAAGCAGGTGCTTAGCAGGATGTGTATTAGACCACACCATCCCTCCTTTATGCTGCATGTTCCCTGTGGGGGCAAGATAATTACATCCACCCTAAGAAAACATCAATATTTTATTTTTAATGAGCTGGGCAGACCCAATTATCTCAGTAGGCTGTTAATAAGTGAAATTGTGAAGTATGGCTGCAGCTTTGATGGAAACAGAGTCATCTCTGAAATGGGAATTTCTGACACACAGAGTATTAAATAAGATGCCAGACTGCTGGAAGTTAGTCAGAGAAAAACTGTATAAGAAAGAAAATTTGCCTTAGTAGCAACTCTTGGTATTAAAAGATAATAAGTCAAAACACAAAGAATCATCATATCAGCTTAAAAATCACAACTCCTGAAAAAATAATGTATAGTGCTTTTCAGTGCCATTCTCATTATTGATGTTTTATGTTTCATATCACCAAGTTTTTTTCTCCCCCAAATAGTGAAAAAAAATGCCTTTTTTTTTTTTTTTTTTTTTCCCAAGAAGTAAACACTCTTATGGAAACAACATAAAAACCAAGCTTGAATGTAAAAAAAAACCCATGAAAATGCTTGCCATCATTGTGTGGTGGATTGAAACACACATTGGCAGGAAAAGGACATTTTTCTTTTAGATTTCACAAGATGTTTGGTTCAGGAAGCACATTAATCTCTTGCTCTTCCCTTCCCTCTCTTTTTGTGCCCTCAGAATATGTCCTTTTTCATTCACATGTTAAAAGGCAGATAGAATAGAAGCAAATCTCAAAAGATTAATAAATGAATTTTTTAGAATATGCAAAACTTAATAACCACATTGACAACACATTGACAACAACAGAAACAGAAACATAATTCAGAATTTGGTGGAAAAATACAAACATGCCTTCCCACTCAAGCTTTTGTATGCAACTAAACTCTATCAGAACAGAGAGCCAGGTACAGACTCATAATTCAAATTTTATTTTCCTATTTAAGATGAATTCCAGTTCCAAAATAGAGTGAAGATAATTTATTCTCTAAGCAATACAGTAGATATTAATCATCAAGTGAAATCTATAAGCATTTCATTTCCTCTTGAATCTCAACACATATGCTCTCTTCATAAACCAGAGAGCCAGAATTGCAAATTCAGTTTCAGCCTCAGATTACCAGGAGATTATTTAGTTTTTCAAATCTCAGATGATTTAGAATTTTTTTTTTTTTTCTGGAAGAGGATAATCATAAACATGCAAATAGTGCTGTGTCCAGTAAAGCCAATCTCCACCGCTGCAAATCATCAAATTTAAGTGTATTTGGCAGGTGTGCTGGTGAGGTCAGCACAGTTTGTTGTCTAATCCATAAATGCAGATAATATAAATGCAGTTACAAGCACCAGTCAAGGCACACTTGAGCCTTGAGTTCTTGTCCACGTGAAGTGGTTCTTCCACCTATTCCAGTCACTCCACTAGGACCAGTGGTGCTGTTAGTGAATCAAAGCCAGCCTTTGGGAATCAGGGTATTCCACCCCATCTCCAAATGCATAGTTGCTCCTAAGAGAAAGCCAGCCCTTGGTTCTGCATTTGACATGCCAGCTCTCGATTTTATCATTCCTTTTTCCCTTTAATAATTCCGACAAATGTCGAAGAATTCTAAACCTGGTTCTGTAGCTACAGCCCTCGAAAATGAAATGCATGTATTAGTGTAATCATTTTACTGACATTCCAGACACTCAGCCACATGACCTTGCAGTTCATTTTAAAGGGTAAGAGCAGAATTAGCATCCTTAGCCAGCTCAGTGAAATAAACATAAACCATATCTTAACAAAGAGAAAAAAGGGAGAACAAAACAAAAAGGGAAAAAAAGTTTACAAACTTTGAACTCCCTTAATCAGTTGTGTTCCACTAAAAGCTGAGCTTCTTAAGACTTCTTTCTGCCTTGACTGCCCATCCTAATCATAAAATATGAGACATTTAATTCCAGAAAGATGCAAAGGCACAATACATACTTTGATCCAAAGCTGTTTCTTCTTGTTGGACTCCAAAAACAGTTTTCAGGCTTCCAAAGGCTCTTTGCCAGCTTTGATTAGAAGCCACACTGGCTGACACAGTAATTGCTCTATAATCATATCTTCAGTACCCTGACCTGGTTTATGCATACAATCTATATTCTAATAGCAGTCAACAGGTCACCAGTTAATAAAAATACCATTAACATCCCCCTGTGAGTAAGAAAGAGAGATATTCATCTTACTAGGCCAGTGGTGGGCCAATATAATTTCTGTGGCTGCTAGTGTAATTAACTCTGCTGGCATGTGGATCTCCCTGGAGGACAATGCAAGCATGGAATGACCTTGCTGTGAGTCCTCACTGGTGGGATTGTGGTGGGCACAAAGATTGGCAGAGACTCAGGTCAGAGAAGAGTGGGCACTTCCCACAGCCTGACCTCTCAAAGAAAGAGAAGCTCACCATTTCTAGGATGGTGTTGAGCATATCTGGCTTTGACTGTAAAACAAAAGCAGGGATGGGCACAGCATGGGCAGCCAGAACTGGCATCCTTTGTTCAGCAGTGTCTAAAGGGCAGGCAAGGAGAGAGAAAGTGAGCAACAAAGGGACTCTGGAAGGTAGGAGAGTGCTGGGGAAATTAATTTTTGAACGAAGAGGCAGTATTTTAATTCAGCCTAAATGTCATCCATGTAAACAAAGTTTGGGGGGCACATGGTATAGACGTTATGTGTAGGTCAGAGGAGTACTGGAAAATTCCATAGGTTTCCTAGAAATAGCCCTTGAGGTCTGTGTTCCCATCTAAATCCTTAACTGAGACATTTATTGTATCCATGTGCAGAAAGCTCTGGGTATATCAAGAGGAACAAAATGCCTAAAGTAGAAGAATTTTTTTAATAGGTTTATGGGAAGATATACTACCTCTAGAAATCCAGAAATCCTCTAGAATCCCACAAACCAATGTAAGGATCTATGCCAAAGAAACCAGGGGATGCAAGATACAAAAGAACAAAATCTTGAGAGAAACTTGGGCTTGCAATTCAGTGAAGCAGATACTGCCCCATACAGTGAATTAAGCATATCCTCGGTTTCTAGGTTTGTTCCCTAATTCTTTACATTACCTCTCAGTTTTGCTATCTGACACAGCCTGAGTCCCAGAAAAATGCATCCCAAAGAGAGGATCCAGGCTGACACTTGCAATGCAGGCTGCACTGCAATCCCATCCATCTCCTCATGCAGGAGTCACTCAATTGGAGACAGACCAAGACCTAGCAAAATTCATTTCACACACTAGCCTTGTTCAAAGATCAAAGTCAGCTCCCAGCAAATAAATGTCCTGCATTTAACTGCTGTAACACACCTCCTCCAAATCATCTCAGATCCAGATCATTGCACTGCCTGCACAGACATTCACATTCTGCTCCACCTACGCATGTTCACCTGGACCCAAGCCCAGGAGACAGCAATGACCGTTCCCCTCCTCAATTTAGCATCTATCAAAGGTCCTCTTGTCCTCTGGTTCCTTTTCCTCCTTACTTGAACAGCACCACAGCACACATTTGGAGACTTCAACAGTTTCATCGCCAGATGAAAGGACAGGACCAACAGAGAGCTGCTGACTGGATTTGTTTCACCAGCAGACACAAACTGACACAGACAGGCACTTAAAAACAGCATATCACTGTCAGACGAGACTTGCCAGCCTTTCACAACTTCTCAGTCTCTGGGGGCACATAAAAGCTCTGATGCTGTGCCACAGTCTGGGTTCTTCCTGACCAATGTGGAGCCCATTATATCGGCAATGTCGACAATGTTGGACAAAAGTGACTACTATGTAACAAGAAGCTCAAAACATTTTCTCCTTTCCTCCAGTGCTCTCCAAACGGTCTGGGAGCTTAGTGTGTTAAATCCTACACAAATCCACTACTTGGTTCACACAACAGCTTTCAAGTATTAAGGATCCAGTTTGACTGTAACTGTGGAACGAAATTCAGTTCAGGGGTGTTAAAGGAGGGTCCCCTGCTGCTAGATAGTTTAGGGTGAAACAGCATCCTGCACTGGCTAATGAGTGCTTGGATGCTATCTGCCAGTGCACTGGGTCCTTCATTCTCAGGAGCACTGCACTCTGCTTTGTCACTTGATGAGGATCCACGTGATCAAATCCATACAGCAGCAGATTCAACTAAACTGATCCATGGAAAAAGAGCACTAAGAACCCAAAAGGGACATTGGGAGAAAAGGGGCAGGAATTATTGCGAGAAAGGAGAAACAAAAAATCGACTGTATCAGGATGAAATTTTTCACATCAGTTCCCACAAAAATAGACAAAAAATGGAAATTCTATGCAGCATAGTTTATAACTGAATTATCCATTGACTGCATGCAATATGTCTTTATATACCAAATAGTTAGCAAGATGAAGGAAGTGCAATCTACATAGCTAATAAATAGCTCAGGTAGAATCCACTTTCAAAGACAATCAAGCACTGGCTTTATTGTAGATTAAGAAAAATTGCCAAAACAGAAAAAGAAGTACATGAGACAGAGAGGAATCACTCAGCAATCAAGACAAAAGATCAGAAAGAGATCAGAATGTGAAAACAAACAAAGAAAGCCGGAGAAGAAAAGCAAATTAATTGGTGGAGAATATGGGAAGCAAGGGAATAAGGAGGAAAGGCTCAGAAGCCTACATGTTCTCATGCTTTTAGTAGCCAAATTTGGAAGCATTTTCAAACACAGCTGCAGCCTTAGGTCCTACTATGGTATATAAATGTTCACATTTTTCAAAGCTCTTTCATGACTTATCTAACCTCTCAGCATGGCAATTAAAATCTGTCCTCACTACTGCTTTTTCAGCCCTGCCTCCCATTTGCTTTGCTTGCAAGGTGCAGCATCATTAGATGTAGGGATCACCATCCACGAGGCTCCCTAACAATATTTGTTAAAGTGCATTTGGGAGAATCTGGTAGCTCTCTCCCACAGCCACAGTGAGAGAGCCCAGAAGTTGTGCAATCGGGGATGGTACAGAACTTGAAAGGGAAAAAAGCCAAAATAAAACAAGAATCAGGATACATGAACTTACTTCAGCTCAGTTCACTAAAAGATCTCACTCTAAAGGTAATATCAGCTGGCTGTACTTTGTATGGATACAAACTCTTATACCAACTCCCTTCCTGCTGGTCACAGACAAGGATAAAGGGCTTCCTGAAGGCTCTAGGATTCCCTCAAAATCTGGTAATTGTTTTTATTTTGAGAAGTGAGTTAAGAAACAGCGAACCAAATCACAGATCAAATTAAGAAAGAAAATCATACAGGTAGGAAAAGTCTAAAAAGGCTAAAAAGGCTAAAAATCAAAACCAAAAACTGAACCCCCATGAAAGGATACTCAAGGTTTTCTATCCATTTCCCAGTAGAAGGATATTTTTAATAGGTTTCTATTAATAAGAGTAATCTATCTCTATGGGAAGAAATGATGAAAAGCATTCCTTCCCCAGGAATTTCAGTTTCATGGTATGTTCATAAACATGGTCCAAGTGCAGGACACCGTAGCTGCATTCTATCTGGCTAAGCCAGATAAGCCCAGCTGCAACCTGGACTAAGACCTGCTGAAGCCTATCAGTGAGGCTGGGACAACAAAAAGCTAATATCCCAGAGAAATGATGGACACCAGGGAAGATTATAAGTCTGGAAGCAAGAATATTTCCCTGAAGTATGTCAGGACAGGAAGTAGAGACTTGCCAAGAAGGAAGACACTCAACCTCAAGAGAAAATCTCTCCTGTTATTTGAGATTATGATTTAATGTAAGCATCATTTTCCTTTCAGGAGGCACAAACTGCCCTAGAGCACAGATGAGGGCTTGGCATTTACCACAGCCCTGCAGCTCTCAGGTGACAAATACAGGTACATATATCTGCCATTTTTTTAGGGACAAGAAATCAAATTATAATTTCCTTTCTCTCCCAACAGTATCTTCCCTTCTCTTTCTTTATTAAAGGATGGGCTTTTCATAGACAAAAATTTGTTTAATGACAGTCATGTGTTTGATTGCTGAATTTCTTTCCTGATCTTAAGGCATTAAAGATTCGACAGAGTAACTCAGGAGAACTGTTCCAACTCAGGACCATGAAGAACAGATGTAGCCCATATCTTTAGCTATGTTGTCTCTCATTCTTAAAAAAAGGGAGAGTTGTATCTCCCCCAGCAAGCACTGACGAGCCAGGATCTATTACATCATCTGCATATGAAGCAATGGGGTGATCTCTTTTCTTCCCTTGCAGCTTTGTAGCTGCCTTCGTAAAAATAAAAATGAAATTAAAAAACTCCAAAACACAAAACCATGAAGGATGTAAATACGTTTTTGGATTTGTTGTCAGCCTTCAGAAAGATGTTTGTTTTCCAGCAGAATCTACTTTACTTCAAAACCACTCTAAATAAAAGTAATAGATGAGAAATTTGTCATAAATATATTTAATGCATGTGCTTATATCACCTTGCTCCACTGGGAAACAAACAAGCACCACATCAGCACAAAAGCATTTCATTTAGTTCCATGCTTATAATGGACTGTAGAGTATATACAGCAAAACTGAACTAGAGGTGAAGTCAACGATCCGAGGCTAATAAAACAATAAATTATAATAATAAATAAAAGCTGTCAGAGACAAGAAAGACCCATCGTCTCCACCAGTATGTCCATTTGCCAAGCACAGAACTGCTCCCTGCAATTTCTGACCTAGAGAGTTTTAAACATCACAAACAATAGCATTCCCAGCACTTCCCTTGAGTAGCTCAATTCATCTCACTGCCAAGGAGCTTTGCCCCAAGTGTTGTTCTGAATTTTCTTTTTGCTTGGTTGTCACTATGTTCTCAAAACAATCCCCCACTGGGTGAATCAGAAGTCAGCCAGAGGAAAAGGAATTTAGAAAACCTCGTCCAGGGAGCTCCCTGCACTTGATGAGGTAAGGTATGAAATGTGACTGGATTTCTGCAGTGTCCAAATATCCAACAATTTCTGAAGGCAGAAAGAGAAACAAAGACCACAATACTTTTGGGCTGATATTTAAGCTGTTCTTCTAGAAAATATCTACCAACCCTATAGGGAGACCTGAAGAAGAACTGGGAACAGCAGGAGCAAGAGGTGGCAGATGCCAAGATGCAGGTCATGGGATGAAAGCTCTGCTATGGCATCAAGGGGATTGTAGTCACCTGGGAATGGTGGTGAAACCCCCAGGCTGAGGAAGACAGTGTACATTTCTGACTGGCTCTGGATTATCACTAAATGCAAAATACCAGATTTATTTTTACAGATGGAAGTACAGGGGGACTGCTCAGAAATCACCAACACATCTACTTCACAGGTTATGGTGTTACCATTTCAGAGAGTGCTGTGTTTTCCTCCTCTTTGGAGAAGCCAGAGAAATCCTAGTATAGCATTTGCCAGAGCGCCTTAGAACCGTTCATAAGCACTTTATGCACTTACCTAGAAGAGAAGAAAATAACACACAAACATAAGCACATTAAAGCAGGTAGAGCTCCCACCCACAGCTACACCACCCTCGCTCAGCCCCCTTCCTCCCTGTCACACTGCATGTTGGGAAGGACCCTTTGTGCTTTGGGTGGCAGCTGAGACAGGGCCATCCCTTCTGGGCTCTGCACAAGCAGCTGCACTGAATATTCAGTGACTTATCTTCTCCCCTGAGGGTTTTGCTCTCCGTGGTTCACTGCTGATGCAAGCTGCAGCCAAAGAAGAAACGACAGGTGCCTGAAATTCACTTTTTACTTCTGCTGCTCCCTTTTCCTTACAGTCCTTTCTGCTTTGATCTACTATTTACCATTTCCTCTCCCTACATCTATGGCTGCTTCATGGTGAGGTTTCATCCTGACACAATAGTACACACTTTTTGAGCAAATCCCATTTGGTCATAACTTTTATCTCAATTTCCTTGGATGCTTCCTTAGAGCTTGGCATCCCTTTTTTAGCTGCTAGGACCCAACAATCTGTCCCTAATTGCGACTGGCAGCACCTCTGCAATAAGGCACTGCTTCTTTTTGCCAATCTTTTCAGGACATTAAGCCAAAGAGCCTTTTCCAAAATTGGCTCTTCAGCTGACCAAACCCTTGCAGCCACAGAATAGCTGACTAGTAAGGAGTCTCTGAAAACATTTTTCGTTACTCCAGATTTAATTGCCAGCTACTCAGATCTGTTCCCCAGCTTTTCTCTCTGGATCTAGATTTCCAATACCGACAGAATGCAGATGGTGGGAAATTAATCCAACACTTAAAGGTTTTCTTCTAGGTAATATTATGTCTCACGCTGCCAGCCACACAAGTGTTACAGCAACAGTTCCTCATGCCAGGAAAAAACACGGCCTAGCTCTCATTTCTCCTCCCTGCCGTCATAGACGCACACACGCCGCAGGGCTGGAAATGAGTTAATCAGATGATGCTCTATAAAGTATGCCAGTTTCTGTATAAACAATATTAAATATGATAATTTCCTCCCGTCTTCTTTTTAAGCTGTTGCGTTCGCATTCTCTCTCAGTCACATCAACTTGGGGAGGGAAAACAACTGCAAGAAATCTTGGATAATGTAGTTATGCTAATTTACTGAAAAATCTATAAAAGTCAAGAATACTCATGGATGTAGGAGCCCTGCAAATAATGTGCTTCATCTTCCTTTCCCACATGCCTATTCTTTGTTGATCAGAAAAAAAGTGACCTGCTGCCAAACTCCTTCTGAAAGCTAGAGCCAATCATATCTCTTATATATATAAAAGATTTGGGAATAAGATCGTCGAGTTCACTCTCCTGTTATTTGTGAAGCTCTTATTATTCATGAAAATGTTCACAAATCCCTAAAGCCTCGTGCATTTTAGCACAGATCAAGTGTCTGAAGATTAGTTCTGGAAAGTGCATAATTCACTTTCTATTTTTTTAAAGTTCCTGCCTTCCTCTCACAAATGGCACGCTACTCAGGCAGCAACTGTCATGGCACAAAGGTAAGGAGTTGCAAAACACTCTGAGAAAGCAAAGGAATGGTCAAAGCTACAATGCCTCAAAACAGCCAACGGGTTGAGAACTGAAGTTAGCTTTACTTGCAGAAAAAAAAGTCTAGCAACAAAACGCTTGCAGAATAGAAAGCATATCAATTTTGTAATAAGTTTTAGACCACCAGATCTGCCAGCATAGTTCAGTGTGCATGGGTCAGTATTATGATTTATACCAGATAGAGGCTGAGTCTTTCACTGCGTTTTCAGCTTCACTAGGAATCTCCATTTACATGAGATGCTGCTCATGTTTATCTGAATGCCAAGGCAAAGCAAAAAACTGGATTGAAAGCCCCTAGGCCCTGCAAATCATGGGCAGCTTTGAGCTCCTGCCCTTCGACACTGAAGCTAGTCAGAGCACTCATTTTGAACATGTGGAGGACAGAGATCCTGCTCTCATTCCCACATTGGCCCACCTGCAGCACAAAGGCAGCATTATTGTACCATGGAGATGAACCTCAGTAGGATGTGGTTACTAATGCTGAAGCGCACAAGCCTCAGCTCTGACAATAAACCAGAATTTCAGTGAGAATTATACCCATCTTCACTGAATAAGCAAAACCAAGCTAGAAATCAGGTTTTCTTGTGAGATTTCCAGACCTGCGTGTTGGGCTAGAAATATGATGAGAAGGAAAACCTTGACTCACTTAAGCATGAACAGGCAAAATCTGCTTAAATGCCCTTTCTGATAGAGAGCAGAATTTCCAAATGTTCAAAAGACCGGAGTCATGACAGTTTGGGATTAAACCCCCTTGACATTTCCATTCAACTAGTCTGCTTTTGCTTGATGGCAGACACAAAAACATTTGAGATGTTTGTTGTTCCCTCTGTTGCGTATCTGCACTCTTCTACAGGCCCAGGGAGCCAAGGAAACCCAGGTACAGTACACAGAGACCCCCGTGTCCCCATGACCTTGAGCCACATCTACAGTAAGTCATATAAGCATAAAGAATTGCCCCCTCATTTGTATAATTCATGTCTCCTTCTGCTTGTCATAGGGAAACAGATTTCTTCTTGGCTTTAATAGACTTGCACTACAGGACCCTGTTCCGTCTAATGCCTACTGATGGAAGAAGCGTTGATGGAGAATCGCTCTTCAGGAAGCTTCAGACAGACACACAATGTCAATCACATGGGAATCATTCAGACACTGTGGAGCCATTGTGACTGCATTATTGCAAGTCAGTTCTCTATTATCTTGGATAATAGGCAGGGAAGATAACAGGGATGCCCTACAGGACAAGGAAAAAATGGATAATTTGAGTAAGCGGATCATCCTAGGGACTGTAGAGCAGACACACTCTAGTGCTTCCAAAAAGAACTGAGTCCAAGTGAGCTTATTAACTAGGTGGCAGAGCCAGGTGTGCTACTGCATCTCATCTTTAGCGATGGCATGGTTCTCAGAGGTGCTAACCCAGCAGGGCTATTACACAAACCACTGTCTTTGCCTGTCCTCAGCTCATCGTTCTTGCCCTGGCCCATGATGAAAAACCTTCCCCTGTAACAGCTAAAATGAGGGAGATTATTTCCAATGTTATCTCACCTGGGAGGAACTAAATAAAAATACACAGCCTGGTGGTTTAAGGCAACTGCAGTCAGCAGACTCCCTACCATTACTGCACTGTAAGATCCTCCTGCTTCTCCTCACTCTCCTGCTAATATGCACCACAATTGTTCTTCCCTGGTCTTGCTACAGCAAGTCCAAGATGCAGGAGGCTGAAAATCCTTATGAGCTTTTAGGGGAAGGAAAGGTGGGAGCTGAAACATCATTCTCCTAGCAAAGTTGGAAACTATAGAGTGACCCATGGGGTTTTAGTCCAGTCAGTCTCTAATGCACCGAGAAAGGAAACAGTTAAAAGAAGCAGAAAGGAGAACTGCACTGCACATCAATTGAATGCAGCATCCCAGTCCCTTGCAAAAACTTTTGTAATCTGGCCTGAAATTACGTCAGCTGTTTAGTTTTCAGTCTCCTGATTGGCAGAAAAGTCTCTCCTGGTCTAGTTAGTCCAGGCTCAGCAAAGAACACAGCTGCTTCCCCTCAGCCTCCTAGATCTGAAGAAGAAACTCCATCCCACAGGGACACGCCAGGATCTGAGGACTGAGAATGTAGTCCTTATTCTAACAGCTGGTTTAGCTGTTGCAATTAGTTTTTGGATCCTTCTGGAGGCTTACAGCAGCAGCTGCAACAGTTTCCCAGATCAGTGGGTCTGGCCTGCCTATGGGGAGAATGAGTGGCAAACAATCAAAGTCACAGAAATGCTGTTCTTGGAACACAGGCTGGCTCTGCTGTATTCTCTCTCCAGGGACACCCAGCACCACAATATCTGCCATGTGTGATATCCAGTGTGCCGACTTAGCACAGCATTTCTCACACTCTGCATCTACGTGCTTTATTGCCTCACAACCTCCCTGCTAGCTCTGAGGGCAGGCTCCAAAACACCAGGCTGCTTATCACACCTCTCTGCTCCACACGAGACCACAGAGCCTTTTTCTCTGCTGTCATCCTCTTGCCTTCCCAGCAGCACGCAATCTCTGCAGAGCTGAGAACATGCTCTCCACCACCACAGGTCTTACCAGCTCACACAGTTGTGCATGTGGCAACTCAGAGGCTCTCCATTAACACCACTTCAATGAAGAAAAGCTGTGTACAATGGTACCCTTCTCTGCCTCTCTGTGGCTTCCTAGAGCAGCATTTCATTATGCTCTTCTCAGACACCTCCTATAACAGGCTAGGGAAGCAGCAGGGAACTTGCTGCAGTGCTGGCACATGATCCATGGACACTCTAAGTCTTTCCTCCTTCATGTATGATATAAAATTCAGATCCCTCCATCATATAATTCTCACATGGGTGAAATAACCTTAGTGTACTCTGAGCTGTCTACCTCAGCAAGAACTGAAGAATCAGAGACTATTTTTGTGAGATAATCCATTACCTGCTTAAGTTACTCTTGCTTTTCTTTCAAGCTGACATGAAAGATAGACTAGCTGAACAGATTGAAGAGACAAGAGTTACAAAACTCTTGTCAGAAGAGTTTTTAAAAAATGCAGATAACTTTAGAATAACCTCTTTTTGGAGGAGAATCTTCAAGCTCACTGGTTAAAGAAATTCACAGAAAGGCTAGAATCTCAGGATGTTAGTCTATCTGAAATTAATTTGACAGGTCTAATATAAATCAATTCCCAAATCTCCAAAGGGCATACCATCTACAACCACCATCAGATTTCACTTGCCTCCCAGGCTGACAGTCTCAGGAAAAATGGAGAAACAAACAAGCTATGGATACTGGCCTCACCTCCTGCTGGTGAGGCTCCAAGTGTGCCCACATGGCACTGGCAAGAGCTGCTAGAGTTCAAATTGTCTGTGTGAAACACACTTTATTTGGAGGAGGATTGATGTCAGTGTGTCTGACAGCAGGCATCTTTCCTGGATACATCTGCCCAGTCCACCTCTGAGGAGACTGAGGTGCCAAGGTGGAGCGGAGACCGGGGTCTGTGGGTCCGTGGAAATAGATTGGGGGACGGGCTATTATTCATGTCCTTATGGTTTTTGAAAAAGAATAGACACTGCTTCCCACTCCACAGTCTCCCTTACCCCTCCCTTTCACTGACTAGAGTAATGAGCTCCAGGGGGACCTCTACACCTGCCTTTGAAGTAGCATGTTTCTCTGAATACATTTTGAATTTCGTTTTGTGTCTTGTTTGAGTTTGGTTGCCCTGCCTATCTCTCTGTTGGGGAGGTTGGCAGCTGTTAGTGAGGCTACTACCACAACTCAGTATCACAGAACATGGAAGAAACAAACCAACCAACCCTAAATCCCAAACCAAAAAAATCTTTGAAGGAAGAATGCATATTCTCCATAGAAAGAACTTTCTCCTCCCAACCAGGCCCCACCAAAGCCACCACATGCATCTGGAGGAGCTGAAAAAATCTGCAGACAGGTAGTATAATTTAGCTAAGAAAGACAGGAGTTATGCTGGGCAACTTGGTCTGGAGAGTAATAGTCACGCTGGGCACTTGAGTCATGCTTTACTCAAGGCTGTTCTTTAGACAAGAGGAGATAAGATCCTTGAACTTCCGTAAAGAACAAGTAAATTCTTTAACTGCTCATTGCCTAAGGAGCAGTGGACCCAAAACCTCCTTCTTCAACAGACCATGTCACAATGACTCAGGAAAGTATGGTCAAGTAGGGCACATCTCTACCCTTCCAACCCATACAAGCAGACCTTAAAGCACAGCAGGCAATACTGAAATCAGTTTGACTGGACCAAAAAGTGGAGATATTGTCTCCCCACTGTGATTCAGTATGGAAAAAAAACCCTAACTGTGATTTCTCCTTAGTTTTACCAGTACTTAAAACAGAAATAGAGCATGAGTACAACAGAGATAGCACAATGTTATTTTTCCCTTCACTTGAAAATACTAGACCACTTCTGCCATTCTTCAGAAGCATGGAGACTCTGTGCTTCCCACAGCTTCTTTTCCCCCTCCTTCCCTTCATCATTCCAACTCAAGGAGACAAAGAAGGAATTCAGATCTTATTAGGGCCACTGGAATAAGTCAGCTGTGGGGACTGTAATCATGCTGAGCAAGGTGGAGAAATGATTATGGGAGCACTGGAGAGTTGTCTTGCTCATTGGTGAAAGAGATGAAACGACTGCTTAGGAGAAGAAACGAGTTGCCTGTGTCTGCCTGAAATCTTCTCCTTTCTGACCCTTCTGCCCTTGGGACTCTCAAGACAAAGTGCACCAACAGCTGTAGCAAAAAGGATCTCGTAGGGTGTGCAGAGCTCCACAGTGCTGGGACCCAGCACCTAAACATATTGGAAGGGAGAAGGGACAGCTACTCCAGGCCTGTTTCCTTCTGCAGAGGGCAGAGGAAGAGAATCCATGCAGCTCCCAGCTCCTCACCTCATATCCATGGTGAAACTTTACTGTTGAAAAAGTTGTGCTTTACAAATTGCTTTTTACTATAGCTATCACAGAGTGATATCCACCTGAATGTTTTAAAACAGGGGATGACAAAATAAATATTCTCTTAAAAAGTGAAAATAGAAAAAATCTCTTTCTGATTTCCAGAAAAGGTTACGGGCACTAAATGAAGGTTTTTTGCAGATCTCCAGACACAAAACTTATGTTAGAATGTTAGAATACTTTCTGAGGCTTATATTCACTGGATTATATTAAGCACCACACTGTACAAATGGCACACAGGGAGAGCAGAGGAACAGTATATAAATACACATATGTGTATAAAAGCAACTGCCCAAAGTCAGGTGGCACAGCCGTAAAATACAAGGTTTTCTAGTGTAATGAACACTCATCACTTTTCACTGAAATCAATAGATAAAATTGTCAGGATTTAGCCACGTTATAAAGAGTAGTAAAATCATTTGAGTAGTGATTTGATAGCAAAGGAGGTCATCGAGTTGATAATTAATTGCCTTTTACTGCAAAACCCATGAGCTGTGACGCTTTCTGTCTGCATCTCAGAAAGGGGATGAATGTCTTACCTTCTACAGAGTGCCTTTGAACCTTCTTTTACCTGAGGTAAGCTGGTACCTGAGAAGCTGGAGGAATTTTGATCACAGGTCAGACACAAGGGTCAGCATTGCCTGCTGGCCTGTCACTGAGCAAGAGAACCCAAGCGTCCCTGTCCATTAAATGGAAAGAAAAGTCTGTGCTATGCCTCTTGGGGTCAAAAACCAAAATTCCCTAGTGTTCCTTGAAAATCTGTAGTCCTATTGCAGAATGGCATGAATTATCATTTGATATTTATCTTGGAGTAGTTCCTAGAGGTCTCAAATCAAGAAGGGGACCCTGCTGTGCTAGCTGCTCTGCAAATATAAAACCACGCTCCCTGCTTGTCCCTCAGAGTATAATTTTTGTCTTGACAGGTGATATATTTCTGCCCAGACACAGACGTTCTTACAGCCCTAGAACATCTAATTATCAGAGGACTTAACTGGAAGCAGATTTAGGATCAAATATTAAGTATGTACACAATTTTAAATGATGAGCTTTAGGAAATTCAAAGCTATTTGCCATGCTAAATAAACACTAACCTTTTCACAGCAGAATTACTCCCCAACAAAAAAAAAAAAAAAATCTCAGAATACTTTGGACAATTTACACCTTCTGGCAATGAAGGAAACATGGTTGTGGCTATCACTTTCCAAAGTCAGGGATCTTTGCAGCCTCCTCTCTTCCTTTTTTTAAGCTCCTAACCCTTGATTCCACAGAAGTGCTAGGTATCAAAAAAAAGGCAGAATTGTGACAGCAGAACACCTCTCTCTCATGCCGAAAACTTTAGGCACCAGCTGCATTGTTCAGACAATGCTGAATCTTAAATATAATTGAGAAAAGTGGTACATTTAAAAGGTTTTACTGGTTATGTAGGCTCATCAGAAAACTAGGCAGGCAGCACTGGAAATCCCACAAGCTAACCTGTTCTCTTGAGACTTCCAGCCCAATTTTGCAGACTCGAGAGGTTTGGATTAGATTTGAATAATTAATCCAAATTTGTCGGTGCTTCATAGATGAATCAAACCTCCAGCCCTTTTAAGGTTCGCCCTCAGTGCTAATAACCCTCTTTACTAAGCATTAGCATAGAGTAGAAGAGTTTAATGATATAAGAAAATGCAAAAAGTAGATTTATGCTGTCAAAACTTTTGTAACTGGAAATATTATGGATTTTAATCATCTGGATTGTTCTCAAAATGAAATATGAAGACTTAAATCTTAAGTAGGTTAAAAAAATTATTTTGTGATTCTCACTATAATATTACCAAGGGTCTCTCCATTGAAAAAAAATTACAAAATTACACGAGCGGGGACATATATATCCAGTAATAAATAAACTGCATCTTTCTGCATGTGCTGCAGAATGAGTGACTTTGGCTTCAGCTGAAGTAAAATTTGCTTCACACCACAAGAAACAAAGAGCTGACAGCTAGCAAAATCACCAAGAACTCAGTGCTGCACTCATCTTGGGCCACCTGGCTGTGCAACTCCCAGTCTGCTTTTTGGTGCTGGTAACCTAACGTTGGCAATAAGGAAAAGGAAACAAAAGCTGAGTCATCCCCGTGGGGTACATAAGGCCAGCAAAGGCAAGAGATGGGAACACACAGTCCGGGTGAGAGGAGCTGGGTAATGGCATTGGGGCTCTGCCGGCCAGCATGGGTTTGCAGCATTGTCTGCTGGAGAGGACAACAGGCACAAGAGCAGAGCCGGTTTAAGCTGAAGCAGCTTCTTGAGAGGGAGTAAAATTGGTGCAGAAACATATTCATGAAAAAGAAAGAGATGTGCTGCAATCAGCAAGGAAGGCTTGAGGATCACTTTGCACAAGGGTAGACTAGTCACAAAGCAAGGGGTGAGTCAGGTACAGACTGCTCAAGTCCCATGAACATCAAAGTGACTGATAGGTGTCATATAATTCTCAATAATTTGGTGGATATTGAATGTTAGTGCTAAAACATTTCTCAGGAGGTTCATAAGGTTCAAAGATATGTTAATATTTGCCCCTTGGCTGTTCTTCCCAATCCCAGAACAATCTAAAAGACAGTATGAATATTCTGCGGGTACGGACACCCTAAGCATTTAATTTAAATCTGTCTTAAAAAAGACATGATGTCCCAGTGCAGAAATATCAGAAGTTCAACAGTACCATGAATGTCACCACCACAACCCTCACTTCAGCTACTCTGTGCATGCATGCACAGAGCTGAACAGGCACAGTGGAATCAGGCAAGACTTCAACATTCACCTACAGGACTGTCATCCCCAAACAAAAAATAATGTCAAAAATAATGAGCAAAGCCTAAAAAAAGGAATCCCAGGATGGGCTTAAAGACTTTGAGATTTAAAAACATGTGTGTTGACTTTCTAATTTGAAATTTAGTTTTTTAGCCTTTATGAATCATGCTTTCAAGTTATTTTTCACAACTACAAGAAGAAAGCAGATATTTTCCATTCAAACACAAGAAACCTGTGATTATACCATAGTCATAGGATGTCTAAGTCAGGACTTTGAAGAATATCAGTTATTTTGAAAATTGGAAACTTATGAAATGCAGTAAAAGTACATTTAATATGTTGTATAAATAACACTTCTAAGGATGCCATTTTCTGGTATTGGATGAACTGTGCAAAGTAAAACATTCTTATCAGCTGCACTGGTTTGAAAACTGCATGGAAAAAGACAAGGATTTACATTTCTCTTTGGATTTATTGGAAAGCATCATATGACCTTTGGATGAAGAGATCATGGTCATCTACTCATCTCCTCAACCCACACTCCCTCATTTCATATTTGTACCTTGCATATGACACCTCTTAAAATGAGTCAGAAGCAGTGTTTTTCCCCAGGGTAGCTTGAATGTAGCCCCTGTGCCTTTCTTGAGCTTGTGGCAGTAAACATCCAGTTGATTACAGAATGACTTGCAATATTCACCTGAGTCACATAGCACAGCTTCTTTCTCCTAACTGGTTGATCAAAAATACATTAAATACTACTCATTTTGAACTCTATTTCCTTGTGCAAGTAAATATTTTTACATTAATCAAAACCTGACAACAGCATGCAAATTGTTAACTTTAATCACTTGAATGCTCAGCAGCAGTGAAGAACATGGGGACCAATGTGAAAATTTGACTTCTAATCAGGGGGATTTTACTTGCTTCCTTACATCTCTGTCATCTCAGGGTGTGAATTCTACTCAACATTGCAAACATTTATCCCCACAAGCCTATTGCCCCAATTCATGGATGGAGGACTGAGGCAGAGAAAAATTAGCATGCATGTGAATTGCTATTAAAAAAAACCCAACAACGATATGCACCAGGGATTTGAACATAGACAAGACATCACAAACTTAAGTTGCTGCTCAGAATACTGGACTAGCTTTCCATGTCATCAACTGTGAACATTTTTTTTTTATCTCTGCTTGAAAGGGTCCTGTATTTCCTTCAGATTACTAAATACCAGAGGACTGATTTTAAAAAGCTAGACTACTGTAGTGGAATATAGAGCATGCTCCTCAGAATTCAGAACTTTGAAGACATATTTGGTATTTGTGCTTAAAGGGCTTGACAGCCTCCTCTTAAACAAAAGCTATAGCTGTAGCTTCTGTTTCATGATGTTTTTTTCTCCTGCAGGAACTTGACATGAGTGAAGGTGACTTAAGCATTTGCCTTGTAAGCCGTCTAAAACAAAGCCATGAGGGGACTTGTTCATCCTTCCAGAAAGAGTCTGGAGTAAGTTTCAGCACCAACAAATATAATATTTCTAGTACCTCCTGAATGAGATGTTACCACAGGGAAACTGAGCAAACCTTGTTTGGCACCCAAGAGGCACAGCTTTCATTCTTTGTCAAGCTCATTTCTATTTACCTGGGCATCTATATCCAGTTTGTTGTCTACAAGGATGCTGACACATGT
Source organism: Thryothorus ludovicianus (assembly GCA_013397245.1). Taxonomy (NCBI): domain Eukaryota; kingdom Metazoa; phylum Chordata; class Aves; order Passeriformes; family Certhiidae; genus Thryothorus; species Thryothorus ludovicianus. The sequence goes on along the minus strand of VZTB01017773.1, from coordinate 29,932 downwards.
GGAGAGTTGGGATTAAGAAATTGAACCATCAGCTGTGAAACCACAGGCCCTTGCCAACTAAGCAAGCATTTGACAAGTGATTATTCAGTTTGTTATTTCTTATTTAATAGCTGGAGTAGATTCTCACCTGCTCTGTGGGGTCAGCCACTAATAAGTGCCATCATTTATTCACGTATGACTATACTGGTGACTGGCATGTCCAAGGGACTACAGAGAGGGACACTTTTCTCTAGTTTGAGGAACACTCATAGTTCTTTTTAATAAGACGTAGAACAATTCAAAAAGCAGGCTTGAACAAATTCAGAAGACCTTTTTTAATGCCTCTGGAATTTCTAGGTGAGAAGATTCCAACCAACTACACTGTGCCATCGAGCAAAGAAAATCACCATCATCTCCAGCACAATGATAAAAGATTTGGATGGCAACCTTAATATAGGAACCACACATAAGAAGCTGTCTACCTGACAGCAGCAAAGTACTTCTAAGGCCACCTTGCCTTCCCTCAATAACTGCTCAATTAGGAAATGGTTTGCAAGTATTTTTATGGCTGATGCTGCAGTGCTTCAGGACCATCAACGTGAGGGACTAAAACTGAAAAAGCTCACTGAAGCCATACTGGAATAAATCATGTGAAGATGCAGCCTACTAATTTCTGATCCTGAACAAGTTTAGTTGTTCTCATAAGCCAAGATGGAATAGATTTCAATCATCTTCTCAAATGCTGAACACTGATATAACTGGAATGAGACAAAATATTCTGCATAGGGAACTTCTAGAGAGAAACATACATTGGACTTAAAACTTAATTTTGTCACACCTGTCTTGTCTGTATAAATAGAAGAATATTTTCAGAAGATATACCTTTAATATTGAAGAAGTAAAAATTATGAAAGAATAAAGGTAGTTACTACAAAGACAGCAAAAATAGGGAGGACATCCTTGAAATACCACAGTGGCCTCAAAATAAAAGTTATTTCTGAAACACCTCACAGCCCAACAAACTTCTTAAATAATTTAGAGACCAGACTGACTGAAAGCTAAGTGAAAAAAATGGGGGAGTGCAACAGTTTCCTGTCCACATGAGAGTAGCTTTGGGGTCCAGGGAAGCAAATGGCAGAGTGCAGACAGCTGTTTTACAGGGACAGGGCTGTTCATGGAATATCCTGGCACTGGAGCTAATCTCACCACCTTTTAAACTCTGTCAGCGCTGGTGTTGCAGAAGCAGTCAGCAGAGGGAGTGAAACTGCGGGAACACCTTCCTCGGGAACTCCACTGACTGCAGCAATGAGTGTTGCAGTAAATAGTGACACACCACGGAAAAGGTGTTGGCACAGTCTAACACAGATGGGAGAGAACCTTTTTTGGAGGAAAATAGAACACCAACGAAATTCCACTGTTAAATTGGAATAAAAAGCAGACTGAGAAATGCAAACAGTCTAATGGTGTATATATATGTGTATATATAGAGAGAGAAGAAATATAAAACTACTTTAATCCACATCTAATTCTCATTTTTCTAACAATGTGATTTGCTCCTTGTCCCTTCAGCCCATACAGAGTCTCTGTAGGCTTGATTTTGCCCTATGCTGAGCCAGCCACATGAGGCCCTGAGCATATGCAGGCTGCCATCATCCACCCCTGCGAATGCAGCAGCACAATGATCTTCCCAAGGGCAAAGAGTTAACTTAATGGGGATGACTGGATAAGTTATTCGTGCTTCTCCCATCAAAGTTTCAAAAAGTAATTTTCTCCTTAAGTCCAGGGGCTATGTCCACATATATGAGATTAGAGGGGTGGACAGTACGCTGGCTGCAGATACTTACAGCACGTTAACATTTAATTAGGAATGTTTGCTTTAATCATTTAAGGGATATTAAATGTAAATAGAGAGTGTGAGTGAGTGGAGCTGGCTCTGTAGCTGAAAGTGGTCCCACAGTTCTACAATGCAGATGCAGGAGGAAGCAGCAGGGAAGATGATGGCTATTCCCAAGGACATACCAACCCCCAGAGGCATGCTCTGGCTGCAGGGATGAGATGAAATTTAGGAAAGGAAGGTGACAGATGACTCTTACACAATCAACAAAGCGAAGGGAGCTGCACTTAAATAGTGAGAACAGCAGGGATCCCCCAGCCCACAGTCCCACTGTGGTGTGAGGGGATGGGCTTCAGCAAGGTCTGTCCTAAGGAAGGTCTGCTCTGCAGCAGCCACCTGAGCAAGCATGTGTTTGCTTTCTGCTCATGGGGAAACCCTGCAGTGCAGCACATGAGGAGCATACTGCCTACCAAACACGAGATCAGTCATTTGAGAAAATGGCTTATTTTGGGGAGTGGGAATACAGCCCTCCCAGATATGTTGCAAACCTGCTGCTATTATAATTTCACAGCATATTGCCAGTCCACAATCTGGCCATACATCACAGCTTTTGATGGCTCTCTAGGCATGAGATCAAACACCACACAATAATGGTAGCAGAAGATACACGCAATAAAATGCAGTTTGTATTCACTATAATGCAGAACATTTGATATTTGAAATGGCCACATACCAGTTGTTTTTAAAAGTGCAGGTTTTAGGAAATCAGCCATATTCTGAGTGTGATAAATGTGTGGTCTATTTTAGCTGAAGAATCAGTTATTTGGCTGAAATGATGAGCATGCTCCATCACTTCCAGAAGTTCCATAGACTTTTAAACACTTGACGACATCTCTGATGCTACCTGTGTATGTTAGAACCATGAAAGGGTCAACCCATACCATAGAGGCACACAGGACCTGGCATGTGGCTTCCTTTGGCTTGTACTCCTCTCAGGCATCCTTTTGGTCACAGCTGTGCCCTAGAAAACTGTCTCAGAGCTTTGCATTTTGGGATCAGCCAAATGAAACAATTGCTGCCCCAGAGACCAGGGCTGGACCCATCGGGAAAGGGCTTTCTTTCCCACAAACATGGAAGGTGTAGGGAGAGGGAAAGCCAAGTGGTCACTCAGCTTTCTGTGTCTATTGGAGTAGATCCTTGCCCACCACCATCACTGTGTCTTGCACCCCAACAATCCTTCAGCTAGCTGTAGTGGGGTGCTGGCAGGATGTGCATCCAGCCCAGCTTGCATCAGGAAAAGCTGGCAGGTGAGTCACAGCAGAGCCACAACTGTCCTCCCATTCCTGTAAGCCTACTGCCCCCAGAAACTGTTTGCTTTTCCCAGGGCTGCTAGTTCCTAGCCTGGGAATAGCTCTTGCCTCCCCGGTGATTTTTCACATGCCTCATTCCTGGTCTGCATTATAAATCACACAAATACAGACTGATGGTGGAAATGCACAGAACATCCCATAATGAAAGTGACCCCTGCTACAGCGCAAGGAAGCAGCCAGATTAAATAAGAAAGAAATAGGAGAGCAAAGACATGCAACAAGGAGGCTGTCGGAAAGAGGTGAGCACTGTATGGAGAGCACCACAGAGAGAGAACAGGGCACCCTCTCACTTAATGAATATTTATTGCAAACTGCCGCCTATTATCTTTCAAAGAATTTTTATACAGTTCCCATGTCTTTCATCTGTTTCATGTTATGGTTTATCTAACTGTGGAAATTGCACGCGTCAGGTAAACGTTGATTTACATGCAAATTGCCTTCGCTAAACTCGCCTTTAAGTAAAATAAGATTCGGAAATAATTTTTTCTCATTAATTTGCAGTTTCAAAGAAAGTCAAAAACACAACAAATGCAAATAATCTAATTCATTTGTAAATATAAAACAATTTGTTGGGATTTAACTTTGCAATATTTTTTCTTTTTTCCATGTGCTTTAAATAAATTGCAGTGTTTATCAAAGACAAACACAAGAGAGATGCTGGGTTGTTCCAATTCAATACCTTCCTGCTCTTTTACTTTTAAAGGGCCACTATCAGGATAAAAATCTCTGCAAGATTCACTCCTGGAGTAACTGCTGAATGATATAGATTTATATCACACATTCAATTGGTTCCATAAATTTAAACCCAAATGTTACTTCCCCAGATGACACTTTAAATTATTAGAAGTGAATTTTTAAAAAATGTAGGCCTGCATTTGCAAAATGCAGTTATTTAGGGACTCCAGTTTTGAGGCCTCCTGCTAAAAGTGTTTTGAACTGCTAGTCAAAATATGCAAGTCCCTTAAGCTGTCGCTTTGGAGCACCTCAAATGTCATTTATGCAACACCATGACTGCTTGCATTTTGCCCTTTATTGGCTTGAAAAATGATGCTATATTTGATAATATGTAGATCTTAAAAAGGTTTTCCCTATTTTAGTGTGTGATGCTGGTTAAATAACAGCCCTATAATGTCCCTATTTTCCCACATATTCACTGGAGAAAAATACAAAAGGATATTCTAACTTTCTCTGATTTTGTAAGATGGGGGGTTTAATATTTGCAGAGTCATAACAAGTGCAATTTCTTTCTCATTAGGTTCTCTCATTGATTTTCAGCATCAATGCACTGCTCTTTTATTTGGGCTTTTGGATGGAGAGTTTAAGGCTGTGTTCACGGCTGCTAGAATGCCCAAGGACGACTAAAGTGCCAGACTCAAGTCTTCCCTTGAAAGATGACCATGGATGGTAACCAACAGAAAATATTGTTTTAGGTCTGAGTGTTGAGCTAAGATTCCCAGAAGATGGGCTAAGTTACCAGTTCTTCCAACAGGTCTTCGAGAAATTCTGGGCAAGACAGTCCTCCCACAAACAGGGGGGAAGACAGTTGTTTTTTGCCATCCTTTGTCTTGTTTACATATTGCAGTAGAAGTGCTTTGGGCTGCTTACACTTCTTCTTTAGTCTCTTCTTACCTGTAGAAGAACATCCCACTAACCCTACCACACTGATGCTAATACCAAACATCCCCCCTGCTTTTACTTTAAACCACAAAATATTCTTTCTCAGATTTAAGCTGATCAAGCTTTTTACCAGACATAATATGACTTGGAAGCTGCTCAACCATTTCACCTTTATAACACACACGTTTAAATATGTTTCATTACTTGAAGAAATTTCTCCCAATTTTAATGGTCAATTTCTAGCACTTATTGTTCAGTCCTTTAATTCAATCCCTGCTGGCAACACCAAAAGTCATTTCTTACTTACATATGAGCTGCATAAAATGTCTTGATGTAATCTTGTTTTACTGCAGACAGGTATCCTCATTATTAAAACATTATTACTACTGCACTTGACTCTATATTCTCTGACAGTTTCTCAACAGAGAGGCCAAGAGCTAAATAGACCATAAAGAACAAAACTTCCTCCCAACCCAAAGGGTGATCCCCTTTGTGTTAGTCTTCAGGGATATGGAAGGAATATTCCTCTGGTAAACTGGCAGAAAATTTTCAGCACTGTCAATAGTCAAAGGAGAAGGAAAACTGGAGGCAGCTGGGGCTACCTGAGTCCTTCGTATCTCACAGGGCTGGTGCAAGGAGCCAGGAGATGGAGCCCGTTAATTATCAAAGCCCTGGGTGAAGCCAGCAGGAGGCTGGCCATGCTTGTCAAGAGTGCAAGGAGGTAAACAAGGCAAAGCTACCTCTGCCTGCCTCCCTGGCAAGAAAGCGGTGGGGAGGGAATCAGTGTTTGCCACTGTATTATTTGCATGCAACAAGAAAAAACATTCACAGTTGTCAGAGAAGGAACTCCTTGCTCAGGCTGTTGAACAGAGACCAGAAAAGCATTGGTCTTTTGGATCTCCACTTAACACAGCCTGAAATGTTTGGCCCTGCTACATGATTTTGCCCTGTGTCCTCACTCTGTGACCACCTTGCCACCCAAGAGAGGGGATAAAACAAGTGAGGAAAAAAAATGCCCTTGTTAGATTACAAAGGAAACATTACAGGCACTGAGGAGAGCAGAGATGAAGAATGATTTTGAAAAAGATAATTGAACATGTTGTAATTTGCTCTCTTCTGTGTTTCAATTTTTATCTGCTTGTAGCTCATTTTGCCAGTCATGCAAGCAAGTGCGAAAGGGAGGGAGAATGCACATGGATGTGTTTGTGCAGGGTGAGCACGCGTGCACGCAAATAAATGAATAATCATCGTGAGCCCACAGCCTGGGCTGCCCTGTGAGGGATCTTCAGCCAGCGGCTGACCAACACTGAGCTCAGCTCAGGGGAGATGCATTGCAAGAGAGTGGTTCTCTTGCCCTGGTACAGCCCTTGGCTCCACTGGCATACTCAGAATGCTGCTCACCAGAGATGGTAACAACAGCTGGGGTCTGGGGAAACCCCAGGCCAAGCAAAAGGACTTTCTCTACTCTGATGTAATCAAAGGCATAGGTCTCACAGCCAGACTCTGTGAAATAGGAACCTTTCTGAAGTGTTAACACCACTCTTATGCTAATGAATATTTATGCTGCTGACACTTTAAAGCCACTGAAAAGACCAAACCCATGTTCACAGCCCTTTAACCAATACCACTGTGTTACACAAATCAATCAAGGTGAAGCCAGCAATCACTCACTCATTTACCTCTGCTGTCCACATTCCCTGCTGGGCTAATCCTGAGTTATTCACAGCTGTCTTACATAGTAGGATTAAGATGGGGAATGGCATGTTGGGGCCCCAAGCCACACAGAATCATGCCCTACTCTGAGTCATGTCCCTTTGACAAATTTGGCTCCCTGGTTCCTAGGAAACAGTCACTGCAGATTGCTGCTTTGAAAAGGGTAGACAGCTTGACTTAGAAGAGATTTCACACACATAGTTTGCCTTCCCTGTAACGTGCCCATAGTCTTGACCTCCTCCTGTACACAGGCACACGTGTGTACCAAACAGATGGAGAGAAAGAATGCCTGTGCTCCATACTCTGCTTTCCATCCCCTTTCCCAGTGTTTAGGTTAATAGCATTGTGGCCCATGACAACTAATCAATTCACATTACAGTCTCCAGAAGATTACTGTATCTGGAGAGACGCAGGAAGATCAGTTAAGGCACGTTCTTGAAAATACCCGCTGGACTTACTGAGCCTGGCTGCACTTGGGATCAAATCAGGTTTCACTTAACCACAGACCAGAGCACTTGTGATTTGCATGAGTAATTAGAACTGATTAATAGAATGACTTGCTTAATTAAGTTTATCTCAAAAGGTGCCCCTTGAAGACTCACGAATCTGAAAATCCAGAGGCAATTTCTCTTCAAAATCCTTTTTGGGTTGGAATGCTTTCAGCTTGGAACACTGGATGCATGCATTTCTGCATGCATGTCTCTGGTCCCAGATTAATCAAAACGATGGAATGAGTGCACAAAGGTCTCAGGCCTGAAGACAAACTGGTGATTCCTCAGTGAACTCAAAAGGAGCTTTCATCACCCTGAACGAATAAAGGCTAGTTAATTTGCCAAAAGCTAATAAGCATCTCTGCCTGGCAATTTATGGCTCTGCTGAGCTTTGCTAAATTTATTTCTCAACCCTTCCTAATTTTGGTTGAGCACAGCTGCAGTTGCCTGACATACTGGCAGACCAATTCCCAGTGTTTTGCCTACACGAGGAATTTAGACAATACTTTGTTACAGGGGAACATGGCACCCCAGCGTGCTAGTAAATCTCCCATTTCCACAATCTGCAGAGGTATGTGTACTGTGGTGGAGTTTGGGGGAAATCCGAAAATAAACAAGAATATCAGTTTTCCTAGAATAGGTTAGAGACCTGGAGACTTTTCTTGCTGAGAGCTTTCGGGTTTTTTCTTTCATTTTCCCCATACTGAAAGAAACATTAAGATTTTATTTCATTCTAAGTCAGAACAAAACCAAACAACTTTGACATTTTCTAGGAAATAAAATTTTAACACACATCCAAACATTTGGTTTAGAGAATTGGAAACACTGTATTTAGATGAAACTGAGGTGTTTTTACAGTTTCTTGATTCAGAAATGATAAAACAACACTGTGAATTAATAGTGCAAAACCAAAAGACACTCTCAAATGAAAAAAAAAGTTAATTGGAAACAACTTTCCAATGGAAAATGTTTGCATTTTTCCAATGAAAAAAATCATCCCTGCTGGCAGGTGAGATGGAACCAATTGCTGGGGCTTCTGGAGTGTTTCATGGGTGAGTGGAGAATCCAGCATTGTCACGCAGTCTCATAAGCCAGAGAGCCGTGCAATGTGAGGGACTCAGTGCTCTCACAGATACACGAGAGCTTTGTGGTCTCTCCTCCCTGGGATGGGAAAAGGGTGCTGGTATTCACACACGGTGCTTCAGAGAGGATAAGGATGGGTGGGGATCCTGCTGGCTTTACTCTTTGGTCAGAACCCAGAGTGCCTTCTGCACACCCATCAGGCGAGGCTGGGAGGGGAGATGAGGGAAGTGCTGGCAGCAGAGCAAGGAGGCACATCTCCTTCACAGCAAGGGAGAGTAACAAACCCTGCTGGGCCTGGGCTGCCTCTGCATGCCCAAGTCAGGCACTGACCTGCCCTCCTTCTTCTGCAAGGAAGATTGGGACAAGGCAGTCCTCTGCCTTGCCCAGAAAGGGCTATTTCATGAGTTTGAGGCTTTTTTTCCCTATATTAGAGTCCCAGGACTAGGGATATGCCAAGTCCCCAAAATAGCCAGGCAGCACTTAAATACACAGTGGGAACTGGAGAGGGGGAGGGTCATTCATAGATGAATTAAAATTAAGTNAAAAAAAAAAAAGAAGATGAAAAGGGAAAAAGTCAACCAGATCAATCAAGGAAACAGGCATCTGGAAGAAGCAGTTATTGATCCAGCTGTTAAAGAAACCTTCTGAACCAGATTACCCAGCAGCCACAGACTCCCTTCTCCCCAAGACACTTCCTGCAGTTAATCAAGAAAAGAGGTGACATGATACAAAAGAATAAAACCCCATTTTTCCAGACGGAGGTTTTGTTCCCTTAGAAATCCCAAGAGGATGAAATGGTTGGACCTAAAATGATATAGTCAGAACAAAACAGACAAAAAGAAATTTAAGGATTAACTATATATTTGTGGAAATCTGTCAAAAAAGGGGAGCAAGATGTCTCTGCCTTTCAATCTTTACTCATCTCAAGATTTTTAGGCAATAGGGAATTACCAGGGGAATATTTTCATGTTGTCTAGTTCTGTACTGTAAGCAGCCCTAGAAAGTAGTCAGGGGATGCTGAATTTAATTTTTCCTCCATTCAGCCTAGCATAGGTTTTTTCTGCCTTTTTTTTTTCTTTGTTTTCTTTGTTTCTCTCTTTTCTTGACTTTGAGAGCTCCAGACTCTCAAGTACTCTTGAGTGTCACTCCCTTTTCTATTCCAGATTTATTCCGTTTGGGTACAGAGAGAAGATACACCTGGTGTCAAGGAAACAGTAGGTGATGATTTGGATTTCTCATTGTTGTTTAAATGTCAAGCCTTGTACTTCTGAAGTAAATTCTTTGGAAAATCTAATTTGTGCGTCCTGAGTCACTGTTAGTTCTTTAAATGATAAAGTAAGGCCAAACCAAAGCTCCTGATTTCTAATACATGGTCAACTTGTCACCAGATCCATCTTCATAGGAAAGGGTAATGAGAAGAATTAATCAAGAAATGCCTTTACTCCAGTGAATGTAGAACAGATAAGAGCAACAGAATTGGGATACTGCAACAACACCCACATGAAAATACCAAGCAATATCCTGCAATAGAGCACCCATCAGAAACTTGGATCAGAAAACCCCACATTATTCCTTTCTTAGGAAAAAATAAGGCCAAGAGCATGGCATGGTGACTATATTTAGTGAAAGATCTTCATAAATGGTACCCCAAAAACTTAATCTTGTTTCCAGTTCAAAGATATCCTGTGTATCTATGTTTGCTGCTGTCATGCTGTCACAGGATCTGTTGATCTTCTGGTCAAGCTTCTATGAAGTACCACGAGATTGATTTCTAAAGAAGAGGGTGACAGAAGCAGCATATAGCAGTAACTTCCTAAGAATATGAGCTTTGAAAAGCCTAAATGCAAGAATCAAGTGGTCAGATTTAAGACTCAAAGCATGCCCATTGTGGTGTTCTTAACTGAAACTCCGAAGAATAAAAGAATCTAGGAATAAAAGTTTCAGGTCCTATGTAACTTCTGGAAAGTCAGGAATACAGTTTTGCTATGGCAAAATATCAAAATATGTATTTTCCATTTCTCTAACAATTTCCCACTTAAATGCAATGGTCCTCTTCTATCCCTCTGCTTTTCTATTTTAATGCAAGAGATATTCCATCTTAGGTCACTGTTGAGTATTACAAGAAGGAAAAGGCTAAGTAAGATATGAGTTTTGCCTGACTGAAGGAAACAATACAAAGAACAACACACAGCAGATTGAAAAGGTTACCAAAATTACTTAGCACAGGACTCTTACAGCCTCTTGTGTTCTGGTTATGAATTATTCCTCCATGTGCAGAGCTTATCACAATCCTCAAAATCACCCTTCCTGTGGTGATCTGAAAGGGATATGTCATCCCTTCCATGTGCAGCACAAAAGCACAGATGGAACATTAGGCAGATCTGCTGTGAAAATATTCAGAATTACCTCAAATCTACCCACATCTTTCTTTTTGTCTTCCATTCCCACACCCAAGCCCACCTGTTCCTGTAACACCTTCAGTTTTATACACTAATCAAGAGACTTTGAGAGCCTTGACATCTGCACCTGTTTACTCTCTCCTAAGCCTGTTAGTCCCAAATCTGTAGGTATTAACACACAACTCATGTGCCTGGATTGAATCCGCACATGGACACAACAAAATAAGAGGTGCATTTGAGCTATGGCTTTAAAGAGATGATGGCAATTCTCCGACTGCATCCTACATTTACAGTGGTTCCCATTTATTGTGTGCACATTGCCTTGTACACACTATGGCCTAGGCATGTAGGAAAGCAATGCAAGCACCAGCATCAAGACTCAGGGGTGCCAGGGTGTGCAGCAAGCTTATGAACACTCTGTATCTTTCAGCAATCCCAAAAAACATTTGTGTTGCAGTGAACAGCACTGAGGAACATTTCACGAGGCTTTCTAATATGGACAGATACATTCCTACAGCCTTTTTTACAAAACAAGATTTTGATAACAACTGTTTTGGGGTTTGCTAATTTAATTCTCCATCCTCTGCTGGCACATGTACACACACTGGAACTGACAGGGGATGTTGTCAGCCAGGCATGGTGCAAGCTGACAGAGTTAGGCATAGGACAGAGGACTCTAACAGAGGCAGGAGATGGATCTGCAGATTCAGGCAAAGCTCATCTTAGCTTTTAAACAGTGATAGGCTCAAGTCAATAACACGAGGCCTTCACAACATTTCCAGATTTGAATGTCCAAAGGACAAACAGGGAATCACAGGAAGTGACACAGGACAAATCCAGCATTGTTGAGTATGGAGAGCCCACGGCTGGAAGAACAAGGAGTGCAGCAAGGCATAAGGAACTTTTTCAACACTAGAAAGCAATTGACGATGGAAAGCTTATCTTCCTTATTGACATAAACTCCTAGTGAACTATTTACTGCAACTAAAATAAATACATAAGAAAACAGAAAACAAATAAAATAAAAATTTCAGCAAACTCATACTCTAGTGTCATTTTAGAGTAAGTGCTCTGAACGCTATTGCTTAATGCTCTTTAAACAGCAGTTTAGGGAAAATATGATTAATATGCTTATGAAAATAGATGTGTTCTGCCGGTGCAAATCTCTGCTAACACTGTCAAAGTCAATAGACTTCCTTTACTTATACCAGTGAAATAAGGAATGTGGCCTGTGATCTCTGCCAGAAAGGGTAGAGACTTACAATCTTACAATCTCTAGAAAACTGAAAATGGAAAACCATAGCTAAGAAACAGCAAGGACTGGAAGCAAAGGAAGAACTGGAGCTTGAGAAGAGAGGGCTGGGAGTGGAAGCTGTATTTCAGGAAACACAATCTATACAAGTTGAAGAGGAGAAGAAAGTGGAAACTGCAAAGTGAGGGAAAACAGAAAGGTCAGAAAGGAATGTAGGAGACATCAAGTACTTGGTAAGTCAGACAGTAAAGCAGTGAGGGTCATGACAGGCAGAGACAGCCTGCAAAGATGGGCACCAGCTACAGCAGATCACAAAAATTTGGACTGAGATGTCAGAGACAGAGGGAAAGCATACAGGACAGCAGTGAAGATAAGGTCAAATGAGTGACCACTACAGGAAATGAAGGATTCATTTGAAAGCTGAAGGTCAAATAAGGATATGAAGGAAAAAAACTGAGTGCCAGAGGGGAAGGATGAAGCTTTGAAAGCATGGAGATCTAATAATGGCAAGGCAGTATAATGCTGTCCTGGACATTCAGAAGGGAAGACACAAGTTTCACAATAACAGGAAATCCAGAGCAAAAATTTTAACAATCTTTGCCTCCTCTGGGGTCTCCTGTTCCAACATTTCCATTTTAAATGACATAAAAATACTTCTAATAACCAGAGAAACACTTAAAAAATTAAGGAACACTTGTTCCAGTTAATGTGTCTGAACAGTGTGAGTATGCACACACATGCACATGCAAAAATCACCCCAAAAATGTTTCCCCCCGGGAGGTCGTTATTATGCAAAAATTACCCTAATTAGGTCATGAATATATTAGTCCGTATTCAGTGCCAACAACAGCAGGGAGAAAAAGCGAGAGAGAGAATTGGAAATGTGACATGCATACACTCCCAGAGTGGTTAGGGGGACTGGATTCCAAAATGCCATTACGAGATAAAAAGGTCACCCTGTAGGGAGGTAATTGGTACAGCACTCGAGCAGCTGATTAAAGGGACCTTTGCTTTGGGGGGCGGGAAGAGGAGGGGGAGGTTAATGTAGGATCTCCCCTGACAAAGTATTTGATCTTGATCAAACATCTACTTTTAGGACAATCACGAAGAGAGCGGAAGAGGCTGTCACCCTTGACGTCCTATTGAAGCAGATGCATTTGTTTAATAGCACCTTGACTTGCATGCTTTAAGACAACAAAAAAGGCAGACGGTATTTTCCCTCACGCAGGTTTCTCTGCTCAAACACAGGAGCCTCCGTTTTCCTAAATCCTATCACAGCTACTGCTCAGACACTGCCCACGATGCATTAATAAGAAGTAAATGCTTTTAATGAGTCAGTAATGGCTGAGGGAGCAGCACAGGGGAAAAGCTGCTTCTTTACTCTCTCTTCTCTTCACCGTACAATTACAGGCTCTCACAGACTGAAGTAACACAACTCCTGGCTTGGCATGCAAGACAGAACAGCAGAAAGGCTCAGAAACCCCAATTGCATACAATCCACAGAGAAATACAGGGAAGCTGGCTTGTAAGGATCATGAAACTTAGAAGTTAAGTAAAATAAGATGACATTTAAGCTCTAGAAATTATTGGTGACACACATAAAGACTCACTCTTGTGTTTGCAAAGACAAGCATTCTCACCCCACATTAGGGGAGCAGAGATTAAACATCATGAGTAGGCAGGGGAAAAAAGGAGAATGAGGCAGGAGCACAGGAAGTGCTGCTTCTGGAAAAGAGGACAGTGAGAGCATGGAGAAGGGTGCACTGATTTTCAAGCTGGCTTGGGAACCAGTTGAGTTTTATAGCCTCTTCTGCCTCCCCACACCGAAGTCCTCCTCATGCTGTCCAGCTGAGTCTTGCTCCAGTTTTGATGCTGGAGCATCACTGGCCTTTCCCCCTGCTTAGAATGACGAGCAATTACACGTCATGCTCAGTGCACAAGCATTTCCAAACACCACCACCCATGGGGCTGAGCCTCTGGGGAGCAGAAATGGAGGAATGCCTGGCACAGAACGCCACTTGGACCAGCTTAGCATGGACCATCCTTCCCTGCCAACAATGCCTGGGCAAAATTTAGAAACAGATCCTGATATAGTTTTGCCTGTGAAAAAGAGATTTTTAAATTCCACAGTACGAACTTGAGCTTTAAGGTGCTACCTAGAGGTGCTATGCTTGAAATGTCACCAGTTTAAGTCCTTCTTTTGATTTACAACTGGCTAAGGAGATAACTGTTGGACTGACTTGCTTCCTTCACCACCCAGCAAAAGCAGCATATACTGAAAATAGCCTCAGAATGAGCAGTTTTGGTCTATGATACCTAAAGAAGAATTTTTCCACTACGCTTTGAGTACAGCTGGGTAACATTCCCATCCAGTGAGAAATATTGACATTTCAACCTTCATTCTGGTCCCCCAGAAAACTGGAAAGTTGAAATTAAACATGTATTGAACTGAGTCAAAATAAAACATTTGGCTCACTTCTGTAAAATTAGGTTTTATGATTTAGGTTTAACTGACAATAAAATGAAGTCTTTCATTTTGATTTCCCAAAAGAAAGTTTCAATTTTCTAAAAAACCTTTTCCCAGAAAATCATTCCCATGGAACGTTCACAACCACCTGTAATTTTCAGTGATATGGAAAATAGCCACTGCAACTCCACACAATACAGTACTGATCACTAGAGTCCACATAACTTTTAGTCACATTGTGACTAAAATACTAGTTAAAAAATAAAATTAAAAAAAAGTCTTATTCTCTAGACACTCCTGATATCTAGGACTGGAACTTAGTAGTTTGAACTACTGCTTTAAGACACTATAAACTTCTGCAAACAGAAGGGGTCATCAAAAGCAAGAGATTTAAGATACAATGACCAATCACTGTTAAAGCTTTAGTTTCCTCTTTAAAAATAATCTTCTTTCATTTTCCCTTATAGAGGTCAACAGTAAACAAATGCAGAGAGTGATTTGTCAGTGGAATATGAAGGGCCTTTTAATTTCTCTCAAAATCAATGCAGACAAGTCGTTTGTAAATTTAGGCTGTTTTAAAAGAAAAAAAGGAAAGCAGGTGGCATGTATCACTACATCACTGATAGATATTTTTTTCATACACTTTAATTACTACACATAATTTTAGATCCTTTTATAGCTTATATACCTGTCATGACATTATTTCTGCTTTCCAAAATCTTATTTATATGTTACCTTAGAAAATCCTTAACAGATAAAGAGCATTGATATAAACCTCTATAATCATGAACCACAGAAAAAGAGTGATATGCATTATGGCCACTCTGACAGTCTGTGCCCAAGAGAGCATTCGAGTCCTTTTTTTTTTTTTTGTCTTTTACCTTAGAATAGAAAATAGGAGAAAATTCAAACAGAAGGTATAGTCCTAAACCCTTTGGAATGGAGATGTCTCCTACGGCTGCTACACGTTCCTTTAACATCTCCACAGAGGCTTCAATCAACCTCCTCCTGTATCCTGCAAGCCAGAAGCACTTTGTGGGAAATGGAGGCTGTGAAGACAGGTACAACAATTCTGAACAGGGATACAGATGTTGTGGAGATGCTGACAGTCTTTCAGAGCTGAGGGACAGGCAGAAGGACAAAGTCATCCACGGCAAAAGCAGAGGAAATGGTGTGGCTCCTTTTCATATGCTTACTTGGTTACTTGTCTGTTAACCTCTGAAGGAGCTGGGGCAGAGGGTGGGGGAAATTCTCTTAAAAGACGCAGTTTGTTGATATGCAAATTCAGATACTACTAATTTTTCTTCCAAATTTTCTTTGTAGCTAATGTTTAATGCAGCAACTGTTAAAATATTTGGCAACTTGTTTTTCTAACTGAGGAGCTGGCCACACCACCCATCACTAGCAACCTCTTCTGTTCGACCAAAAATCTGAATCTACAGCTCCTTGCTGTACCTGTGCCAAGAGCTATTTGCAGACCACAGGAGCAATAGAAGGGAAAGAGTCCTCTGTGTCTCTCTGATGAGAGAAACAAATCTATCTGAAGGGAAAAGGCTGCTTACATGTAGTCTGGTGCCTTGTGTCCCAAAGGGTACTCAGCAACTTGCAGTATCTGCTCTGTGTAGGGATGAACAGAACCCCGGGTACATGGCAAGCACTGATACCAGCATCTCTAAAACCAGCCAGCATAAAGGACAGGCAGGCCTGGAAACTGCTGAGACATCCTTGTGATGCAGTTCATGCAGCATTCCAGTGCAACAGCTGGGCAGCAGTGTATCACAGAGCACTGATTTCTCCAAGTCATTACAAAAACAGGACAAATAATGCTCCCTTTTTGCCAGAGCAATAAGACAGAATGAAGAACTCCTACTATGTTCAGAACCCCTATTTTTTTTTCTTAAACAGTTATTTCTTAAGTGAGGCAGGCCTGTGGGTCACTCAACTGCACAGGGACCACTACCTTGTGCTGCCTTGTCTGTCTGTCTGCTCTGCCAGCTGTTGTTTCCTGACTTAGGCTTGATAGATGGCTCTGAGACAGTGAATAGTTTTTGGTCTGTCCCAACCATCTAAGCTTCTGAAAGCACTAAATATTGACAGCTTTTGAAAGCACACATGCAAGGCAGCATTTGTTCTCTATTAACAATGTTGTTAGAACACTGCCTGTGCTGAACTATTCCCCTCCACCCGGGATTTCATATTACTGACATGTAATTTACATAATTAAAGTATACAAAGAACATAGATGCTTCAAGTCTATTGAATACCCCAGGAGCTGACATTTTGGACTGAAATAATGAAAACTGGCAGGCTTTCTACAAAGACCTAATAGGTATATTCCATGCCAATTCCAAGCTAATAACTGAAGGAGCTGCCCCTTCCCAGAAGTGAAACTCTGAATTGATGAGACCCCTATTTTGTTCCATCAGTAATTGTGGAGTATGCAGGGCTAGCGTGTTTCTACTGCTCATCTGCAGCTACAGAAGCTTTTACAACGTGCCTGCATGGGTGCTACACTTGTTACTTGCCTCCATCTCTCTGATACAGAGGTGTCAGTAACTTTTGGGATATAGTCCACCTGTGCTAAAACCTATAACCTGGGTGAAACAGCTACAAAGCAAATGCTCGTAAAGCTCTTTCATGTGCACTCTTTTGTGCAGCTTTCCAGAATTTGAAAACAAAACATTTCTCAGAAGAGTATTAAATAATAAATGACTACAGAAGGGGAAAGACTAAGTGGCACAGGTAAGAAAGAATCAGAGGGATCATCTGAGATAAGACTTGGAATGAGGCTGCAAGTCGACAAGTGGGAAAAGTATAAAAATGTCTACTCTAGATAAGATCACAAGTGGATTTACAGTAGGTAAAGAGCTAAAGGGCCAAATCCCCTGGTCCTACTCTGGCTAGTGCTGCAGCACTGTAGTACAGCCTCCCACTTGGGGGCTGCCACTCCCCTGTGTATTTTCTGAAAAGCAAAGAAGCTCTAGATAAAACAGGGAGTGGCATTTCACTAGCACTTGTCTCAAACTCTCTATTTTGTGCACTCATGTACTCTTAATAGCCACACACGCAGAAAAAGATATATTAGAAAACCACAACAAATGACAAAGATTTTCTCCATCAACTTCCAACTCTTTGCTTATATCTGATATTCCCTTAGTCTTCCCTTAACATGCTTAATTGTATTGTGGTGAAATTGTATTTCACCACAAAAGTCAAAACAGATATAGATCATTACTGTACTTCTGCAAGAACTGGGCTCCAACATTGTAAGCAGTATTAGAGAAAACCTTGGGGTGAAATGTAATTTCCAGCCTATTAATCTAATTCTGAAAATACACAAACAAAAACTTACCATCAGGCTCATGAGTTGTATCTCTACTGCTGGCTTCATCCAGCCAATACACCCAGAAGTTATCAGGAACTCCTAAGTTGTGCCCTCAGGACACTGTACCTCCAAAGTCCTCCTTCCACTACATAGCTGACCATTTTAGCTTATTTCCTCCATTAAGAAGTCTTAATAGCATTCCTACCCCAGGCGTGAAGAAAAGGAAAAAGGCCCCCCTAGTAATGGCCTGAGAGCACATCCATCTTGTATAACTAATAGGGGTTAGAATACTTCTGAGGATCAAGGTCACAGCACATATTCATGTTCCTACACTGGATCAACTTACCATATGGTTTCCTCTGTTTTGGAAGTGGGGAGCAATTTCACAATCATAATAAGGTACCATTTTCCAGAAAGTATCATATATGCTATTTCTAGCAAAAATTGATTTGACATATGCAAGCACCTGTTTGGCTGCAGCATCCTCACATTAAGTTTTCAAAGGGAATCAGGAATTTTTTTCTGCAAATCTATGTCTCTCTAGCTCAAGGACAAATTTTTTCTGTGCTGCCAACCTGGTCTCTTTTAGTGCACTGACCTCTATTTCTGACACTTTGGTAGTTTTCTCAGTATCACTGTTCATTTGAGGAACACTAGAAAATATCTCTGACCTCTCAGAGTTTTCAATCCCTAAATGACCTCCATGTATCATTTTAATCATATTTCTCTGTAACATATTTCAGACCATCATCCTGGTGCCCTTAAACAAAATCCTTTGCAATATTGAAAACTTCTTAATCCTAAAAGGAACCAGGGCACATAAACTTCTGGCCAATAGTTTCACTGATTTTCTAAAAGGTCTTGTCCTTAATTATATTATCAGGACAATTCTATATTTTTTTGATAATAGGAAGGTTGTTGAGATTTTTTTTCTTTAATCAGATTGACATATCCTTGGTTGTTTGTATGGTTTCTTGCAAACCTTTCCTACAAATGCTTAAGAGTGTAACTGCAGCCGCCAGACTTCTTCCTCTGTTATTCAGTTTGCAAGTCAAACATTTTCAGTTGGTCAGAAAAAATAATCCCTCTATGCCTGGCAGGCGTCTGCTCAATGCTTCCTGGAAACCACAATAAATTGCTTGCAGTCAGTTTCAGCTAATACAGGCCTCCAACAAACACATCCCAGAAATTTTTCATCACCATGAGCTGAGCCAGGACATCCTTCTCAACTTGTATATACTGGGACTCAGCTTTTGCTGCAGCTGTGATACATAGCTCACTGGCCTTCAGTTTTGAGGACATTATATAGATAAATGCTCTGGTACCTGCTCTGGTAGCTTTGTATTTAACATTAACTACTACCTGTCTGTTAAGACCTTGGTCCTTAGTTGCCATTTATTTCTCTAACTCTTCATGAGAACGTGCATCCTATCTCTCCTGGGCATCTCAGGATGAATCTGATCTGAGGTTGTTGATCAGAAAGTCACACAAAGCCATCTGCTTCCCAACCTGCACGCTCCCTCAGTTTGTTAGGGTAGGCGTATCATTGACAGCTGGAATCATCTTCAGATCTGTCTGTACAATTTCCCAGTTACTGTCTACCCCACGGAATTTACATACTCCCTCGCTGTGGCAGGCATCCTTATTAGCTTCTCCAGCATCATCCCAAAATACAGCTCCTCAGTGGATGCCAAACACAACACAAATTGGTGCTATTTTTTTTCAAAGCGCCAAGGAGATGGTTGATGGCAAGTGAACTTGCCAGAATTTTGCTGATGCCTTAATTATAGACAGATACTTGGAATTAGTCAATAACTCTTGTAAGGCGACGGAAATTTTTGCTCATTGCATATTGCTTTAATTGTGTGGGCCCTAGACACAGGTGTAGGGAACCATCTGCCTCTGTCAATTCTTTCAGTTCCTGCACGACTCCCAGAGCCTACTCAGCTCCCTCTTCATATCTGTTCTCTAAGGGAAAAGAAACCCTTCTCAAAGGAGAGGCAAGAGCTACACACACTTGCCAGCCCCATCGATGGGGGGCCTTCCTCCGTTCCTTCTTCAAATCCACAAGCTTATCTTTATTCAATTTCTCTCCACTATATCTATTATCTTGATGTAACCAAGAACCTGACAAAACATCACTCAGCAATGCTACTATGAGAAATTTTATCCCTTCCTCACTGTTATTTACCTAACAGGAATTGGTATCCCTATATTTTAAGTATTGGCTGAGTACATTAATTTAGTCTGTCTTTTTTTGTGTGTCTTAACTCAGTATGGAGCCCATGTGATCAAAAGGAAGGTGTGGAACATTTTTGTAATGAAAAAATATTCTATGAAAACAATAAAAAGTTCAGAGATTGAAAGTAAGATATGAGAGATACATAGCATCAAATGTATCATTTATATCTCCCAAATTATCCTCAACAAGTTCAATGATTATAAGATTTTCTAAAGAACTCCTAATTTATAGGTTGATTACATAAGAGTAGCAAAATTTTGGGTTCTGAGGTGATAAGAACACAGTCAAGTTATTAGCTGAGAGTGTCTTTTCCCATATTGCAGGGTTTGTACTTTGTTGAGCCAAATATGCCACTGGACCACTTTCTGAGAGGATCAAGCAGCTTGCCTTTGGAAGTGGCACCTTTAATGGAAATCTTGGAAACCAAAGAAGCTGCATCCTGAAGCCATTGTTTAACCTGCTGCCGTAATTATTTGTTAATACTCAACTGTCGTAGTGATGAGGGGAAAATGGAAGAGGACAGCGAGAGTTTTCCCTCTCCTGAGGTGCAAAGTCCATTACGGGGTGATTACAAACCCACCTCTCATCATCATACAAACACGTAAAAACCTATTCTTCTTTTGCGTGTCAAGGTTTAAGTCACATTGACAACTAGAATTTATTCTCAAATTTTTCAATACTTTAATCTCTTTTTGAGTTTAAAAAATAAGAACAGCTTTTTTCCCCAAATTTTGTTTCTTTGTGTCCCTCTGTCAACCCTATGAAATCACATTATATCACAAAATCCAAAACTTAAGTAGATTTTACTGACTATCCTCCAGGCAGCTTCACTGTTCATTTTTAATCCATGTAGAATGCTTAAATACCACAGTGATAAGTGTTTTATACAGGCATATAGATAGATTTTGACATTGGATCACGAAACAGGCGGTCTTCAAGGGCAGCAATTGTAGAATTTCTTCAAAATTGCCATCATTCAGGAAACAAGACATGATTGTCCATCATTGTAGCTGATAGAGAAAATAAAAACTTGTAGAATAAATATATTCTGTGACAGCACCTGTCATTGGTGAATTCTTTTGCCCACCATATCAAAGATAGTGGGTGATTTATGGAAGACAGTGGATTTCTGCTGACAGTTTTCCATGATTTCCAAGCTGCTAATAGAGTACAGATACCGTTTTTCAGTTTTCTCTAGCCTGGCCAATGCTTTAATTTAGTATTGATATTTCATTTGTTCCTTTATTAGCAATCTGGTGACCCTTCAATCCCGCTTACTAAGAATTTAACAAATCATGTCTTTACTTATTAATGGAAGAAGAAAAAGTAAATGTGAAGTAAACTGGGAAGTCCTATAATCAAAAACTTTTTTATTTTAGAGCTAGTTAAAGCTGCTAAGAGATGTAAGTACCTCCTGTTCTCTTTGTTTACAGCCAGCAAGAATACTCGAAGTAAACAATTTAAGGTGCCATAAATTTTATACTACACACAGTATAAGCTCTACATTATGCCAAGGAAAAAGAAATACATATTTAATCTCTGCAGAGAGAATTTAGCCACTGCTCACAAAAAATGTTCTAGTGCAATGTCAAAAATAAAACTAGAGACAGCCAAATCAATTCTTAGACTTTCTTGAAAAAGAAAAGGAAAGAAAAAAGAAAAGAAAGTAGATATGGAAATACGACTTGCTGTGTTAGTTTTTCCTGCAGGTCATGAGCCTTAAGACTTGGAGTCTGTGTTTTCATTTCTAGCAAGTGTATTTCTAACCCTTCTATCTTCCAAAAGAAAAAGTGAACAAAGTGCAGGCCAACCCAGCAAAGTTCTCCTGACCATCTGTTTTCCCGTTTCTAAAAATAGCAAACGTCCTAATCTGAAAGTTATGGTAACTACAAAAATTAAGTACTATGATTTAAATGCCCCTTTTACCACCTATTTCACTGTTGGGTTACTTTAGTGGCATCAGCTTCTTTTTAGTCCCAGATAATCAGTTCAGAAACTGCACAGCAAAATAAACTGCATTAGGAAAGATGCTCCCCATAATACATTAATTTTCTATCTAATTCATTAAAATTCTATTTAAACGAAGCTTGAGCATAGTTTCCTCTCTGTCAAAACAGATTTTCACAGCACGAATGGACCAGGACTGAGTCCTAGACAACCTACAATTGCTGTGCAGAGACACTGTTATTTCTGCTTCCGAAGGCTCATTTTTCCAGAATAGCAGGCCTTTGGTTTGATAGCCATTTTATATGTTAGCAACTTCAGCTTAAAAGGGTTTTGATTTTGTTTTTCTTTATATCAAAGTGAACAAATTCAACTGACAGAATGACAGAAATGCTTGTTGGAAGGGAACCCTGGAGATCACTTAGTCTAATCTCCCACTCAAACCCAGATCAAGTCAGCTGTGGATTTCTTCAGCCAAGTCTTAAAAACCTCCAAGTATGGAGATGCTGCAACAATCTCTGTACCTTTTGTTATGGAATGCTTCCCACACAGGGATGAAGATTTTCTTAACATTTCACCTGAACCCTACATCTTGTATCCACTCTTTAATGTGGTTTAACCCCACCACCAGCAAAGTACAACACAACCCCTTGTCACTTCCAACTAGCAGTGGGGAGGAGAATCAGAAAGAAAAGATAAACCTCATGAGTTAGGATAAGAACCATTTAATAATTGAAACACCACAAAATAAAATATTAAAATTAATAATTAAAAATGTAATGAAAATAAGCAGGGAGGAGGGCGGGGGATTGAGCATGAGGGAAACAGAAAGAGAGAAATGTTAACCCCAAGAGAAACAAGTGAAATACAATCCATCAGCTCACCAAACACCAACCAATGTCCAGGCTGTTCCCTCCCACACAACTCCCCACAGTTTTTATACTAATCATGACATTGTCAGGAATGGAATATCCTTTTGGTCAGTTTGGGTCACTTGTCCTGTGTCTTTGCTCAGTTTTTCACACTGCTCACTAGCAAGAGCATGGAAAGCTGACAAGTCCCTGATTTTGAGGAAGCAATACTCAACAATAACTAAAACATCATTCTGATATCATTGTTATTCTCATACTAAAACAAAAGCACAGCACTGTAACAGCTACTAGGAAATAAATTAACTCTGTGTCAGACAAACCAGGATATCCTTGATTTATCATTTGCCATTCCTGAGAAGAGCCTGTATCTGTTATTTTTGCTACTCAACAAGCAGCTATGAGTTACTATTTTGTCACTCTACTGCCTCTTTCCACCAGACTAAATTAACAGAATTGCCTCAACTTTTCCTCATCATCTACGCCTTCTTGGTTCCTGAACATCTTAGAGGCCCTCCCAGGTTTCTCAACACTCCTGTAGAATGAGGAAGTCTAAACTAGATATAATATCCTCACACAGGCTCAGCATGGCTGCACAGGGGAAAAGGAGAACATCCCTTGGTCTGTTAATCACACTTATATTGGGTTATAGGAAGATGATTGTCTTATTCTGCTGGCTCATACTCTATTTATTTATTTATTAGCTATCTATTTAGTACCTTACCCTCCAGGTCCTTCCCTGATGGGTTGATACTCCAAGAGACAGTTCCTGAGCTGTACTGATTGTGGATTTTTCTACCAAAGATGTAGAATTTTTCCTTGTTGAACTTCATGGCACTACTGTAAGCCCAGTTCTCAAGTTTCTCAGGGTCTCTCAGTGAAACTTATGATATCTCAAAAGCATGAATTCATGTGACCACTGCCCTTCAAGGCATTACCTTCCAGTTAAAACTAGAAAATCTCTTCTTGCTCATTAGGAACCCAAATAGTAGGGCAGTACAAAGTGGAAGACAGATGAGACTACTGGAGAAGGAATCACTGACAAAAAATAAAATGGCAAGGTTAGACAAACACAGCTCTAGATGGACTCTCCTTATAAAAGGTGAAGCAATCAGTAGCAGAGCATTAAGAGCAATGCTTCCCTCCTCACTTTAATCACAGTATTTCCATGCTATGAAGGGCAGCTTGTAGAGGAGATGGAACTTGTTGATGTCACCTCAGTCTCCTGGGATGAACGTGGTGTTACATGACACCTTAACCCCTTTGCTCTTTCTATCAGCTCCTCTGTCAGAAAGGGCTGTCACTTAGAAGATGAAATATATTTACAAATTAATTAAATTTGGCCAGTGACTGAAGAATTAGATTTCCACTAACAGGGATTCTGTCTGAGTGATGGATACACAGAACACTGGAGGAATAAAATACTAGTCCTCCTTGCCTCCCAAATCTGAATGCTCAGCAATCACACCACCTTTCCCTTCATCAGTCTTTTTTTTTTCCTACACTGTCAACTCTTCTCTTTTCAAAGCCACTGGAATTTGTTTTAGTAGATGAAGGTACATGTGTACTGAAAACAGTATTTGATCTTTGAAAACAACTCTTCAACTCATTAAACAGAGGACCATTACACAGAGAGCTGTGAAAGGCAAAGCAGAGTTGGTAGGGAGGATTTGGGATTAGCTGAAAATAAGCCTGAATAAAGCAGTTTGTGATTTCAGGACTTGAAGCAGGGACAAACCTGCACAGAAATGTTCAAGGCACAAGCTGCACATTATGTGGGCTGCAAGTTTCATTTTGTTCTATGTCACGTAAAACACAAGCTGTTTGTCAGAGGGACTGTATTTGCCCAGCTAGGGAGATGTTAGAGAATACAGGCTTGCACACAACAGTGTGGGAAGAACAGGTGACTGTTCTGATGGTGCTAACGAATCTGAAAATAAATTACGGTGCGATGCAGTGCTCAGAACAAGGGCTAGCATTTAATCCTGGAAACAAACAGTGCTGCACAATTCAGACTGTCTCAGCAGAAAGGCAAAGTGGGGCTCCTGGCCCATTTCTTAGTCACTTATACAATAAAGCTTCAGGTGGCAAGCAATGCAAAGACAAGCCTTCATCATACTGCTTGTTTTTCATACCCCCCCTCCGGAGTGGGAAGCATTAATGAGCTTATTTTTGCTGTGCAACTCATTAAAGCAGCAAAGCAGAGGCCCAGACAATTTAAGTTAGCAGCAATTCATTTAAAGCAGACCTTACAGATTAGTGACACTTCAAGGATATAACAGATTACAAATAAAATAAGCTTACTTGCCTCGAAGACCAAAATAAAATAAATAAAAATCCAAATTCATTTATTGAAGAGAGTGTTCATTATTCGGTGGAACAAAATTAATCTTCAAAATCATCAAATGTTGGTCCAACACAACATCTGATGCTTTTAAAGGTTTCTTATATCAGCTACAGAACTAGTAAGTTTTGAGACATTTTTGCAAGGATTGTGGTTGGTTGCCATAATATCCTTACGGACTTAAATATCAATAATTAGGTTTTTTGCTCTGTGAAATCTCTTCAAGATTTACAATGGCAAAAATTATTTTTTCTTTATTTCCTGTTCTATATTGTCAGGTGAAACCAAGATGTGTTATGAGGCAGCTACTGTATTTTTACCTCAGAGCTACTTAATGAAACCTCTTTTATCTAGTACCTGTACTTATTTAGTGGAAGATATTTATGGGTTATTCTTTTTACATTTAGAAAGGTCATTAAAGCAGCAGTTGGAGAGACAGCAATTGACAAATAATAATGCTGCAATTGAAGTGGGATGGACAGAAAAATATTCAGTATTCAGCACTCTGTAATGAGTGAAGCAGCACAGTGCAGTGGGTAAGGCTGACCTCAGAGATCCAGAGCTGATTATAGCTAGGAGATTCTATTCCTGGGACATGAAGATTATAAAGATGAAATTCATCAAGTGTAGTAGCAGTTGGCCTCCCTTTGTCCATCCTTCCTCTCCTCTGGCAACAACCACCGGGGGGGAAGGGGTGAGTGCCACAGTGCCTCATGCTCTTCGGCAGCCTTTGGCAACTTAAAAAGCTGTGAAATTTTGCATTGCAGGCCACCAGATGTGCTCTGGGGTGAGACCCCTTTATCAGGGACAGGCAATACAGTGTGCTGCAAAAATGACATAAGCTCCAGCTAGAGCTTATTCCCAGGCATCTCACAAGCACATACACAAACACAGGCTTTTTCTTCCTGTCAGCTGGAAACAGGATGCATTAGCTCTGAAGTCCAGCACAGGAAGAAAAGGCATGGAAAGAAGAGAGACATTTTTTGCTGGTCATGTTGCTAGGGCAGTAAAAACCTTCATGCTTTAAGTCCTTGCAGAGGCAAATCTTCAGCTGCTTCCAAACATTTTTAAACACAATTTAGGAACTCTATTTACCTAACATGAACTAGAAGCTGCTAGACTCTGTACTTTATCAACAATATTACTGGCATGATTGAATTGATTTTATTGTTTGTAGGAATACTCTCCCACATTTCTCCACAGTAGCAGAGGCCATACTAAGACCAATGTAAACAAGACTCTTGACCTGAAAAGTGGTAAAAACCTACAGAGAAACATGAGATCCAGTGCTAGGTCAGTGACAGAAGCACAGACAGAAGAAGAGATTTACCAATTTACCAGGTCTTTTCTGTAAAGGCTGGTAAGGTAGCTAATGTGTCAGTGGATGTGTTAAGAAGCAAACACAATTATACTTTCTAGAGTAATGCCAGGCAATAACAATTTCCATGGTGACAGACTAAGCCATCACTTGCAGAGTTTTTTTGGGGCAGGAGGGGAGGGAGAGGTGGTAGTCTGATAAGCTGTCAATAGTAGTTCATTATGTATTTTTGACCATCAGCCCCTTGTAGGGAGGGAAAAGCAGGCACCCAGCCAGGGCAGGTATATAATCTGATTGATGCTTCACATAAGTGGCTTTCAAAAACTTGACTGAGCATGAAATCTCATCATTAAAGTTTATGTCCTGAGTGAGTGGGGAAAAGAGAAAAAGAAGGAAAGAGACCAAACCAAAGGAAACTAAAGCTGACAGAACAATGGCAAATTTACAGCTAAACATCTACTTAAGCATGATTTTCAAAGCTAATCACCCAACACCAAAACAGGCTTCTCCCTCTGAAGGAAGTTAAAAATGAGGTTCACACTCTCTCCCTATGCAGACACATAAAAAAAAACCAAGAGCAGTAAAATCAAAACCCATGGGATCCCTGGAATGCAAGTATCTGTTCTATTTTACCAGAGTGTTAAAGCACTTTAGAATAATCAGGCACAAATAATCTAGGCTATCTAATACCCATTTATTCCACATTTACCCTCTGCTTTTCTCTGGTTTTTCAGGAAAAAAGGGAAACCGTTTGAGTAGCATATGGAACTCTGCAATTTCTTTCTTTCTGTCTGCTTAATATGAAATGGGTCAGAGCAGCGAGGGATCACGGGTATGACAACACTGCATCCATAAGATCCTTCCTGCCAGAAACACGAGTTGTTAAAGCCTCAGGATTAAGAAGGCCTATCAAAATCACAAAAAATTCTTATATAGCCAAGTCTCAAAGGGCCGGGGAAGAGTAGAATATTTCAGCAATATTCATTATGATTTGAAAACAAATTGGTCTGCCTTGCTTTGCTCCCCCTTTTGTGTTCTTTTTTATGCAATTATTCTAGCTAATGAGTTTACTGGCAGAAATGTTCACAGAAACAGCAATTTTTAGTGGCCATTAGAGATTATTTGTGAAGAAATTTTTAATCATAAGCATTTACTGTGTAAACGTGTTTCAAAGGCCTACACTCATCCCATCAGGGACTAGCACTGTCCTAGGTAACCAATATGTGCAATCACAGCTAATCAGTCAGCTCTGATTTCAAATATTCTCAATAAGCAGATCATGGACAAGCTGCAACATTAAAATTATTCATAGATATTATTTGACAAACGATTGTCAATACTGAATAATTCAAGAAGATCCCACGTTGTTCATAGACAATTCCCAGAGAGAAAGAAGGGTGAAGGTTGTTTTTTAAATTCATCATGGATTCTTCCACTAGGGTTTCTCAAAACATGGGTGAATAATTCAGCCTCTCATATTCCTTCAAACATGAACATTTGAATGGCCACATTCCAAGAGGAGGCACTGCTTTTTGGATGCTCCACTTGCAACTAGAGAAGTTGGCAAGGATCTGTGAAGGACATCAGGTAGAATTAATGGCATTGCTATTGCACAAACAGTCTGTGGCACCAAGCAACTCCTCGGTGACGCAGAGTCACTTCTGCTGATGTTTGGCTTTAGCAGCTAGTTTGACTGAGGCTGGAAAGATTATTCTCCATGCTTACTTCTCAATCTTCTGCCCCTGTGCTACTTATCCTTCCACAAAAGCAAAAAAATATTCAGTTGTCCCACACAACATCCCATGTAAGTTTTCACTGCTGAAAAGAAACTTGTTTGCTAGTCCCCCTGAAGAGCACAGCAATATTGTGGCTGGCTTTTTATTTACAAATAAATGAAAAATAATCTGTCCAGGTAATACAGAGAAGCAGATTATATGTTAAGATGTGATTGTAAGTGCTCTACTGTTTGTCAATAATGCTATACCAAATAAATTAGGGTGACAAAAACTGCCATTTGATGTTTATGGTTGTGTTATTTCTTTGAAAACATACCACTCCTAGCATCCCACCACAACTGAATACAAAACTCTGAGTGTCACTTGTCCGGTACTGGCATCTGCACTTGAAGACTTGAATGAACACAGAGCACTGAGAAAAGTACAAAGTTCAAGAAATAGGACAGTGGAATATATTTAAAAAAAAAAAAAAAAAGAAAAAAAAGGGGGTGAAAAAGGGAAGAAAAAAGAACACAAAAATTACTTGTTTCGGAATTGTTTAGGAAAACCTGAGGTGTGACACGATAACAGTTTCTCATTATGCAAAATGCAGTGAAGACAACTGTGATCAATTGTTCTCCATGTCTGCTGAGGATAGAACAGGACATAATTAACTTAATTTGCAACTCAACAGAAAAGGATTAGATGTTCAAAAGAAATTTCTATCTGTAAGAGCAAGAACTAGAAGATCACTACCTCAGGCAGTTATAGAACTTCTCTACTAGACTATTTTCCTAAGAAGAACAGGTTTGCTGAAGATCTGTCAGAATGGCAAAAGCAACTTGATCATTCCCTGAGCTGCAGGATGGACTAGACAGCTTTTCAAGGGCCAAGTACTCTCACGATCTCTTAAAACTCTGCTCTCATGAGATCTGCCTTACAGGAGACCACCTGAAGTGTCCAAAACTACACCTCCCTGTAAGCATAAGGAGGTCTATAATCTACAAGGAGTGTGTAGATAGGTTGGTGTTGTCACAACCCAAACCACAATGTTTAAGTCCCCCTCCCCAAACCACTTCTGTCTGCTTTGCATTGCTGTAAGAGCACAGTTTTCAGATGTAATGCAAAGGGTCACCTTGATACCTAAAAAAGCTGCCTGCCACAGAATTTGAAGATGAATTAGATTTAACCAAAGGATGCTTTAAATGTAAATTTTAAGCATCAATGATTGGAAATAAAAGGATGTGTTATGGAAGCACCTATTCCTACTCCTTACTCACCAAATCAATGGACAGAAGTAGTGTAGATCCAAGAAAGAAATAAGATTTAGCTGCTGACATACACAAAAGACTACAGGCTTCTGTAGCTACCATTCAGAGTTTTACCTAGGGACTGCTCCTCTGCAGAGCCATTCACCAACACACTGGTTCTAGGGAAGATTTTTCTCCAGACTTTAAAAAACCCTCTTATTGAAACAGAGCATCTCAGTTTGCTAAGGTAACATCATATGCTGCTTTTCTAGCAATGACAACACAGCTTTTAAATATTTTCCCTTCTGCAAGTCTGGCTAACCTCATGCTCCCAAGTCTAGAAGACCTATCAGAGCTGCAAGTTCTCAGGTTTTGCTCTGCTAACTTTGAACCCACTTGCAGACCTATGAAAAAAAAAACACCATGTCTATACGTCTTGCATCCTGAATATCTTCTATTCCTTCAAGATACAGTCAATTTTAATATTTTTTTAAAATATTTTACACAATACAGCCCGTGAGGATTTACTCATGTTTGCAACTTTTCTTCATTTTTCTTGTATCTCAACCTCTTCTTAGTTGTTATTTACGAATATGGATGTAGTTAATGGTTCAGATTTTGAGGATGACAGCTTTAAGTCCACAAGGTTTGTTAAGGTAAAATAATGCACAATAAACAAAAAATGTAGGATTCAAATGTTTATATTGAACAAAAAGGGAA